>JAOPJM010001604.1:3419160-3438390 GCA_027124095.1 Muusoctopus leioderma | reverse complement strand
GCCACGCAGTGGGACTGAACCCGAAACCATGCGGTTGCGAAGCGAACTCCTTAACCACACAGCCATCTGCGCCATGGTTAACTTTGTTACTTATCTGCACAGTGGGATAAGATAAGTACATATGACACACTTGGATAAGAGCCCAGTATATGGTGTGATGTGTTTGTGGGTTGTTCACTAGAAGCACTCAATTAGTCAACTTCATACTCTGCATGACCAGAATAGACTGAAGGCACCACACTCCAAATACACACACACACACATACAATGAACAAAACATCTTATATTAGCAATAGACTAAAACAAACTTAAAATTTACCTGTGCACTTTAACTTTTCTAGTTCATAAGGTAGGTCACCTGTACCAACTTTTGCCAGTCCATCTTGTATGATGTTGGTCAAGGCATTCCGCCGTCCAGTACGTCCACTTGCTATGAAGTCCTGGAGATGTGAGGAGTTAACATCTACCTCTGTCATGGTATTTGATTCAATTGAACTTGAAATATTTCTGAAAATACAATTCAAATAAACATTATAAATAAATAACTCACAAATATGTTCAATTATGTATAAACCTCAATCCAATTTAAACTTTTAAATAATTTCATGGCAGTTCTTTGAGAGCCTAGAGCTACTGACTGATTCATACTGAACTTACTATAGTTCTTGTGTGTACCATAGACTATTGCTTAAACCACATGTTATGTCAGAGTTAGACATTATTGAGGAACCCATGTTAAACTTGCTACAGCCATTTTTTATACTATGGATGATTGTTTAAACAAGTAGATTCTAAATTCAAGCCTCTGGATCATTGACAGATTGACAGACAAGTTGTTCCATAGCTTATAATGCCGGGTTCAAAATTTGCTAAAAGTAACTGAGCCCTTCAATTTTCCAGGTCTGTAAATAAGTACAGTGATGTGGTAAAAAAAAAACAAAAGCAAAACAAAACAAAAAAATAACTAAATTAATGCTAACCAAACAACAAAGCACAGCAACAATTAAGTACAATGCTTACATGATGTCTAATCCAAGCAGCTTCATAGAATTAGTCAGAGTCATAACCAGTGAATTCTTGCACTTGTGGAGACTGACTGTACAAAACAAAGATGTCTAGCTTTAAACCCGTAACTATAAAGCCTGTTGAATCAACAACTTATGTCCTTGCTTCTATATATTAATATTACCCTTGCTGCTATTCATGGATATCTACGATTTCATATCTCATACTTACATCAATCAGTCAAACAAGTTCTATTATTTACTACTACTACTACTTCTGTAGTCTTATTATTACTGTATTTTCATTGCACAAGTGAATACACCACCATCACCACATCTTATTTTAAACATATCAGATTTGTTATTTACTATCTTAACCATCACTACTTATCTAATTTCAGAATTGATACACGGATTTACCATTTCCATAGAACTATAACAAGAAGCATAAACAATAAAGTCTACTACATAACAAGTGTATCAGGAAGTATTATAAATTATAAATATATTCCCCCCACCAAAATACTTTACATAACCCTATAATTATAGATATCTTTAACAGCATTACATTATTGAAGAGCAAGGTTAAACAGGAAGAGAATTCACAAAGCCCAACTTATATATGATGATGATCAATTCTCCGTCGGTCTCGACGATGAGTGTTCCATTGTTCGATCAATGGAACGGCCTACTCATTGAGTTAATGTGTAAGTAGCTGAGCTTTCCACAGACACATGTACCCTTAATGCAATCCTCAAGCAGAATCAGCATGACACAGTGTGACAAGGCTGAACCTTTGAATTACAAGTACAATCCATCCGATGGGCTTCTGCACAGTTTCTGTTTACCTAGATTCACTCACAAAGCTTGGGTCAAACTGAGGCTATGGTAAAGACACTTGCCCAAGATGCCATGCAGTGAGATCGAACCTGGGACCTCGTGATTGCGAAGTGAGCTTCTTAACTATTCGACCATGCTGCATCCACCATCTTATATATATCTCCTGATTTTTATCACCCACAGAGCCTCACTTCCCAGACCCCACATCCTAAATACTTTTCCTGGTCCTTCTTCCTTAGAACTACATTCCTTTGAAGCTACCTGCCCAAGCATATGATTTCTTTTGACTCAAAGCCAATTTTTATAAGAGGTGAGAGTATAGGTTAAATAAACCCTAGTATATTAGTAATACAGGTACATAGTAGTGCCTCATGTTTACTGACCCCAAATGGATGACAGGCAAATTTGACCACAGCAGTATTTGAACTCAGAATGTAGAAGAGTGAAAATAAATGCTGTAAAGCCTTCTGTGCATTTTCCAGTGATCCACTGCCCTTTCCTCACCCAACCATATATTAAGTGTAGTAAGTCCATTTAGGTTTCCCACCCTACAAGACCAGGAGAACTCACATAGCTTTACAATTTATCCCTGGACTAAGGAAAAATAAAAAGAGAAAACTTGGAATACAGAACTGTAAGAAAACATTCATGAAACATTATGCTGTGATATAAAGTATGATATTACTTTGCTCGTTGGTCAGGATATCCATTTACAGATATTTCAACACAAGAGATAACCATATCTTACACTGCTGAACATAATTCCAGAACATTAAAAAAACTAATAAAAAGAATGTTGCTTGTACTTAATAATACTGTTATTTTGTCTGTGTAACTGGAATGTGGCAATGAGCACATATATATAAAAATGATACCACTGCTTCTAACCAAACTTAGGAAAACATTCTAGAATTTTAGTATTTATTTATATACACATTTTATCTTTCCTAATATTTCCAATGTTAGATGTTCACAATTTTAGTCTGTCATTTTTACTACCATAAACAACTGAAAATAATAAATTTCTTTTGATGAAGTACAAAGATATTGATGTAATAAGGGCAGAGTGCAGGTTAATTGAATCAAACCCACTATATTATTGGTACTAACTTTATAGCTTTATAGGCTAAGATGACATAGATATGCTAAAGTCCCAATTCATGGTGATTTTCTCCCTTATACTCCTTGTCCTGATATTTTTATATGCATATCTCCATGCTGGCATGAAGTGGATGATTCAGGCATTGGCATGAATTCTTGAAATAGGTATATTATTTACAAGGCTGGAAATCCTTTCTAGTCTCAATTCACTCAACCATGTAGTGAGAGTGATACCAATGTTCCAGATAGGGAAAGCAAAGGAAGTAAATCATATAAAATATATTTCCTGTCCCACCAATGACCTCAAGTAAAATATTTGAATATACACTGCTACTGTACCTCCTTTGATCCACCAGCAGTATGTGTGCACTGATAAATACCAACAATGATAATCATTGTAATTTATCTCTAAGGCATTAAGCATTAGGTTTACAGGAGACAGTTAAATAAGTTAAATAAGGTGTTGTGATCCACATGCCAGTTACAAAAGAATTATTCATGTAAGTGAAATGGTTCCACCTGAGTGTAAAAATCAGATCTCAGATTTGTTTCCCCAAAGACATTAATTACCATCACACTTCAGCATATGTTTTAATGACAATCAAAATAGTATTAACAATTATAGTGATAGAGAAAATTTTATATATACAATATATATAACAATTTCAAGAATGTGGAAGATACACATGCACACATATATACACAACTATGTGGAGAATTTATATGTAAATATATGAGTATATCTGTGTGTATGTGTGTGTGTGTCTATATACATACATACATACATACATACACACATTATAGAGCTGAGATTACTTTCTTACTACTAAGAGTTTCATGAATATCACTGTTCATGGAACTCTTATGTGAACAGTGATATTCACAAAACTTGAGTAGTAACAGAAAGTAATTTCATCACTATTGAATACATTTTCTTCTTGTTTGTAAACTCAAACATGTGCATGTGTGTCTATATTACCCATCCATCTCACCTCGGTCCTATTCACTGTATGGCATTTTGCATCCCCTTCCCCCACCTCCCATTCCCTGCTTCCCACCCACACTCATACACTTTCCTCTACCCTCTCGTACACCACTCCCCCACTATTCACACTCTTGGTCACGTTTGCCTTCAAGAATGGAAACTATGTAGAGTAGAGAGGATGCCTTATCCTTGCAGGAGATAAGCAGCCTCTCAAATGTTGGTACCACGATAAAATACACCCAGTACACTCTGTAAAGTGATTGGTAATTGAATGGAGACAATGCAGGGTTGAGAGGATTCTTTAGTGGTGTTTTCGGACATGACAAGCTCTCTAGTGCTGGTGCCATGATAAAATGCACCCAGTACAGTGTGTAAAGTTGTTGGTGATTGGCAATGCTTCTATGGCTGGATGCCCTCCTAACGAAATGTGCGAGTGAGACATGGTCCTCCGACCCATCTAGGAGAGTGGTGACTCCTAATGAGAACTGGCTCAGGCTGAAATCACCCATCCAATCCATGCCAGCATGGAAAGCAGATGTATAACGATGATGATGATGATGATATATATATATATATGAAAATAAGTTTGTTTGGAAAGCTGGTACAATGTGGATGGACTCCAAATGATAGTTATATATATTGGGTAAAGTACCCCTGAAAGATGGAAAAAGTGAACAGAAATGCCTACGGGAATCGAACCACACATCTGTCGTATGCCAGACAATCACATCTAATCATTAGACCAAAGTGACCTGCCACTTTTAACCGTCGAAATTGAAGCTTTTGCCTTTACAAGCGAGAATGTAACTAATATAAACATTGGATCATTTTTGAAGCATTGAGAAATTTTTGAAAATAAGTTTGTTTGGAAAGCAGCTACAATGCAGATGAGCTACAAATAATAGTTATATATATCGGGTAAAGTACCCTTGAAAGACAGTGGACAGAATCACCCATAGGAATCGAACCAAGCTCAATGCTTCAAAAATGATCCAATGTTTATATTAGTTACATTCTGGCTTGTACAGACAGAAGCTTCAATTTTGACAGTTAAAAGTGACAGGTCACTTTGGCGTTGGTATATGCCAGATGCCTGGTTTGATTCCCGTAGGCTATTCTGTCCACTCTTTCAGTCTTTCAAGAGTACTTTACCCGATATATATAACTATTAGCAGCTTTCCAAACAAACTTATTTTCAAAAATTTCTCAATACTTCAAAAGCGATCCAATGTTTACATATATATATTATATGAATGAATTTGTGTGTAGGTACACGTAGGGATATATGAGTTGTATGAAAATGTGTGAGCTTGAAGTCACCTCCATACCATTGGTATTATGTCTATTTTCTCATATGTCGGGTGGATCTGCAATACAGAATCTCTCCATGCACCTCAATTTTGCATAATTTCATCTGTGAAGTCTAATATATTTAGATCTGACATAACAAATCTTCCTTAAACTACCACTAATTTACAGCCCCACAGCAGATTTTTCTATTCAGTATATATAATCAATATACATTCCATAACCATAGCGTAGTCACCTCTCCTGTACACAGCTGTTAAATGTCTATGATATCAGACTGCTTTTACTACTCACTTAGCATTGACCTTTCTTATACACTAACATTACATAGCCAAATCAGCTGGGTCCTCTCTAAATATAGTTTTTAAAACCCCAAATTTCATTATTTTATATATACTAGAATGTTACCCGTCATATGACAGGTAATTTTGGGAGTATACTTTTGCCACTTTCGATCACAGGATACTTACTCCCACTTTCACTCTTCTTCTTGTCATTTCACACTCTAAGCTATTTAGAATTTTTATTTTTAATGACACATCAACATGCATAAAATAAGACAGTTGGAAGTTTATAGAGAACCATGAAATAAATAATTTCTAAGCGTTTGATTATTGAGATAGTGTAATGTTGTCTTTGAAGTTTCTATAGTGTATATATGTTCTGGATTGCTCATTAACTCCTGCAAATATTCAGGGAAATCCTGCTTATGCTGTAACAAACCTTTATCCTTGTGACAACAGTTGTTAAATTTCCCATCAGTAGGATGTTCTGGTAAAATGTTTAATGAACCACAAAACTGGCAAACAATTTCCATTTCTCCACAACTATGTTGCAGATGTTCACTTTCTTGAAATGTATTATTATTTACTATATCTTTCCTTCTAATTTCTCTGTGAGCAACAATCCTCTGTCCCTCAACCTCTCTTCCATTTTCCTTCTCCTCTTCTGTCATTGGAGAATGCCTAAATGCAGCTACATGTACCTTTTGTTCCCTCCTCTGTTGATGTTATTGTGATAAATATTTCAGTGATCTGCAGAACTGACAAATATCATTCATTGTGTCACAGTTATGAGGTTGAGTCTTGCCTTCATTATATGTTAAGTTGTTCACTATAAGAGATATGGATCTTGCTCTGAATTTTCTCATATTTTCAGCGATATTTTGTCGGCGCAGTAGAGAATTTTGATCAGTTTCATTGCCTCTTCTGTCTGCAATTCTCTCTCTTTCTATCCTTCTCATTTCTTTGATTTCATCTTGAGATAAACATTTTCTTATTTTTGCAGTTCTTTCTCTGTCTATTCTTCTCCTTTTTTCTATTTCTTCTGTCCTATTCTTTCTGCAAATTTCTCTCTTTCTATTTTCCTCCTTTCTTCTATTTCTTCTTGCGATGAATTTCCTCTTCTACGTGCAATTCTCTCTCTTTCTATTTTTCTCCTTTCCAGCACTTCTTGCAATGCACTAAGTCTTTTCATACGTCTTCTTAAACAGTCGTCTTTTCTTCTGGTTTCACGTTCATATTCATTTTCATGCAACAAAGACCGTTTCTTGCATTGGGCATCTACAGTTCTTGCAGCTACTGCCTCAGTTGAACTTTGCTATTCTCTTTGCCTTCTTTTTCTTTCCCGTGCTAGTCTTCGTTGCTTTTCTTGTTCAGTTTCCTTCATTTTGTTGTTTCATGAAGCAATTAATTGGAAAAACTTTACACATACAATATACTAACGTTCGTTTCACTCAATATATGCTCAAAGCGTTGTAAACAGTAAATAAGCTATTTAGAATTTTCATTTTGTTGATACTGAAAAGGAAAATCAAATTTAAAAAAAAGTATAAAATGTTTACCAGGGTTAGTCTTTGTTATTTTACTTGTTCAGTATTGTTGTTTTATTTAAGAATTATTTGAAAAACCTTTTATACACGCTAACAATATTTATGGCGTCTGCGCTTTCGGTTGGTCACATGATAGTTATTCCCAGTCTCACTCGCATTCACCATTCCAACTTATATCTTAAGCAGTTAATCATATGCTATATAAAATATTAATTTTTAATGACATAGCAATACATAAAATGTTTAATTAAACAGTGTTTTCATTTTGTCAGAAATTTTGTTTATTACACATTTATTTATTAAGAAGACCAACACACATCAGGTATTATTATATGTAGAAGATAGACAGACAGACAGATAGATAGATAGATAGACAGATAGATAAATAGACAGACATATAGATAGATAAATAGACAGACAGACATATAGATAGATAAATAGACAGACAGACAGACAGACAGATAGATAGATAGATTCGTGTGTTTGAGTGTGTGCATACGCGCGCGCGTGTGAGATTGCGTTCCTATTGTGGACGCTAAAGACACCCTCTCGCTCTCTTTCTTTGCCTACCTCTCTGCACAGTATAACTTCCTCCTCCTTCAACCCATGTAATTCTCCTTTTTTTTTCATTCTTACTCTCTCCCCCTCTCTCTATGTTGTTCATCATGACAGAAAGACCAACAAACATCGGGTATTATTTAGATGTGTGTGAGTGTTTTTCTCCAGGAAGTCTTTATCATTGACACTGCTTGGGCTCCCGGTGCTTGCTGTTTAAATTCCGTCGTGTAAACAAAGTGCCTGTAGCTTTGGCAGTTCAAAGGGTGAAAGATCAGTGGAAAAACTTGCTTATGGGGACCTTATAAGGTATTTGTAGTAAGGGTTGGTGACAGGAAGGGCATCCGGCCATAGAATACTGCTCCAATAAAATCTCGTCCAACCTATGCCAGCATAGAAAAAGCAGACGTAAAAATGATTATGTTGATGATGATGATGAAAGAAATAGTTTTTGTTGTCTTAGTCTGGAGGAAAGCCAGCACTCATGACCTTTGTAGTCTCTCCAAGACTAGTCAGATCAATACATTGTTCAGCTTGAACATCTGTAAGTCAACAATTGCAGGAAGGTTAAAGCCACAAAAAAGGTTGCCGCATTACACTTAGAGTACAAATTGTTAAATAGAAAATTTTTATATTTCCAATATATTACATATATTTTAATATACTTTTTTAATATCTTAAATATATGGTGTAAGCATAGCTGTGTGGTTAACAAGTTCACTTCACAAATACGTAGTTCCAAGTTCGATCACACTGCGCGGCACCTTGGGCAAGTGTCTTCTAGTCCACTGTAGCCTCGAGTTGACCAATGCTTTGTGAGTGGAAGTTTGGTAGACAGAAACTGTGCAGAAGCCAGTCACACATACATCATTGTTTTTGTCCACTTTTGCATGCTAGCATGGGTTGGATGGGACTTTTTGAGGCAGTATTTTACAGCTGGATGTCTTTCCTGATGCCAACTCTTTTAGCCGCTTCTTATTATATGCTTGTATTTATTAGGAGACAGCTCATGATTCATTCTGTTGCTACTCAGAGTTTCCCCTCCACGTGCAGTCTTTCAGGCAACGTCAGCTTGACGTTGCTTGAAAGACTGCATTGGTAGGAAACTTTGAGTAGCAACGGAATCATTAGCTGTCTCCTAATATAAACTCTACAAATATATATGCGTGTGTGTCTGTGTATACCAGTGTGACATGGTGCATTGAGTTGTGTCACTTTACGTCAAAAGGTAACATCCATTCAATAAATAGAGAACAATAAAAGTGTTGAAGTATTAAAACCCTTAAAGGTGGTGCCCCAGCTGGCCACAGGCCAATGACAGGAACCAGTAAAGCAAATTAACTTTTATGAAGAATTTTTCATTATAACAATTACATCACGGAATAGTCACTTTAACCATTTAAGAACATGCAAAAACTGCTATATTCATTTTAAGTTTATTTCTTAATAATTGTTTCTAACATAGGCACAAGGCCAACAACCCCAGTACTTGACTGATACTTTATTTTATCGACCCTGGAAGGATGAAAGGCAAAGTTGACCTCGGCGAGATTTGAACTTAGAGCGCAGTGAGCCAGAACGAATGCTGCAAAGCATTCTGTCCAGCATTCTAACGACTCTGCCAAAAAAGATGTAATGGAATTGTGTCAGTGAGCAGGTCACAGAAGTGTGATGAAATTTTTCAACACTTCATAATAGACAATACTATTAAGAAATAAACGAGAAGTGAATGTAACAGTTTTTTTGTGCGTTCTTAAATAGCTGATTCAACACGCGGTCTCAGATCAAGTCACTTGCCAATCAAGTACAACTCTGAAATTTTCAATTATAATTTCGAAAAATTTTTTTCATTTGAATTTACAGCACCACCCTCTCTTTTTTTTTTTTTACAGGTTTTGTTATGTAAAATGTAAGATCTGCCCACCATGTATAACGAGTGCCAGTTACAACATTATAAGTTATGTAAAAGAAACAACAACAAAAAAGTGTTTATGCTATGTGGTTTATTGAACTTGTAAATATGATAAAGACTGAATATATTTTTCTAAACAAGACCTCTGGGAATGCCGATGTTTGTTGTTATTGTTGAGCCCCAGGTCAGCCCTCACTGAACAGACCTATGATTAGAGGTGTTCCAACCATGACCAACCCATCTTTTATTCATAGTGTATATAAAACTACATTATCCAATGTGTCCTTCCTTCTTTTTTTTTAAAGACAATAGTGTGTGAATTGAGGGACATTTGGTTGATATTTCTAGCATGTCAAGTTAGGGAGTTGTTATTTCAATTGTTGATGTGTTTAGAAGTCTTAAAACTTTGTCAGAGAATTGCTAAATCCTGATTTTAATGAAACAACAATGATTTTTAATGTTAGCTTTACAATTGATGTGTGTGTGTGTGTGTGTGTGTATGTGTTATTTTTGGCACTGCTGATGAAGGCAACATGTGATTATATATTTTATATATACAGATATGTGCGAAACATAAATATATATAAGGAGAAAATATATTTCTTTTAATATATATGCCTTGATCTCTTTTCATGTGTCATTTTGTTTACATTATATATTATAGCTCTAGATTCGATGTAAATTGATATATTCAAATCTATCAAGCACTTTTGCAAACTTTGCACAAAAATACATTCTTGTGGTATTTGCAAAATATGAATTATTATTAATACATATATATGCTTTACAAATTAGTATATTTAAAAAATTAATTGGTCAGAGGACAAGGGTCATTGCTCATGGCCTCTGTAGGCTCTCCTACATTGGTGAGATTGAAGAGGTTGATATTTAATTTGAACCTCTAGATCGACAACTGCATGATAAATGTAGGTGGAAGAGTTCCATAGGGTGTCAGTCCTTGGGGCAAATGATTGGGAGAAGTGTTTACTGTGGAATCTGAAGAGAGGAGACAGTAGGAGAAAAGAGAGTATGTCGACCTGGTTGGAGAGGGTATGCAACTAGTTAGTTCAGAGGATTAGAGGCTGTTTAAGTAACAGTGTAAGAGACGGAGAGAAGAAACAGTGCACCTATTAGCTAGAGGTTGTAGTATGTTAGTGAGTGAGTCATTGCCAATAAGCCAAATGGAAATCTTTCGGCTGTGATCTAAGAGGTTTGTGTGTAATAGAAGCAGCACTATCCCAGATATGTCAGCAATGAACTTTGCAGAGGGTCAGCAGCAAATCAGAACTGAAGTATTTTCTAGCCCTGAATAGGAAGCCTAGTCTTTGGAATGCAGTTCTGGCATTGTTATGTATGTGAGGTCACCATGTGATCATCAAAGAGTGTGAGGCATAGTATTTGTAGTAACTCTGAGGGCTTTAGTTGTGTATTGAAAAATGCATATGTAGAATGTAGTGCAAAACCTTATATACAAATACGCGAGAAGGAAATCGACAACGCCAAAATATCTTGGTCCGTTGTCGACACTGCAAACCTCTAAGTCAATGGTTCAAAAAGATGCCTGTTTTGTCTGGCTGAGAAACAGAACATCCTCATGTTTTTTAGATACTGAACAAAAGACAAAAGGTGGTGTTGAAGTGAAGTGCGTGTGGAAAATTCCCTGACAGCAATTCACCAATTAACAAATTCACTTATAAGCAACTGACAAATTAACATATTCACCAAGACAATTAGGTCCATATACACAAAACAATGTTAAAAGCTTAAATTCTTTTGTCATTTGAACATTTGATTTTTTTTATAAACCCTTTAAAATATGGTGCTTCAATTTTTCAAATCAGAGAAAGGAAAGAAAAAACTGTATGTCAGTGTCCATTTATTTTTTAAAGAAAAACAACTCAAAAAGACAGTGTAATTCAAATTTGAGAAATATCAAAAACCTAAGTACGAGAAAATTCATGAAAAAGCTAAAAATACAAGTGAATCCTCTCTTATTATATTGTCTGATGCCATTGCTGTATGCAATCAAGCAGCAATTGGAAAACTTCCAAGTTGGGATTGCATGAAAAGAACAATGAGAAATATCAGATTTAAAAAGAATGAAGGACCCACTCTCCCTCCTCATCGAAAAGATATAAATTTTTCAAAGAGTTTACAAAATTATCAAATGGTGAAGAGTTTTTGTATTTTGATTCTGGAAATAATGAAAACTGCATATTAATCTTTACAACAAAACATAATCTTGATAAAGAGCAACCCCTGGTATGCAGATGGAACATTCAAATCAGTGCCTTTGGTATTTTACCAATTATACACATTGTATATGGGTTACAAGAAAATACCTCTAATCCTTTAGTACCTCTAATCCTTTAGTATACGCTTTGTTACCTGACAAATCTGCATGAACTTAAACACTTCTAGAAAATGTCAAGAAGTTTGATCCTACTCAAAGATTTTTATCAGTCACAACAGATTATGAATAGGCGTGACTAATGCTTGCAATCAATTGTTTCCCACCACAATGCAGTGAGGATGCTTTTTTTCACTTTTCTCAATGCATCTTACATGCTATTCAAATGCATGGTTTAAAGCAAAAGTATGAAACCGATGAAGAATTTTCTTTAAGACTTTATATGTTTTCTACACTAGCATATGTGCCAGTCGACATAGTCATAGAAGCATTTGAAGAATTATGTGATAGTGATATCATACCTTCTGAGGCACAAGTAGCTGTTGATTACTTTGAGGCTATATGGATAGATCATCCTGACCAGAGGCTAGTGTGTTGAATACCACAATTTCCACATGAAATGTGGAATGAATATGAGGCAGTTTTGCAAGATTTAAATAAAACCAACAATTTCATTGAAGGCTGGCCTAGGATTTTTGAAGAGCAGCTTACAGTTACACTTCAACACTACCTTTTGTCGTTTGTTTAGTATCTGAAAAACATTTGGAAAATCATAAAATGCATTAAATGTGAGCAAACTTTAAACGACACCAAGATTGAACAGTATATTGCAGGTGAAGAGCCTTTTTAGAAGAGATGAAAATATTGCGACAGTGCCAGCAGAATAAAATGGTTTATTGTGAACTACGAACTTAATGAGTCTATGATTCCATATTTAAGAGGCTTAGCTCATAACATCTCATTTTAGAAATACTTTCAAAGTTTTATTAATGTTTTCATATTTTAAATATAAATTTTGTGAATAATAAGTATTTACTTTTTATGTTTTTAATACTTTATTGAAATCATGATAGTAATAATTTGTTATTGGTGAATATGTTAACAATTCAATTGTAAGTGAATTTGCTAATTGGTGAATTGTTGGTCGGTGAATTACTGTTAGTGAATTTTCCTGTAGCTGAGTGTAGACATGAAAATAAGTATCTTCTAATGAATTTCCAACTACAAACAGGCTAATAACCTATGCATAGCAGCACCAGACAGTGCCAAAATCACCATGGCAGCAATTTTAGCAATAATCCTTATTAAGATGCCACTCTGACCAACAATTGATTACCTACACCAACTACCAACAAAGTGCTACTTTGAAAACCAGCCAGAACAAAAATCCCCCAGATGCTAAACCCCATGGAGCAACACAAATCAGAACCATGAGTCTTTGCACTGCTCCTCTTGCAAAGACACATATCTGATATATGAGAACATGGAAGAATAAGCTTCTTCCAAGTAGATGAAAAAGAAAATGAGATGATATAGAGAAGCGTGAATGATTTGCTTTTCCATATTTAGTTAAGATAATATCTCAAGGTTAAAACTGCCCAATTCACAAAGCATTGGTTTTCTGTTGGAGAATTTACAAACAACTGGTTAAGCTGAATATCAGCTCTGTATATCGTTTTATTTGTCATGTTTCATTCTATGCTGCTGTCCTCTCGTTCTATTACTTTTCCTGTATTAAATTTGATAACAAAAACTGTTAGTGTTGATGTTGAATGGAATCTACATCCTCCATTTTTAAATTACATCTGGATTGGTTAAAATGACCTTACAGACACAAAATTGGCTCTACCATTGTTAATCAACTGATATCTTTCTCTATTACTAACCATATCTTAAAAGCATCCGGAATGAGCACTTACTCCTCCATGAGCCAATGAAGGAGCTTCAATGCGCTCGCTCAACCTGCTATAAATAGCCATATTATATATATATATACATATATATAGGTGCAGGCATAGGTGTGTGGTTAAGAAATTCACTTCGCAACCACATGGTTTAAAGGTTCGATCCCACTGCACGGAAACCTTGGGCAAGTGTCTTCTACTGTAACCTTGTGTTGACCAATACCTTGTGAGAAGAATTTGGTAGACAGGAACTGTGTAGAAGCTTGTTGTATAGATATAAATATAGATAGATATGTACATCTGTGTTGGTGTATATATTTACCATTGTAAAAACCAGTGTTGTGTCAAAAAGATAACTTCACCATTTAATAAATACTGGAGTGGATATGATTGGCTAAAACCCTTAGTCGATCATATCCATTTGTTAATTGTTAAATGTTAACTTACACATGTCACAGTAGAAAATTTAGCGGATTATATAAAAATTGATGAGAAAATATCTGTCTATAATTATTGATTAGAATCAGTTTAGCTCCCCTGCCCCAGAAGAGTGCAGATCATGGATGGACCTCACCCTCTATCCTATACTGCCAAGTATGCTTAGCTGCCATTAGTTCAATACTCTAAACCAGTGGTTCTCAAACTTATTTTGTCAGGGAACCTTTATACAATTTTCCAAAATTCGCGGAACCCATACCTATATTTTACAGACAACCCTCCACTACCATAATTTGAATAAGACATTAAATGAAGCAAAAATTGTTATAGGGAGAGAATTTATTCGAAAATCGTGAATAGCATTTTAAAAATAAAATAACATTTTATTAAAAAAGACATTTTACGGAACCACAGAACTTTTTCACGGAACTCACTTTGAGAAATGTTGCTCTAAACCAATAGCATGGTAGCTAAACACCCTCCTCCTTTATCCAGTGCCTCAATTCCCTCTCTGCCAAGCACCATAGAGTCAACCTCATTGCCACCGCTTACCTGCCTCAGACTACCCCACCTCCACTATCTCGAGAGACAACCTTTCTGCACATCTGCCCCTGAGCATGAGGGCTGCCTGATAAACCTAGAACCCTCCCCAGCTACATATAGAGATGAAGTTTCACAGCCATAGTGAAAGCAACCAAACAAGGAAGTTGGACAATCTGAAAAACCCAACAGTTTACGAAAAGAGTGCTGCCATAACCACATGGAGGAGACGTGGACTCTGCAAGCCACAATAAAACAACCTGTCTTGGAGAGCAGAAACACTAAATTAAAAACTGAAACAGTGTAGAGGGTCACTTCAGTCCTGAAAGACTGTTTCTATAGTGCTGGTGGCACAATAAAATGCACCCAGTCCATGGTGTAAAGTGGTTGGTGATAGGAAGGACATCCAGTCAAAATCATGACAGTCACAAGATTTAACACTTTGTTTGGGTTGTTGTTGTTGTTTAGCCCGAAGTCAGCCCTATGATCAAAGGTGTTCTAGCCAAGACCATCCTGTCTCTTAAGGGGTACCTAGGAATACATTATCCAATGTGTCCTCCTCTTTTCAAGATAGTAGGGTGTGATTTGGCTGCTATTTTTAGCAGGTTGAGCGACCAATTACAGGCTCCCTCGATGACCCGTTATTTGGGTTGTAGAGGAATGAAGTGGTTAGCTTTGTTTGTTGGCTTTGTATGAAATGAATACATCAAACTACAACACACACACACATAGGGAAGATGGTTGAGACAATAAAACGTTGCTAAACTGGATGCTTTCTATGGTGTGTAGTTTGGTATTTCTTCTCAAATACAAAGTTCAAATCTAGTTCAGGTCAAATCTGCTTTATATTTCTTGATGACATGTGTAATAATAATAATGATGATTTCTTTTATTTGCCACCAGGGTGACAGATGAGGGAGACAATTACAAAGACAGACATAATATGTGGGGGTTTACATAAAATCGAATGAGTAAAAAATATAAAAAAACATGAAATATAGTATACAAATAATAAATGATGATGATGCAGTCCTCCTGATACATGAGGATTTCCATCTAGGGCAAGTTGAGGAGCCCCACACAACCAAGATCACCCTAAACACCGATTTCTTATATTAACGCAAGGCTACAAATGTTTCTTTTTTTTGGGGGGGGGGGAATAAGTCGATTAAATTGACCCAAGTACTTGACTGGTACTTTGTTTATCGACCCTGAAAGGATGAAAGACAAAGTTGACCTCAACGGGATTTGAACTCAGAATGTAAAGTGCCGGAACAAATACTGCAAGGCATTTTATCTGACAATCCAATAATAATAATAATAATAATAATTTCTTACAACATAGGCACAACCACTCAAATTTTGGGGGAGGGGCATAGTCAGTTATATTGAGCCCTCCTCTAAACCAATACTTTATTTCATCAACCCCAGGAGGATGAAAGGCAAAGTTGACTCAGAATGTAAAGAGGTGAAACTAAATACACTAAGTCTGATGCTCTATTGATTCTGTCAGCCATTGCCTTTATGTGCCCTTCTTTTTTAAGATGGTGAGTGCAATCTGAGGGAAATTTGGCTCCTATTTCTAGCAGGTTGAGCGACTGCACAGCGGGTCCCTTGTAAGCTTGGGTGAAATTTGGTAGATGGAAACTGAGTGGACTCTATCAGATATATATACATATATATATATTGGTGGGTGGATGGCAGAGTTGGTGAAGTGTTGGACAAAATACCTTGTGGTATTTCATTATGTCCCTTTATGTTCTGAGTTCAAATCTCACCCAGGTCAACTTTGTCTTTTCACGTTCTGAGGTTGATTAGAATAACCATCAGATAAAGTACTGTGATGATATAATCGACTAAACCTTTGAAGGTGGTGCTCCAGCGTGGCTGCAGTTAAATGACTGAAACCAGTAAAAGAAAAAGTGTGTGTATGTTATAGTTTAGCTACAGCTATGATCAAAAGTCCTTTCAGCCATGACCATCCTGTCTTTTTCCAAGACACAGCGTATCTAGCTCTTTGTAAGAAGTGAATTTGGTAAATATGTAGGCAGGGATTAGGTAGGAACTCAACACAATATATTCAGTGCAAATAATTGGTACACAAAAGATGCAGGGTAATCTGACAATGAGCATGGACTTCAGATGTACAATAGTAGCAGTTGTTGTTATTGACTTCTAGGCCAGCCTTTATCCACGAGAACCTTGGCGATCAAACGGAGAAAACATAGGGTAGAGAGGGCGCTTTAGTTGTGTCATAAGCATGACAACCTCTCTAGTGTTGGTGCTACGATAAAATGCACCCAGTACATTCTGTAAAGTGGTTAGTGATAGGAAGGGCATCCAGCCATAGAAACCAAGCCAAATGAAATGTACGAGCGAGACGTGGGTCACCAACTCGTCTAGGAGAGTGGTGACTCCAATCAGAAATTGAGTTGGGCTGAAATCACCTGCCTAACTCATGCCAGTATGGAAAGTGGACATAAAATGATGATGGTGATGAACCTAAGATCAAAGGTGTTCCAGCAGTTACCATACTATTTTTTTTCAGACATAGTGTACCCAAGAGCACTTATCTAGTGTGTTCACAATCGTAACGTCGTGGGTTTGATTCCTGGACCAGGTGGTGCAGTGTGCCCTTCAGCAAGGCACTTCATTTCATGTTGCTCCAGTCCACTCAGCTGAAAATGAGCACCTATTATAGGACTGGGGCCCCTATCATTAAAATACCCAAGAAACCTCCTATGAGATGCAACCGCATATGAGGCTGGCCAAACATACATTTTTTTAACTTTTACGATAGTAGGTTGTAATTTGAGGGAGATTTGGCTATTGTATCTAGCAGGTTGATGTTCAAGAAGTATTTAACAGTAGGGGTGCACCTGAAAAATGAAGTGCACAATTGGCTTACTAAGCATAATTCATAGTTTTTATTACCTTGGTAATCTAATTAGAGTTGGAGGTGGTGTAGCAAAAATATAGTTGCTATTGATAGAGTAAGGAAGATCTGGAAGTTTAGGAAGATGTTGCCTATGTTGGCAACAGTTGTTTCTTTGTGTGTGTTTGTGCAAAAGATAGACATATGTGTGATACTGCATGCTAGAGAGTCATGGTTATTGAATGTAGATCTGTGAAGGCTGGAGTGAGAGATGCAGTAAGCATGACCATTTGAGTGAGTAATGTTAATCTACATGAAATGAGAGCACAAGCGAACTGTGAGAGCAGCATCGCTGGGCATTAAAAGTACCAGCCAATGTACATGGGAAATACACTGCACTGGTATGGACATGTGATGAGAATGGACAATGAGCATTGGGTAAAAAAGTACTGTGTGTTTGTGGCAGAGGAAGGCATATACAGAAGGGGTGTGGTCTGATCTCAGGATGCTGGAGTTCACAGATGAAGTGACAAAAGATCAAGATGCATAGTGATATGTTATATGGCAGACACAGCCAACCTGTGGTAGCATGGAACAACAGACATTAAAAAGTTGATGATGATGATATATATAGATGTGTGTGTGTGTGTGTATATATATATATTGAATGTGTGTAAATCAGGTGTTTAGCTCCAGGTCAATCCTGATTGAGTAGATCTATGATTGAAGACATTCTAGCCATGACCATCCCGTTTTTTTTTTGGGGGGGGGGGGGTTTAAAGGGGATTATCAAGAACTACATTGTTCAAAGTATCTTTCTATATTTAAGAAGTTACGGTATGTTTTTAAGGGAGATTTGGCTGCTGTTTCTAGCATGTCAAATTAACACATATAAGCTCTCCTGTTGGCTCATGCAGCTGGATGTCTTCCCTGCTGTTAACGATTAGAGATGGAGGTGTTGTTAACCTGGTTGACGGCACTGACTGAAGAGAGAGGAGTATGTGGAATGGTGTGAGAGAGAATGAGTTGGAGAGAGAGAGAGAGAGAGAGAAAGAGAGAGAAACAAGTGGATGTCAATGGGATGTTGGTCAGAATGTTTTCAATCCAGTTTCCCCAAATTCTGTACTTACTCCATCGGATCAGTACTTTTGTACCGTCACCCCACAGCTACTAATGGCCCTGCCTTGTGCTCTCAACACCTGATGGAGTTGTAGGGGTGCTGTCACAGCATATGGCACGTCTCAAGCAGAGCCCATCCCACTCCAGGTTTGACCACAACTGATTTCTTCCAGAGAGAGAGAGAGAGAAAAATCTTTGGTGGGTGTGTGGTGCTCACCTAGCATACCTAGAATATACGCCCACCCCCATATATATATATATATATATATATACACACAAGGAAGGCACGTGGCCTAGTAGTTAGGATCATGATTGTGAGGTGGTGGGTTTGATTCCTGGACTAGGTGGCATGCTGTGCCCTTGAGCAAGGCACTTTATTTCACACTGCTTCAGTTCACTCACCTGGAAAAGGAGTACCAGCAGCAGCAAAGGGTCAACCCTGCTATGGACAGGTGTCTCATACAGGGGGAAGTCTTGCATTCTCAGTCACTTAATGCCATGGAAACCGAGATAAGCTCCGGCCTAATGGGCCCATAGGCTTAAGAAAGACTTTAACACACCCACACACACACATATATATATATATATATATATATATATACACACACAGGGTGTTCCAATGGCTTG
>JAOPJM010001604.1:3392293-3407668 GCA_027124095.1 Muusoctopus leioderma | reverse complement strand
ATAAATTTTCTTTAAAGAAGTACATGTAAATAAATTTTCTTAAAGACTCCAAGTGCATTTTCAACTTATTTTTCCTTGTATATATATATATATATATATATATATATATATATACATACATACACATACATACATATACATATACATATATACAACCAGTTGTAGGTTCAGAAAAGTTATAGTTTATGTATATGACAGGAGGGAGGAGGCGATAGAGACTTATAATATTGAAGACAATTGGTAGTTTCTACAGGACAACCTGCTGAGAGCTACAGACCAGATTTGTGGCTGGTGCAAGTTTCCAGCCAGATGGAAGGTGACATGGTGGTGGAATAATGTTGGTAGAGCCTTAAAAGCTAAGAGGCAGGCTTGGAAAGACTGGAATAAAGAAGACAGCGGAGAACAATATCAAGTAGCTAGAAGAGAAGCTAGACGTCAGGTATACTTAGTAAGGGGAGAAATTGAAAGTAAGAGGTTTGCACATGTTCTATGATGTGAGGATCAGAGGCATGAGGATCAGAGGCGTGAGGTGTTCTAGATTGTAAGGCAGGGTACCAGAGAGAATCGAGACGTCGCTGGAGGTGTGCAGAATGATAGCATCACACTTGCCCGTACCAATGGTGAAAAGAAAGAGGCATGGAAATGCTATTATGAGAAATTGTTGAATAAGGACAATGCATAGGAGAGGGAAGGCCGACCCCAATTAAACCCAACAGAGGGACCAGCCATAGAAATTGATAGCAGTACAGTCAAAAGCACGATTAAAGATATGAAGGCAGAGAAGGCTGCCGGACAATCAGGAATAGCCACAGAAATGCTGAAAATATCTGGTGAAGTTGGTCACATGCTAGTCACTCACATAGTCAAGTAGTAGAGGGAGGTACTACATGATTGATTGGCATAACAGTATCAGGGATGTACTACCCAGTGACTGGCATAGCAGTACCAACATCAACTGCTACAAGGCCAAAGGGGATGCACAAGAGACAGGCAACTACACAAATTGATGGACTAGGTTATGAAAGTTACTGAAAGAGTTACAGCACAACTGATTAGGAAGAAGATTAGCCTATATGAGATGCAGTTTGGTTTTGTGCCAGGAAAAGATACCAATGCCCTCTTCCTAGTGAGACAACTATAGAAGTACTTAGCTCAGAGTAAACCACTATACCTAGCATTCATTGACCTGGAGAAAGCCTTTTGACAGGGTTCCATGTTTTGTTGTTCTTGGTGGTCACTAAGGAAACTAGGGGTAGAGAAATCGCTTGTGAGAACCATGCAAGCCGTGTACAGGGGTACAGTCAGCAATGAGTTAAGGGAGGAATTTACCATGCAAGTAGAGGGTCCATCAGGGCTCAGTTCTCAGAACCCTCCTGCTTATTATAGCCCTCCAGGCCATAACATAGGAATTTAAGACAGGTTGTCCATGGGAACACCTGTATGCTGATGACCTAGATTATAGCTGAATCTGTAGAAGATTTAGAGAAGAAATTCCAGACATTAAAGCAAAACCTAGAATCAAGGGGCTTCAAAGTAAACTTAGCAAAGACTAAAGTTTAGTAAGTATGAAAGATGACAGAACCCTGCTGCCATCAGGGGGAATGGCTGTGCTCATTATGCAGAAAAGTAGTAGGTAGAAATTTTATATAGTGTTCTCAGTGTAAACTTTGGGTGCACGAGAGATATAGTGTGATCATAGGCAGGCTAACAGAGAAGGTAAGATTTCAATGTGGTAGATGCACAGGAGCAGTTAATAGTAAGAGTACGCATAAAATAGATACTTTCAACTGCCTGGAAGTAGTTGATAGCTTTTGTTACCTAGGTAACCTAATTAGCAATGGAGGTGGGAGTTCCAAAAGCATAGTAGCCAGAGTTGGAATGGGATGGAAAAAGTTCGAAGAACTGCTAGTAAGAAACAGTTTCCCTCTCAGAGTGAAGACAGATTATATGATGCTTGTGTATAGTGTGTGGTGCTACATAGCAGCGAGATGTGGGCCTTGAGTGTGAAGGATTTGTGAAGGCTAGAAAGAAATGAAGCAAGCATGCTCTGCTGGATGTGTAACGTTAGTATGCATGAATGATGGAGTGCACATGAGCTGAGAGAAAAACTGGATATAAGAGGAATCAAATACAGTGTGCAAGAGAGGAGACTGCATTGGTTCAGACATGTGATGCATATGGAGGATGTCAGTGCATAAAGAAGTGTTGAGCGCTCCAAGTGGATGGAACCTGTGGAAGAGAGATACCTAGGAAGTCATGGGACGAAGTGGGAAGATTGATCTCAAGTGGCTGAACCTCATGAAGGAGATGACAAAGGACTGCAACAAGTGGTGATATGCAGTGCTGGAGAAGACCCACCCACCCATACAAGCATGGCAAAACGGACATTAAAATGGTGGTGGTGATGGAGGTTGGGATGTATTATATCTACATTTGGGTCTCTCACTCATATTCCTGTTAAGCATCAATCTACTGACCCTTCCTTTGTTACCCTCTCTCCTATCAATGTACCACTCCACCTGTGTAACAAAAAATGGCATTGGATCAGTCCATAATCCATCCTACTATCACTACCTCTCCCCCACCACACCACCTGTCTAACGAGAGATGGCATTGGATCTGTCCATATTCAATCTCTTCTACCATCATCCTTCTTAATTGCTAGTCATCACTCTCTCTCCTATCACTCCTTCCTTTATCAATCATTATTGACATCCATCACTCTCTCTCTCTCTCTCTCTTAACATCAACTATTTTTTTGCTGTCCATTACTCTCTCTCACACATTACTCCCTCCTCTATACTCAATGTTGACATACATCACATTCTCTCACTTCCATCACCCTGCATCCCTCCCAACACTCTTTCTTCCCTCGTCAAACTACTTATACTGTTTTTCTATTCAATCTCCTTACCAACAATTAACATTTAACTGCCCATCACTGTCTCTCTCTTCCATTTCTACCTCTTATATCACCCTCTCAACCCTATCACTCTATTTACCCCATCATAATTTCTCTGGTTCTCTCTTTCATCACTCTCTCTTCTATTCTGTCACATTGCCATGAATGAACAGAGACAACATAGAGTAGAGAGTGGTCTTTAGACTTGCTGGGTACAAAGCAAACTCTCTAGTGTTAGTGCCATGATAAAATGCACCCAATACACTCTGGAGTGGTTGGCAAACGATCAGGAGACAATGTAGAGTAGAGAGAACTCTTTAGTCTTGCTGGGGACAAGACAACCTCTCTAGTGCTGGTGCCATGATAAAATGCACCCAGCACACTCTGTAGAGTGGTTGTATTAGGAAGGGCATCCAACCGAAGAAACTATGCCAAAAATGGAACATACAAGCGAGATCTGGTCCCAAACCCTTCTAGAAGGGCAGTGTGCGTGTGTGTGTGTGTGTGCATGCGCGTGCACGTTTGACTTTGCATTGTCTTCATGCTGATATCGCTTAAGCAACTGGTGTCGTTTGTTTAAGTCCTACATAAACAATAGGTCCCACAGCTTAGCAGTTCAACAGGTGAAGATCATTGGAATAATTCCCATACTTCAAAATAAGGGTTGGTGTCAGGAAAGGCATCCGGCCATAGAATACTGCCTCAAAAAGTTTCATCCAATTCATACCAACATGGAAAAGTGGACATAGATTTGATGATGATGATATACACTCATAAACCAACATGCACACTAAGGAAACGACATTATTGTATTCATAGTGAGTGACACCACGGCCACTGCCCACACCTATACACTCACCATCTGCTACTCAGAATGACGAATACTCTATATTTCACAGGCATAAAACTGCATAGTTAAATTGGATTGAAGAACAACCAGATGTTTTATTCACTAATCATTTCCAATTTTAATGTCCGTGTTTTAAACACACACACACAATTTACAAACAGGAAATTGTTTATGCAATATTCCCTGGATTGTATTAGTTAGTATGTAGAAGGAATTACGTCAAAAGCTATTTTGTTCAATACCCTCACTAGATTTTGAACTCCAGTTAAGTGGTTAAAGAGCAATTAATCAGAATCAAGATAACATTTCTTTTACCACTTTGTCAGCTCTATGTGGTATGAGTGTGCGTGCGTGTGTGTGTGTGTGTCTGTGTGTATGTGGTATGAGTGTGCGTGCGTGTGTGTGTGTGTGTGTGTATGTGGTATGAGTGTGCGTGCGTGTGTGTGTGTGTGTGTGGTATGAGTGTGCGTGCGTGTGTGTGTGTATGTGGTACGAGTGTGCGTGTGTGTGTGTGTGGTACAAGTGTGCGTGTGTGTGTGTGTGTGTATGTGGTATGAGTGTGCGTGTGTGTGTGTGTATGTGGTACAAGTGTGCGTGCGTGTGTGTGTGTGTGTGTATGTGGTACGAGTGTGTGTGCGCAGAGTGGAGGAAAGGGAAACAGCTATGATCTCATGTCCTTTCCACTACTTTTCGTCCTCATTAATGTCATTTGTAAGGATGCAAATGGACAAACCTATAGCTTGCTTGCTTGATGAGTCACTCCCAGATCTGTGGTAAAATGACATGGTTGGGGAGGTGAACATATTTGATAATATTAGCAGAAAGAAAACAAAAACAAAATATAATTTTTAAAAAAAACAGTGAAAACATACACAAAAGTGATTTGCAAAGCAATGTATATCTTGGAACAGAAGGACCATTGTAACAGACAAGTTTGGAAGATAATTTAAGAACATTAGAAAAGGCAACATGTCAATGAGTCAGAGACAGGTTTTAATAACCACTTCTGAACTCAGTCAATCTTCTTAATGAGCACAAAATACTGCATCATGACGAGATCAGGACCTTTGCTCTCTGCACCTCTCCCCCCCCACAAATTATATATATATATATATATATACATATTGAAATATATATTTATTTATTGTCCCATAAATAAATACATATTTTAGATTGCCTGCACAGTTTTCACATTGCAAAAAGACATTTAAATATAAGACATTTATTTTATAAAACAATATTCAAATTTACTTTATTATAATGTTCAGCACACTGAACATTATTTCATGACTCGAGATTTACTGCTAAACCTATGACCTTAACCCTTCAAACATTATACCTTTTTATGTCAGTCACTCAACCATGAATTAAGAATAGGGCATTGAACTTAGAAAGTTAAAATGAGACAATGTAGAGTATTTTTTAAAGCCACATTGATGAGTGCTTCAGTGTAGGATACTGTATTGGTAAAAATGGTAGAATGCCGGAATAAATGCTGCAAGGCCTTTAGTTATATCCCTTTACATTCTGAGCTCAAATGCCCTAGGGTTCACTTTGACTTTTATCCCTTCAAGTTATAAGTTTCATTCAACTGACTATACCCCCCCACCCCCACCCCCACCCATAAATTTGAGGTCTTGAGCAACAAAGACTTAACTCATGGCCTCTTAGGGCTCTCCTGAACATGAAGGGTTGGGATGCTAACAAGGTTAGTATCATTAATCAAAGTCATGTCAGGTTAATATATTAAAAATTAGTTTGCATTGCTATAATTGTTAAAAGACTTGTTGTTTTGTTTTGTTTTACTTTCTGGGTGTAGAGGAAGTGGCAGTGTCCATGGCCTTCACAGATCCTCTGAGACCGGAAAGATTGATGCATACAACATACATATATTTAAAGTGAAATAAGTGAAATAAGATTCACGAATATCTGTTTATGATTGCTAAACCTATTCCTCTGTTCGTGCAGATATGATGTAAACAAAGCATCGCTCATATATTATTTTCTGTTTGTTTGTGTGTATGCGCTCGCTATTAGATGTTTGTATGTGTTTCATATATATGTGTCTTGTGAATGTATCTATGTATTGTGCATGTGTGTGTCTGTTTTTGTGTGTTTGTGTTCGCTATTAGTTATATGTGTGTGTGTGTTTCATATGTATTAGTCTTGTCTATGTGTCTAAGTCTTATGTTTATATATGTGTGTGTGTGTGTCTGTTATTGTATGTATGCCTGTGTGTTTGTTTGTGCATGTGTGTGTGTTACTTTCTATTGTCTCTCTTCCATGAATATCTGGAAATGACTTTTCTGTGTTTATAAAGTAAGGAACAACATTCTTTCATTTTGAAGGTTTCAGGAGCGAGAAATGTACTGGAAGTTTATTTCAGGTAAAATGGCTTCTGTGTAAGAGTACATTAATTGAAACATTTTTGCAATACAATGAACTGTTTTTGCTAAATTTAAAGTACACACAAACAGAAATACAGATTCACAGTTTTAATAGTATACAGATTGTAGCGAGTCCCTTAAATTATTGGGTCATAGAGGAACCACTAAAGACTCCATCTTCATGTAGTGTATACCTTGGGCAACAAATCAGTGTGGTGGAGTCCATCCCACCCCAAGTTAATGCCCACAAGACAAGTTAAACTCAAAACTACAATCTAATGAACCACTTGTTCAGTTTTACATTACTGCCACTTCTTGAAGCAGTGGGTTATTATTAATCAGTGGTATCTATTTTCAGTTAGGTAAGCTAAGCCATTTGGGAGTTCAGTGTCTTGGTCATGGATACAACATAGCAATGGTGTTATGATATGAAATGCAAATCTTTCAACTGTCTTTCCAGTCACCCATCTATGCTCCAGACTTTATAACTATTATAATGCAAAAGTAACAGTATGAACAAGCTATGCACTGGTTAACCTACACTGCATGTTGACTTACCAACAAAATGTTTGTACCAATTACAACATAAGTCTATATGAAATAATGTCCAAAATATTTATTAGTAATTTACTTGGTGAACCAATCTCACTTGCAGATCCCATGCTCCTTAGTAAAATCAATTTAATAAAAAGTTACCATGGATTTAGAACCAGAATGAAATATTGATCTTATAGATTTTTATCAACACACGAGCTTCATGCATCACAGCATGCAATGTGGTGAGCTCAGATAACACTTTTGATTAACAGATTGATTCCTGTTGCATAACTAGATTGCCAGTATTTACCCCATTCAATGCCAATAGGAGAACCTGTACACCAGTGTAACAAGAAGCCAAACTAAAATTGACTTAATTTCTATGTATTTGCGCAAATGAATATTTCATGTGCAAGAAATTAAGAGTAAATCAATGGAAACTTAATGAAAGATAAAAATAAACAGCAGAAAAATAAATACAGGAATTTCATCTGAATGTGTAACTGTTAAGTGGTTAAGGTGCAGGACAATTCAATCAAAAGGTCAACATTTAAAATCTTGCCACAGGTACTGCAGTGAAATTTTAGGAAAGGCATATTCAATTTGCCTGGCAGTGGTAACAGAATTTTAACTAAAAGAATAGATAGTACTCCCACTTTTTTAGAAAGAGTGATAGAGAAATCTGTGATCTGAAAGAACCATCTTATCCATGCATGCACGCATGAAACTTCACTGAATAGGAAATGAAAGGGATTGAACTCAAAATATTAATCAAATAAATTCATTTTTAATAAACAATGAAAATATCCATCCCCCACCACCACTACCACCACCAGGAAGTTGCCGGCAGCTAATTGGCAGTAAACCTTGTGTTAAATGGTAATAGAAGAATTTTGAAAGATATTTAGTCTAACTAACCATTCTACAGGTATTATACCCAAATACTGCAGCCGACCAAATTGATAAGGGTGGTTAAACTACAAGCTGAAGGTTTGATGGTTTGTATTGTGCCACTGTGCTGTGTTGTGTCCATGGCAAAGACATTCAATTTAGAGATCATCTAATTTACCTAACTGTAAATAAGTACATGAGTAGATAAAGCCTACTGCTCACTGTAAGAGGCAACAACAGCAGAGAGGTTTAAAATTAAGCATCTATGAAGTTCATTATTCAGGTTTTATGTTTCGAGAGAACTTTATAATTGATGAACATTACATTAACTTGAAGTGTTGAGATCACATCCTGTAATGAGTATATCTTACCAACAATGGAGTCTCTAAACTGCTAGAAATAGTAGCCAAATCTTCCTCACATCACACCCCATCTTGAAGATGGAAGGACACATTAGACAGTGTTGTCCTAGATATACAAAAACTGCAATGGTCATGGCTGACTTGGGGCTAAAAACAACAACAACTTGGAGAAGAATGGGCTTCATCAAGCTGGCTTGCCTTAGATACTCTACATGAATATGATGACTTCAACAATGTGTAATGCTAGAATTTTCCTACATACTTCACACATTTCTCTAACACTAAAATAGGTTTGAGCTAATGAAGGACCTACTTGACCTGCTAGAAATAGCAGTCAAATCTTCCTCAAATCACACCTTACCATTGGTTAGTGTAATCCTAGATGCAGTCTGAATGAAAGACAAGATGTTCATGGTTGACACACCATTGATCATAGGTTTGCTCAAGCAGAGAAGGGTGTTACTTATATTCACAGCTAAATACAATGAAGTAATTAAAGTTGAGAATTTTTCTCAAGGATACAAGTCAATACCAGTTATGTCACCCTTCATCTAAACCAAATAGCTCACAAAATACTTTTATTTATAATTCTCCACATTCAAGGTTATTATTTTTTTAAATTAGTGTGGATACAAATATAAATAATATTTATGAAAGAGAATCAAGTGAGTACCAGATGCAAGTCAAACCTATGCTGCTCCAAGGTGGCAACTAGGAGATGTGGGTTCAACTCTCACTGGGTATACACTTTTGATTATCTTTCATATATGACATTTATCTTTGCATGAATATTTCAGTTTAAAAATATAAAGATGCATTCTTTGTTCAATTATAGAGGAGTTCCGAAAAACTCTAATGTAATCGCTACACACACATCCTAAAACTAGACTTCTAAATCTTTGCATAACAAATGTTAAATAGAATGAAGTGGGGTTTAATACTACCATACTTATTTCATACTCTGGTAAAAGTAAAAGTTCTCTTTTTAAACTAATAGGCTTATCTTAATTGCAGTCAGATGAAGCCAAGGAAGGAATTAACAGAATATAATTACCAGGAATATGGCATATACGAATCCAATGAGCCAAATGCAACAAAGCTAATAATAATTGTTTCTAGCATAGGCACAAGGCCAACAATCCCCAGTACTTGACTGATACTTTATTTTATCGATCCCCGAAGGATGAAAGGCAAAGTTGATCTCAGCAGGATTTGAACTCAGAGTGCAGTGAGCCAGAACGAATACTGCAGGGCATTCTGTCTGACGCACTAACGACTGTGCCAATTCGCCGCCTTCTGTACACTAAGCTAATAATGATAACAGCTTCTAACGTAGGCCAAGGCTACAATTTTGGGGTAAGGAAACAGTTGATCAAATCAACTCAGTAGGTACCTGACTGGTACTTATTTTATCAAACCCAGAAGTATGAAAGACAAAGTCAATTTCAACGAGATTTGAACTCAGAACTTAAAGAGATGTTACTAAATACTGCACAGTATTATTCTGTCATTCTACTGATTTGACCAGAGTATATGAAATAGTTACAGAAGATTGGAACTCTCTTTTATCACAAGAAAACCCTGACATGAAATAATCTAGATACACCATGGATCCTAATCTAGATACACCATGGAGTTCTGATCCTAAACTAGATATATTTCAGGCTGTAGTGTATTGCAAGAGATCCTGTTGACAGCTTAGGTGCAGCTTTATGAAACATAAATAAAGGTGAAATAATTATAATTATATTTTTCTTCTTTATTTTCATTCTCTGCTGTACTGCACATTGGTTGGTCCTTGGTTGGTCCTTGGTTGGTTCCAGTAGCATAGCAGTTTTTTCTATAAGAATAGGTTGCTAGCCTCACACTCAATTCTTCTCCATTTCTGGAGAAAGGGACAATCTGAGTGGTATCCCATGACCCTTTGCAAAGTGCAACATAGCCGATTCTGAGAGAGAGAGAGAGAGAGAGAAAGAGAGGGAAGAATCAACTTATTGTTCCAGAAAGGATGAAAAGCAAAGTTGACCTCAGTGTGATTTGAACTCAGTGCACCAGAACAAGTGCTGCAAGGCAATCTATCAATTCACTGCAGCCCTCCCTCACAATAATCCAAGTCCAGCACAAGTCAGACTCAAACTTCTTGGAGCCACAAACAGATGACGGACCTTTCGTTGTAGCATCTGTGTCAATGAAATACTGCCACTCCCGTAGTTTCCCCACTCTTGAGGGCATGCGGAAGGTGTAGTATAGATGAGAGCAGTTACAATTCTCCAGTTGCCTTCACAGCTGCGTCCTCTGCTGCTGATGCTCTTTAAGAAGTGCCATCAGTGTCTAACAAGTGGAATCTTGGTCATCATCGAAAACAAAGGACGAACAATGATTTACTTAAGTTAGGCACAATGCCAATTGGAGGTCAACATGAGCAGGAGGAGGTACAATCAATTGAACTAAGTTCTAGTATATTATTGGTATCTATTTTATTGCTGTAGAAAGCATGGTTGCCTGGGTTAATAGAGTACCAGACAACAAACTAAGAATACTGATTAGACAATCAGTTAAGAGTACAGATGGCGAGATGTTTAGGATTGTATAGTTAGTATCAGTACTATTAATAACACAGCTCAGATATTTAGGTGTATAATAATCAAATGAGAGGTTAGCAGTTCATATCATGTCACAGCCATTGCATGCATTTGATGTACTTCTGATATGATGCTTAATATGTACCACATAAGCTGCCTGATGTACCACTTCAGGTATATGATGTACCTCTCAAAGTATTTGATGGAACACTTTATATGTCTAATGTACCACTTAATGTATCAGTTGTACCTCTCAAGGTGCCTGATGTATCATTTATGATGGCAGATGTATCTCTGATGTACCACTTAATATACCTGATGTACAACTTAATGTACTTAACATACCAATTAATATACCTGATATACTACTTAAGATACTTGATTTACTACTTAAGGTGTCTGATTTACCACTTACAGTGTCTAACATGATACAGTAGACATATATCACTAATTACTAGAGTAGCAATACAGCATGGGTTATGAACAAATAAATATTCAGGCTCATATCCATATGTATTTAGTCTCACTGTGAAATTAGGCTTGGGTGAGGATCATTGGTTATCTAACAATTCATCAGGTTTCACTCACCTCTCTGTCCCAAACTGGCGATGATAGTAGTGGAAGGCTACTTATTAAAATGTAAACAAAACTTACTGCTGACACAGCTCATTTACATAATGAGAAGGTTGACAGACCACAATAATTACTAAAGTACCAATACAGCAAGGGTTATGAATAAATAAATATATGGACTCATATCCATACCTTTGTTCAGTAACTTTGTTCAAACAATACCAATCAAGAAGTCAACAAAAAGGTCAATAAAGATATCAACAAAATGGTCAATGAGGTCAACAAAAAGGTCAATGAGGTCGACAGAAAGGTCAATGAGGTCGACAAAAAGGTCAATGAGGTTAACAAAGAGTCAACAAAAAGAAACTCCATCACTGATTTTGTTTGGTGTTAGAGTGTAATATGTAAGGTGTATGAGTTTTTGTGAGTAGTATATGAATGGGGGGTGTGAGAGAGAGAGAGAGAGACAGACAGACAGAGAGCATGTGTGTGTGTCTGTGTGTGTTCACTAATGTACATCAGATTCATGTATTGTTTAAACTCATCATACATAGGAATCTACCACCAGATCATCTGAAAATCACTGCTTGTGACACATTCCTAGCAAGAAGAATGTTAACCCCACCACCCTTTATGTAGCTGCAGTCAGGTCTCGTGGGGGGGGGGGGGTAGAAACAGAGATTTAGGTTTATTCTTAATGCCAGTGGTGTCAACCGACTCAACTGACCTATGATGATGATAATATGTTAGGATTACGGCGCAATTAAGTAGGTACACATGTTCATCTGTTGTTTAGTCCTAGGTCAGCCTTATCGAGCAGACCTATAATCAAAGGTAGCCCAGCCATGACCATCCCGTGCACCTAGGACTATATCATCCAGTGTGTCCTTTTTTTTAAAGATGATATGGTGTGATTCAAGGATATTTGGCTGCTATTTCTAGCATATTGAACGATCATGTAGAAGCTTCCTTGCTGGTCGTCCATTTGTTTGCTTCCCTGGTAGAGAGAGAGAGAGAGAGAGAGACACACACACACACACACACACACACACACACAATGTGTGTGACACAAATTCAGAAGAGACATAAAACTTATACAGAAGGCTTTTAAAGGAATCTGAAGTTGAAAATAATTCCATTAAAGTAATAATTAATTTTTTTTCTTCCTTTTAGCTTTTCTTGTCTTTTCTTATTTTTCACTCCTTTTTTTTCTCTTTATTTCAAAACAAAATAAAATAAAGGAAATAAATTTACCTGGCACCTTTTCAGATATTCCTGCTTTTTAATTGATATTAATTATTTTTGTAGGCCAAATTGATTGTATCTCCCAATTCAAGGAGATGTGAGTGACATCCTATGAATCATGTTCCTTTCCTCTGCAAAATATCAAAATATAAGGGTGGTTGAATTGGGTTGCTTTCAGACAAAACAAGAAAATAAAATACACTATAGGGTATGTGTCGATCAGATTATGTTTAGCACAAGCTTCCATTCACAAACCATCTGCAGATGCAATATTCTTCCATATACATACTGTTTTGGGCATTGGTACCATGTTTCTTCTCCAAACGTCAGTAGTTTTTTTAACTATCTCTCATCCTGCACTGAGGACATCTAATCTCAACTCTCTCTGAAGTCATTATTGTCAATGACTCCAATGCACACAACTCCTCTTGGCTTTCGCACTCCTTCCATACTTATTCTGGACTGTCTGTACCAATTAGTCTCTTCGCCTACATGTATATATGACCAACACACTAATCCTCCAAACACTCCTGACCTCTTTCTCACCTCTAAACAAAACCTTTATCAGCTGAGCCAACAAGAGAGCTTGTATGAGGTCACACGGCCTGCTAGAAATAGTAGCCAAATCTCCTTTACACCACACCCTATAATCTTAAAAAAAAGAAGGGTATACTATGTCTGAAAAATGATAGGATAGTCACGGCTGGAATGCCTTAGATTAGAGATCTGCTTGATCAAGGCTGACCCAGAGTTAAACAACAATAACAACCTTTACTCAGCCATCAACGTCTCTGCCTCCATCAAATCTGCTCACTATCGCTTAAACAAGCTATACACATCACATCTTCATACCACACAACAACAACCCCTACCAACCAAACTCTCTGGTACTTCAAGTCAGCTAAATGGTCAGAGTTCTGCCAGTTCTACGCTGACTTCTCTGACCCATCTGACAACTAAGCAGATACTACACAATAGCTAAGTGGTTTACTCATAGATGCACTGCAGCTGTACAGGCGCAGAGAACACTGCTTACAACTGCTAGAAGTGACCTACCATTACCGACTGGAAGATATTACACACCATTGCAATGCTCAAAGATGACCATCATGAAAGCAAAGGATGCCATCATGCATCACTCAGCTTGCAAGATCTCTCACCTCCCAAACTACGGTTGAGCCATCTGGTTTCTAGTAACTTTGCAGAGTCCTCTTACCCAACAAGATGGCTCTGTAATAACATCTCTGCAAATAAAGCCACCACATTTGCTTCCACTTCCACACAGCATATGCACAACAAAACTACTCTTCTCCATTACACCTGACGCACAATCTTGTACATGGTCGCCAAGTTGTCCTGCTAAAAACAGCAGTCCTGCTAAAAACAGCAGCCAAATTTCCCTTGAATTACACTCTACCGTCTTAAGGAAGGACACATTAGCTAATGCATTCCTATATCCCCTAAAAAGACAGGATGATTATGGATGGAATGCCTTCGATTTGCTCAATCAGTTTATTTAGAGCTAAACGACAACAACAAAGAAGGAAAGATCACAGTTTTGCATTCCGAATCTTGGTGATCTGCACAAACTATGCTTTGAAGTGAATTGCACTGAGCAAATTTTTTTTTGTGTGAATCTTTTTACATTTAACATTGCTAAGGATTTGATAAATATAGTTGCCTTTTAAGGTGAGAACATCTTTTCCACATTTAACATTGGTAGCAAAGCGTAGTTAACAAAATGGCAACAAGAAAATTTAACCCTTCACCTTTAGTGCCTGAGAAGTATAGTACATTGTGAAAACAAATGGTCTATTGGGAGGCAGCATGCAACATTGAGAAGAAGTTGACAGCTACTGCATTTCTCTCCTTGATAGGCAAAGCCAGAGAGGCCATTCTGGAAATTGATCCAGAGGAACTGAATAGAGAAGATGGCCTTACAAAACTGTATGAGAAATTAGATGAGTTATTTAAGGAAGATTCTAACCAAGCAGCACTCATGTGTTATGATTAATTTTGAGTGATATTCTAGACATTCAGATATGTCAGTAACAGACTATTTAATTGAATTTGAGAGAATGGTCGCACAGTTGAAATCGTTCAAAATATCTCTTCCTGAACTGATACTTGCATACAGAGTTTTGCAAAGTGCAAATATGACAGAAGACAATGAAGAAACTTGTAAAGGCAACAGTAAGTAATCTAACATTTAAAGTGATGGCTACTCAACTCAAGAAAGTTATGTTGGGGATTGACAGTAGTTCAGTAGCAAATAGTTCTTGGAACATTCAGATTAAGAAGGAAACAGTGGCATAATCCAAGGAAGGGACCACTTTAAAAAAAATGTTGTTCAGTTCTTTTGTCTTCTATTTTACTCACACACCAGCGTTCATCCATTCACAAAACATGGCTGCCATTTCTCCAAAGTAAACAACACAAAACGCCCTCTTTCGTTTTATATAATAATGTCAAAATTATCATAACACAGTGCTGCTTGATTAGAATCTTCCTTAAATAATTCATCCAATTTTTCGTACAGTTTTGTAAGGCCATCTTCTACCATGCTGGCGTGCGAGTAAAATAGAAGAAAAAAGAACTGAACAACATTTTTGTTTGTGAATATAGTTGCCTTGTAAGAACTTTCTTTTTACATTTAACATTGGTAGCAGAGCATAGTTAACAAAATGGTAACAAGAAACGTTAACCCTCCACCTTTAGAGCCTGAGAAGTATAGTACATGGTGGAAAGAAATGGTCTATTGGGAAGCAGCATGCGGCACTGAGAAGAAGTTGGCAGCCACTGTATTTCTCTCCTTGATAGGCAAAGCCAGAGAGATCATTCTGGAAATGGACCCGGAGGAATTGAATAAAGAAGATGGCCTTACAAAACTGTATGAAAAATTGGATGAATTATTTAAGGAAGATTCTAACCAAGCAGCACTCATGTGTTGTGTTATGATAATTTTGATCGATATTCTAGACATTCAGATATGTCAGTAACAGACTATTTAATTGAATTTGAGAGAATGGTCGCACAGTTGAAATCG
>JAOPJM010001604.1:3370105-3380719 GCA_027124095.1 Muusoctopus leioderma | reverse complement strand
TGCTGGTACTCATTTTCAGCTGAGTGGACTGGAGCAACGTGAAGTAAAGTGCCTTGCTCAAGGACACAACGCGCGTCCAGGACCGGGAATCGAACCCACGATCTTTCGATAGCTAAGTGGAATTTACAAAAGTGAGTTAAGTATCTTTTCGAGGACACAGTAGCTTGTTGGTGAGGAGAAATGGAACTTTCAACCAGGTCATCTGCAACTCTCATCAATTTACTGATGAATGTTTTCTGATATGTAAAAATAGGAAGTTGGCTGAAATAGTCAAGTACCAAACTAAATATCTTATAGTATTTAGTTTTGTCCTCCTACATTCTAAGTTCAACTTCTGCCAAAATCTCTCTCAAGTCAATAAGTATCAGTTATGAAGTAGGTTCAATTCAATCGACCATACTAACTGTGAAACGTGGTCTTGTGATAGTGAAATGAAATCAATGTTTTTTAATATGATGACTATAGCCATTTCTCTCTGGAGTTTCCTAGATTTGATTATCTCCGTCTTTGGTTATCAAATCGTATAATAAAAATATGGAGGGCAGAAATGTAATTGACTCTAACCAATTTAATACAATCCTCATTTGCAGGCTTTCTATCAAATATTTCCGAAAATAGAATAAGTTCATGTGCTGCGAGCAGGACGGGATTTCAACTTTTTATGCATGGAGTTTTATCAAATTTATCGAACTGATTTTTATCGTAGCATACCATCATTAGTTTTCCTGGTATCTTCTAGTGTTTAAACTTCTATGATAATATAAAGATCATCTATTACAAATATTCTATCAAGTGACCCTTGTATTGTAGTAAATTTTAAGATATTTAATGCATGTGACAAACGTCATAGAGTAAGAAGTAGCGACTAAGACGGCTTCCATTCTCGTTGGAAGCTTTCTCACATTATTTAACATGCCAAGTTTGTTATAATTTCATTCACATCTAGGATGCTTTATAGGAATATTAAATCGACACCAGTGCTTATTTTATCAACCCCGGAAGGATGAAGGACAAAGTTTACCTCGTCGGGATTTGAAGTCAGAACGTAAAGGGTTGTAACTAAATGGCGCAGGAATTTTGTCCGACGCTTTAACGATTCTGACAATTGGTATCCTTTAAGAACATCCCCATCCCTTTACCCTAAAAATATAAGGCCTTTTGCCAAGTTAAACGAACCTAATTACTGAAGATACTAATTGTATTTTCTACTGCAGAAGAAACATTTTCAATTAATTTTTTTTCTTCTTAGGGATAGATATATAATATCAATTTTTCAGATTAAGTCTTTGGGAAATATTGTATTGCAATTTATCAAAAACATAACATTTAAGAGTTTCATCGGCCGGATTCTTGCAAGTGGAAAAGTTACGAGAGAAAAAAAGTCCTAAATAATGATGAAGTGACTCACTTATAAACATTATATTAATTTGTTGAATGGGTCGTTATATAGAAAATTATAAAATATTTTCAAACACTGGCTCATACCATTTCTAACTTTCATTATTATATCATGGACGAGTTCAAATAAGAGACACATTTTTAATTATGATATAACAAAAGCTATTGAAAAATAACTTACGTCTCTCTCTCTGCCTCCCTCCCTTCCTTTCTTCGTCTATCTCTCTGCCTCCCTCCCTTCCTTTCTTCGTCTATCTCTCTGCCTCCCTCCCTTCCTTTCTTCGTCTATCTCTCTGTCTTAATTATTTTTCTTCTTTCTCTACACAGCTATCATTCTCTCTAATGATTTACTTATCTCTCCTCACATTCCTTTGCCTTCTCCTCTGTCATTCTCTAACTTAATACTTAACAGGCGATAGCATTCTCCCCTTCCTCCTCCTACCAGAGTCAGTAAAACGAGAGTTACGTACCTTCGTAGCTGAAATATAAACAAACTCACTGACTGCTGCTTGTCCATTATACCAGTTTATCAACAACTTGCTGTTTGTGGCGGACAGCTAGCATAACTGGACTGTTGCGTTGCCAGTACAATAATAACAACGTACATATCTTTGTAGTGGCTAATATTTTATTGCTGGGAACAAAGGAAAAATGGCTGCGAAAGACAAGGAGTTTGATATTGTGGTATTTGGAGCGAGTGGTTTAACTGGCAAATATGTTATTGAAGAACTCGGTCGGGTTGCCAATGAAAACAATATGAAATGGGCAATTGCAGGTAGAAATATGCATAAACTACAAGCTGCCCTCTCAGAGGTTACAAATTCCACTGGAGAAGATTATTCCGACGTACAAATCTTAATTGCGGACGCCAAAATCTACGAATCTCTTTTGGAAATGTGCGTTCAAGCCAAGTGCCTTATTAACTGCTGTGGTCCTTTCGTTCATTTTGGTCCAAAGGTCGTGGAAGCCTGTATCGAATGTAAAACACACCATGTTGACGTTTCTGGAGAACCTTTGTTTCTGGAGAAGGTACAACTTCAATATAATAATCCTGCTCAAGAAAACAATGTTTATATTGTTGGTTCCTGTGCTTTCCGCTGCCTTCCTATTGACCTAGGTATTATGTATACTTCACAGAACTTTGACGGTGATCTTAACAACGTAGAAGCTTATCTTGCTATGGAAGGACCAGTGAAAACTGGACTGACTACATTCGAATGCCAGATGTATGGATTTGAACACAAGAATGAACTCGGAGCACTAAGGAAATCTTTGTTTCCAACGAAAGGTTATGAATTTCAACACGTGGTAAAGCCGAAAAATGGTTTGTTTTACGATAAAGATAGCTCCAAATATTGCTCTGTCTGGCCTGATGCCTACAGGTCAATCGTTTATCGCTCCCAGAGATTTCTCCAAGATTACGAAAAGAAACGACCAACTCAATATGCTTTTTACTTTTGCAATGAGTCTATTCTCTTCTTTATCCTTATGTTTTTTTCTGGTCTCTGCTTAAATATATTGTCAAGATTTTCCTTTGGAAGGAAGTTACTCATGGCTTTCCCGAAGTTTTTCAGTGGAGGTTTTGTTGAAATTGGTGGTCCGACTAAACGCCAAATAGAAAAAAGTTCATTTTCTATTAAATTTTGCGGCAATGGTTACCCAAGCCGGGTCAAAGAATTAACCGATACCCACAGTGATTTACCTAACAAATCTATTACTACGAAGATCAACGGACCTGATCCTGGTTATACTACCACCGCCATTTGTGTCACGCAGGCAGCTATTACTATCCTGAAAGAAAACGAGAAGATGCCAGGCAACGGTGGGGTTTTCACCCCGGCTTCTGCTTTTGCTAACACCTCTCTGGTAGAGAGACTTTGCAAACGGAATATCAAATTTGAAGTTGTGTCTACTGAAGAGTCCCGCCTCTAGAGATAACTAAATAACTTAACTTTCTCTTCGCTCATCTTTTTTTTATTGCATTTATTTCTTTATTGACCTATTTAAACTGATTTACTGTGACTTGGGGACTGTAAATGACTCCCAGTAATCCTAATGCTCAACTTCATAGCATCTCTGGCAACTCTAACAGGTCTTAAATTCCGTCATAAAATTAGTGTTAGCTGGATGTGTGTGTGTGTGTGTGGTGCTTGCTTGCTTGCGTGGGTGACTTAATTTTCCTGAGTAACTGAGAATGCAAGATAGATTTGTTTAGTTTAAAATGAATAAACTTCTCTCTCTAGTCTGGCTATGTCAGTAAAATATTGTCAAGTACTTACATTATTTTATTTATAGAAATGGAACTTGTTTAAGTAATTAACATCGTTGAATAGTGTCTAACACTTGAGAAGTTTTGGTATTAAAACTATTTTTATTTCTTTTGACTTCAATATAAATTCTATCTTTTTAACATGTCCTGGAATTTTTAGGAGCCATTCAGTCAAGTTTCTCGTGTGTTTAAACGTCTATCAGCTGATTTCATTGTTACACCTTCTGGATTAAATTATCAGTTATGAGTAGATGTCGACGACTATAAATCTTACACCACTATCGATCCACCTTTTGATCAATATGACGCCCAGTTATAACTATCTCTATCAACACAAACTATTTCATTTTAAGGCCACTAAACTTACTTGTAATTTCTTTTTACCTGGGCTGACCACTTGTCTTAGTATTGGTTACTCTTTTTTTTTGATTGAACGTGTTTTCGTTCAAGTCTGCATTAAGTGTAATTTATGAAATTGCTAGCAAACTTCGCTGTCTGGCCTGTTTACCTGAGTTTTGGTTTCTCACGGACCAACCTACACGTTTTCTGATATTGATTACATCTGAAGCATGAAACGTATAGAAGCTGATTGTTTTCGTCTAATTTTAGCTGTTCGCTGTAATATTGAAAAGTTTAGTCGTGTACGGATAGGTCACGCTGACATCACACCCACTTAACAGACCTCTTATTTGATGGCTTATGTTGATTAGAAAAAATGGGAGGTAAAATATGAGACAGCCTGGCTATATTTTCTATAAATGTTGTGAATAACTCGAGGGAGCCTCTACGTTGTCGCTCGACCTGTGAGAAATAATAGCCAAATCTCCGTCAGCTCACTCCACCGGAAGAACACATTAGGTAATACCGTCCTAGATACCACCCCCTCCTCCCAAAAGACAGGATGGTTATAGCTGGAATGCCCTTTATCATAGCTTTGCTCGATGAGGGTTTACCTGGGGCTCAATAAATCATGGAAATAGATGTTAAGTATTTCGTAAACCAACAGTAAATGGAAAGAAAATGGAGCAAAAGAAGTGGAAATAGTTATAAAGTAAATTTGCTTTCATATCTGCCTTAACTGGACTTGTAGTGGAATATTCCTTGGGAAATTAACCATCTTTATTTATATTCCATGTTCGAAGTTTTGGCCTTGATGTTCCATTTACACTTTTTCCTTTGTGAAAGAATGTATTTTTGAATTTTTTTTTTTTATACCCTCGTTTATTTCGAAAGTTTGCAAGATATAACGGTAATAAGCTTCAACAATCCATGTTATCTTTTGTGTAATTCATGTTGAAGTATATTGCAAATTTGAAACTTTCATAAGTTCTGCTCAACATGTCTACTACACAAAATAACAAAACAAGTCAGATTTGTTATTACCTCTATTGTATTACGGTCATTTTTTTTTTTTTTTTTTAACTGTTTTTACGAAGGTCTGAAGTCTCTGTGATAAATGTCTAGAGTAAGTTTCTTTCAAAGACAGATTCAATAACCAGATTTGTGCCTTAGATTTTGTTTTCTTGATTGTAAAAATAAAAAAATAATCCCTAGCTAACGTCGCGTTATTTTTCTTGGTCGTATGTATACACATTTAAAATGTTTAACTTATGTTTGAATATAATTTATTACCCCCGTGTTTCTGTGCAGATATACATAAAACACTCTTAAAAACATGTATTGTTTTAAATTCTATATTTCATCTAAAATACTCAAATGCTTAAAAAAAAATTTTTTTTTTAAAACGTCCAAGATTTCAAATTTTCAGCTGTTTTGTTTCAACTATTTATTACTAAACATTTTTTGTAAACTGTATGAAAATGTTTTGTTACTATTTATTTTGCTAAGCTTGAAGAAATTGTTTCAATAGTGAATATTATTGTACACAAGTGTTAAAAACCTTATTCTATCAAAATAAACAGTTTATTCTCTTTCCTAAGTATATCTTGTAGGGTTTTGTTATATCTAATTTCTAAGCTTTTCATATCACTGTATTAGAAATATAAATAAATATGTATTGAAACAAATGTTGGCTTTTCCTTTTGAATATTTAATCTACCACAAAAGCACACACAATTGCTATCCATAACGAGGGAACATTCTTGCACAACACCCAACCTAGGGCATAAACACTAGGGTTTCAGTCACTACAGATGCTAGGGACTCGATCTGTTATCTCACACAGCGACGTCACAAATAACTTTGAAAATATTACTGCTCAAAGACTAGTTGTTATTGTTCACTTCACTATTGCTAGTGAGCACATCCAATGAGTGCAAGGCATATATATATATATACAACCACACATTTATATAAATATATAATATAAACCTTTTTTTTTTTTTCTTTATTTCCTAAATTTGTTTTATTGGTACTTATGCATTAACGGGTCGCCAGTAAACCAAAAATGGTAAAAGGTTAGGGTTGGAAACTTCGACCCGTTAATGCATAAGTACCGTTTTATTTGTTCTGCTTCTCATAGCCATTCTGGATTGCTGATGTTACTCTGTATTTCTTCTTTTATGTTGTGCCCCCCCCCCCCCACGATCTAAAAATATTTCATCCCTTATCATTTGCTGAGCCTCAACAAAGTTCAAGTATGACGACCCACGTTGGTGTACCGTTCTCATGTTGGGTATTATGTTGTTTGTTTCACACACACACACACTCCTCCTAGACTGCATCCAAACGAAGGCTTATTGATGAAATTCGTCACCAACATGCTGCAACTCCTAGCTAATAGATGTTCTGTTTCTTCCCTCCACCGCTGCTGTAAATCATCTGCTCTTAACTAGCAAGCTGCATACTGCCTATACCAAAGCCAACCTGATGCATCTGCCTCTCCTTGTTTTGTAATTCTTACTGCGTCACACTCCACCATATCTCCTACATTTGCTACATCATTCCTCAGTTTTTCTACAGAAGTTCAAACTGAACATTATCTGCATTGATCTTGTCAGTCTGGGAGGACCTATAAAAGCTGGCTACTTTCCCTCTGAATAAATAATTTTAAAAATTGTCCTGATTAGTCAAACTCAATTTATAAAATGTTCTTACCTTTTTTGTGAACCAAAATAAAAACGAAAAAAAACCTTCATTAACTTCCTAAAGAAATTGATGAACTGGTTTTGTTCTCTGAAATAATTCGCCAACCATTTAATCTTGGGTTAAAGAATAATTATCTTTGATTAAAATGTTTGTTTTTTTTTTTTTTTCATTCTCAAGTAAGTTTATCCATTTCAACAGACTTGAATTTATAGATGTATGCTTTATTGTTACCTAGTTTTCCAGATTGATTAAAATATTACTCTAACTTTCCAGTCCAATGATAACATTTAGGAAAGGTATGTGGCTGTCTGCTCCAATAACTCGTGTTACAGAAGCAGTTGACCCTTACTAATATGATAAATGTGGAGGGGGTGGTAGTACTTTAAAAATACTTTATTTTCCATGCAGCCATTAGGGGGATGTTTTATAGGTTATTTATGTATTTGTTTTCACTGCTAGCCACTCGACCATAGTGTGAAACCTGTAATCAGCAAAGAAATGTTATTGGCCTGGCACAAAGGACAATTTAACAACTAGCAACCGTTCTTTCTCATGCCTTATAGTAGTACGCTTGTGTAATGTCTAGCTACGATGCTTTCACTATCATCACTAAAGTTCTGGTTCTCTGCCAGACTTCTATAGAAACTATTGCATCTTTTGTGTACACATTGCTTACACTGAGTACACAATATTGAGCTCCGACTTATTGTTGACATTTGGGTTCTAGCCCAGGCTTGCATGTTTGTTAATGTTTCTTCTATATATGGAACCCTCATACAATTTTTTTCCAAAAACCGTGAAACCCATACCTATATTTCAGACAACTCCTGCTACCCTAATTTGAATAAGACATTAAATGAAGCAAAAATTATTTTGGGAATTTATTTGAAAATCGTGAATACCATATTTTTTATAATACAATTTTATTACATTTTATTAAGTCACTTTATCTCATGGAACCCACTTTGAGAAACGTTTCTCTAGAGAAAAGCTGAATGAAACATTGTAACTATCCATTTTGCCACCAAAATGAAACTTCATTTCGGTGTATATCATTTTTATACGAAGTAATTGATAGTTTGGTGATGAGTCACAGAAAAGTTGGTGTAGCTAAGAGAAGACTAGATAGCAGCTGCAGAAGGTTTATAAAAACTGAGAAATTACTAGATTAATTGAAGACTGATATTTCATTGAGATGGTTTGTTTTTTTTCTTTTTATAACAGTCGGCACACTAATCTCAGTTTGAAAATCTGCACATTACAAGATAACGACTTAATAAAGTAGCCTATATGTGGTTGCTCAACCTGCTAGAAATAGCAGCTAAATCTCGGATCACTTGACTGTTGGGGGGGGGGACATGTTGTAGTCTGTGATAAACTGTTTGAAAAGACAGGATGGTCATGACTAGAATACCTTTGATCATAGGTCTGCAGATCTTGGGCTAAACAAGTAGACTCAACTCCATGTGATCACTTACACAAGAAGGAATGTCATGTGATGACCTATATTTGAAAGACTTATTGACAGGCAGTCACGTGTGCTGCAATTGTCTACATGCTGAAACAGCTGCATATATGTATTGCAACAAGGAGTGTGCAGTTATATATACTCATATATAATTTAACTTGCATGTGCACAATAGTCATAAGGAAGAATGTACAGTAGTCGCCCTCCTACATATATATATATATATATATATATATATACACAGTAATTGACTACAAGTGTCCCATGACATAAAGTGTATTGAAAAGTTTACAGTATATATTTTTTACTTTACAAAAGTTTTCATTATTACTTACTATTCAAATTTTGGTTACATTTTTAAGAAAGGTCTTTTTTTAAAATAAACTTTCAATCATTTACATTTTAGGTTTTTTTAAATTTCCTTTTGTGGTTTTTTTTTATATGTTTGAATTTTCTTTTCTAATATCATTAGTTGGAAGGTTCTGAAAATTCAGATATTTGCTTAAAATGATGGAACAGCTATTTCATATTTGGATGCTCCTTCTGAGAGAGGGGAACAGTATCTAATGTTGTTGTTCTTAATTACTAGCAGGTTAGATGTACTTCAACATACTCATGGTGCATTAGCAGCTGACCTAACACTTGAAAGCAACCCACATAGATTGCTTTCATGAGATACCCAGCACCCTGAATATCTCGTGTTCCAGTTTAGTCTCTGATGATATGGCCCACTCCAGTTGACTGGTTATATGGCAGCCAGAGCATGTTTCTCTTGCTGTCTAGTAAGTCTGTTCATATATGACTAAAGGCTTCATTGGTTCCTACAATGGTGACAAGCAAGATGAACTTGGTTGGTACACAAATTACAAGCAAATTATTAAGAGTTCTTAGCAACCTAGCACAAAATTTGGGCTCAATGGCTATTTTCCAGTTAAATTTCTTTCTTTGTAAATTTATGTTTTAGCATTCAACAGCACCTTTTATAGCCACCACTAACAGCACCATCATCATCTTTATAATCTGAAAAGTGGTGTTGTTACTATCACTCTCAAACAGTGTGTGGCCAAAAAGGCTCTCACTCTCTGTATTTAAGTTTATCAAAATATTTTACTGTGTGTTCTATCCACAATAAGGGTAAGCTCTCTAACCCTGAAAACTATTGGTGATTGTTCTAACTTCTGATATCTTCAAGATGATGAAGACGACCAGCTCCTTTATCACCATGAGTCCCTTCCCTATTCAGGGAACAACATTACTTCCATAGAACCAGAGCCATTGGTGAAATACTTTCCTACGACAAAAAGGTCATGGTTGCTTCCCTTACACCTCTGAATACTAATGTTTTCTCACCCTTAGGAACTTTGGCCCCAAAACTATTATTGCTCTTGACATCAACAGAGTTTTCCTTTGTGTCTGGCAAGAGAACTTAGCAAAGTTTCCCAGTTATTGGTTCCACTCATCTCTCATCTCTTGAGGCAGGAATTCTCCAGTCAGACTGCTGCATCTCAATATTTGTTGATGGGACTCTCTTTCTGATTCACATTCTATCAACTCAGTGTTCAGTTATATTTCCTATACATTAATGACCTGCTACCTGTCATATCTAACCTCACACACTCCTATGCAGATAATAGCTCCCTTCACTCTTCGACAAACTTCACACATTGGTGTCGTCTGCACATCCACCACCAGACATGCATTACTCCTGTATAAGTAATGGAGATATGACAACCTAGTCTAATTCAACAAATTCAAGGCATAGTCAGTACACATAGCAACACAACACTCTTTCCACTCATGCATAATGCATAGTTAAAACCTTCAAACTCTTTACAGATCCTATACCAAAACCACTTCTTGCAATCTTTCTTACCCAGAATTGCAATTTTCTGAAATCTCTTACACGCATCAACTGAGCTGCACATCAATCACATCAACTTTACCATTTTGGGTGGGCTCAAACTATAAACTATAAATTCAAAGCAAAACAACCAAATCTGTCAACTTCTACTATCACTCCATTATGCTTTGTTAATACTTAACTTAGTGATAATCCACTTCGTTTAGTTGATCCAACACTAATCAAGAAGTGGAAACTTGTTAGGACATGTGTGTCCACATATGCCTATGCTAGCAAATAAAAAAATGTAGACAATATTCATCTGATACCAATATTTAAAAATGTATGTAAAACGAACCAACGAGGGAATCTTTATGAGGTCACTCGAACTGCTAGAAATATCAGCCATATCTCCTCCAAACTTCACCGTTTTAACTTAAAAATGGATGAATATACTGGGTAACCTAGTCTGGATATAATATTCCTGAAAAGACACACTCAGCTCCTGATTGGTTAAAATTACCCCCAAATTGCAATTTTTAAGGCTTTGTAACTTTTTTATTATTAATTTGTACATATATTGAATATGAT
>JAOPJM010001604.1:3343797-3361378 GCA_027124095.1 Muusoctopus leioderma | reverse complement strand
CACGCAGTGGGACTGAACCCGAAACCATGCGGTTGCGAAGCGAACTCCTTAACCACACAGCCATCTGCGCCTATTGTTAAAAATATGGTCATGAAAGGATTAAAAGGTAAAAGATAGGACAAGAACAAATTTTAAAATGTATAAAAGAGATCATTCCTGATGGCTAGGTGTATGAGGAATTTGCAATAGAAGCAAATGAAATATGATTACAAGATAACATGAATAATTCATAATCTGGTTTATATGTGAATGTAGACTAACATAGCATTTGTGACAATTACTGAAATTAAGATGCTTTTAAACAGTAGTTTTGTTTATTTAAATAGACTGAATAAGCTATCTTTCACCATGATATTATGATGAATTGTTCTGTAAAAGAAGCCAGGTGTAAAGTTGAAAGGTACTGGCAAATACAGCCACCAATTCCTAACACTCCAAGGAACCCCCTGGCTGCACTTCCTTGCCAGGAACCTGGATCATTTGTGAGATGGTGCAGAATGGAAATGTGCCAGTGGTAACATGGAAGGTATATAAATGCCTCATAGTCTTAGCCATATGGCTCTAGCAAGATCAGTGGGCTGGCTTACAGACCTATTCCAACACAGACTAACGACTTCAAGGTGGACCTCAATATATGAAGTATCCAGCAGCTCACTGCATCCAACGTGTGATATCTATCATTCTGGGAATTTCCCAGGCAATAGGAACAGTCACTTAAAGGCCAAGAGTATGCAGTTGAAGCGGGCACATTTTCATCACCTTAAACAATTCTTTCACAGCTTTATTTATTTCTTCCCACTATCTACACAAAGTCTTGTGGTGATGGAAAACTTGTAATGGGGTCAGGCTGAGGATGCTGGTTGGAAGACCCTAGCATGCAATCTGTACATAGGCAGCATGGACAAGATGGTCATTAAACTGTGTACTTGGAGCAAACATTCTTTGGTTCTACCTCTGCAACTAGGCAGATTTATTTAAGGATAACGCTACCTTCCTTAAAATAAAGAGGGGCATGGAAAATGCAGCTTTAAAAAATGCTTATTCCAATTTCACTCAGCTGGGTAGCTGATCTTGATAAGTTATCCCTTTCTGTAGTCCTCAAACTATCAAACTATGACAACCAAAATATAAATACATAAAACAAAATTATTCTCTTTTGTCTTATGGAATGTTTGCATTCAACTTGATAATGGATGTGATAGCAATCGACCACAATGTCAAACACCCATAATTGAAACTGACCTAAAATGATACAACATCGACATTACTGCCCCAAGTGAAACGAGAGTCCTTGGTGAGGGATCTTTGACAGAAGATTGCAGTGGTTATGCCCTTTTCTGGGAATGGCGGGCTGATGCACCAATAATTCATGGTGTTGGCATCGCAACCAAGAACTCAATTTTATGCAACACCTATGATGCCCCTGTTGGAATAAATAAATGTTTAATGACATCACATATTCCTCTGTCCAAGAACCAATTTATGATTATCCTCAGTATTTATGGATCAACTTTAGATACTGGCAGTGAGGTAAAAGATAAGTTCTATGATCCACTCAAAGCTGTCTTTAAAAAGTTCATCCAGTGACAAGATCACTCTTCTTGGTGACTTCAATTCGAGAGTCAGAATCGATTCATTCATTTAGAATAGAATAATTGGTAAACATGGAGTTGGTAAAATGAACCAAAATGACCTATGTTTGCTCAGTTTCTGCACAGAGAATAAAATGTGCATCTCAAAAACATGATATGTACACGACATCATGGAAGTATCTTCAATCTAAGAAGTGGCATCTTCTTGGTTAGATTATTATTTGACAAAGGGACTTTCAAGACATTTTAATTACTCGTGCCATGCGTGGGGCTGAATGCTGGATGGACCACCATATGATCTGTTCAAATATGTGTATTTCTCTTGGTCCCCCAACTCAGCAAATGAAATGCTTGAAAACAGCATCATTATCTGATCCAAATACAAGACAGCTTCTCAAAACTAGAATGGTGGAAAATCTTAATATCCCTGGACTTGAACTTGAACCAAATGTTAATATAGGTAATATAGGTAACATGTCACAAAATGAAATTGATAGAATATGGTATAAGCATTTGTCGCTAATAAAGACAACCATATTTGATACTCTTGTGGTGACAAACCATCAAAATCGGGACTGGTTTAATGAACCTGTAGACCAGATCCTTCCACATCTGATAGAAAAAAAACAACAAAGCTCATGATGTTTGCTTGGCAAATCCTCATCAGATCAACTTCTGCAATGATGCTGCCAACAATGATCAGAAATTCGAGGAAAGCTTCAAACTCTTCAAAATGAATAGCAAAAAGATAAAGCACATAAGATGCAGAAATACATGGATGAAAACGAGCTGCAGAATTTCAACGATATGCTCAAAACCGTAAATGGGCCTTTGCAATGTGCATCTGTCCTGGTACGTTCTTCTGAAAAACAAATCTTGATCAAAGATGAAGGGGAAATCCTTGAACGATGGTCAGAGCGTTTCTGCTCCTTGCTTATTCAAGGTAATTCTATTGATGTTCTACTAGTGAAGAACTGGCTAACCTTATAATTCCCTGAACTTGACAATGACCTAACACTAAATGAAATCCAGACAGCTATTCAATACATGAAAAACAGACAATCCCCTGGTTTTGACAGTATTCCAGGTGAAATTTACAAATATAGCAGCATAACTTTAGCAACCAGAATTCATGAAATAGTTACTATATATTAGAAGAACTCTAATTCTTCTACATTGGAAACATGCTAATAATGTTACTGTATACAAGAAAAAAGGAGAAAGAGCTGTCTGTGGAAATAAGCAAGGTATCTCTCTCTTGGATGTGGTGGGAAAAATCCTCTCTCACATTGTACTTCTTTGACATCTTGAACACGTTGAAAGTCTTCCCGAAATCACAATGTGGATTTCCAGCTGATAAAAGCACTGTTGATATATTCATTTCTTGTCTCTTGCTCGAGAAATGGATACAACAATGAGCTATGCACTTTGCTGTTATAGACCTTACCAAAGCTTTTGATAAAGTCAATAGAAATATTTTGTGGAGTGGTTTAGAGAGATCGTTGTCCACCAAAATTCCTTTAAATTCTATGACAATTTCACAAAGGGCTCCAGAGCTGCATAGCAATTGAAAGGAAGGAATCTAAAACCTTTGCTATCATGTTGGAGTGAAGCACAGTTGCGTTATTGTCCCTGTGCTCTTCAATGTGTACTTCATTGCCATCACCCTCTCACAAGGAGAGATATTAATCTAACTGATGGTATTCAAATCGAATATCATCCTGACAGCAGCCTTTTTAATCTCAATAATCATAAAGCGAGGTCTAAGACACGATGCTATTTGAACTCCAGTGCGCAGACGATTCAGCTGCTGTTTCACATCAGCCACAATTACATTAGAATCCTATAACATCAATGTTGAATGCTTACCTATATGCTGGACGTAAAATTAATTCCCCCAAAAAACTTAAGTCCTGTATGCATCTGAGGAAAAACCACATTCCAGCACAGTTGTCCATTGATGATGCTCAGCTTCAAAACACATATCACTTCACATATCTTGGAAGCATCATTTCCAATTCAGGACACTTGGATAAAGATATTCAAAACTGCATCAAGCTTTCTTCTATGTTTGAGCATCTAAAAAAGAGATTTATAATCAGAACCTTCGACTTTGCACAAAGCTGGAGATATACAGATCAGTCTGCATATCAACCTTGTTGTATGGCTGCAAGACTTAGACTCTGTATTATTCAGATGGAAAGATCCTAGAATCATTTTACATCTACCCCCTTCAATGCATTCTTGAGCTAATATGGAGGGGTAAGATCCCTCACACTGATATCATAAGAGTGTATACGACTAGAGTTAATGCATTCATCTTGGGATGACAGTGTCTTTGGTTTGAGACATGTTTTCAGGATGCCTGAAAACAGGGCTGCCAAGAACAGCAAACTTATGGATGGTCAATGGTCCCTTGTGTGCAAAGAAAATAGATATAAAGACCCTATTAAGAAAGCATTTAAGGCCCTGCTACATACCTCCTGCCCAATTAGAGTGACTCACAATTGACTGATCATCTTGGTGCAGAATCACTTCAAAGTGTATCTCCCACTTTGAAAGGGAACGTACAACCCTGAGGGAGGAAAAATGAAGAGATTGTCACCAACAACAACAATCAAAGCAAGGAATCGACAACAACAATTCGACTTATCAAATATGTAATCATTGATGGGATTCCAGGATTGGCCTTGTCTGTCATGAGAGAAGTCACCAACAAGGAAGACAGGGAGACATCGCTATCTGTCAAAATGGAACTACCAAAGGATATGATGAATATTTAATAAACAAGGAGAAGATAATGGTACAGAAGGCTTGATAAACCTGTGTAAGACAATAAAAGAAGAATAAGGCTGAATTGTTATGAAATTTACTGAAGTTTCTGAATAAGTACCTACTTGTCTAAGCACTGAATCTCATTGAATATGTAGAAAAGGAATGCGTTAAAGTTTTTATGTAAAAAAAGAAATACGGTATTCAATATGTGGTTCAAAGTGTAAAGCATGTGTATGATTTGAGCTGGCACATCAAGTTGTAAACTTAAAACCTTTGTAAAAAAAAAATTGATTTTTAATTTTTTAAATTATTAAAATTAGTAAATTTATTGATTTGAAACCACATTTATTGCTAAAATAAGAAAGAAAATACCCAAAGTGGCCAGGATAAAATTAAAGATTTCTGTGATTTCTAAACAGCAATCAGTATATCCTAACAAAGTAAAATAGTTTTCTCAGCATTAATGATGCAGATTACAATTCACACAGTAGGAATGAATATAAGGTACTTTGAAGAAAGATAATAGATGTGTAACAGCTAAATGATGGAAAATATGAAGAATATGGATTATAGAATACATTCAGATATTTTGAATTTGAATTTAGGCCTCAGAGGATATTAGCTACTTTCCATTGAATATTGAAGAAATGTGAATAAATAAAAATGGATAAACTGCATGAAATATGAAAGCGCTAAAAATAAATTGCTATTATGGTAAACAAAATAAAAAAATTCTACATGGCTTGTGTGTGTGTGTGTGCGTGTGTGTGTGTGCATGCACATGCTAGAACCTGACTATCCATTTGTCATTTTTACTGGCATTGTTTAATCAAGCAGACCATGTAGAATTTCTGATTTTGTTTACCATATTAGCAATTTTTGTTTAGTAATTTCACACATTTTATCCATCTACACATATCTGTATAAATATGTATGTATGTACGTACGTACGTACGTACGTATGTATGTATATATTTATTATGTAATTATATCAATATTGGCAGTTATTTATATATGTTTCGCCATTGCATGGATCTTCTCAACTGTCAACTTGAATTGCCTATGAGTTAATGTTGAAATTATAACATACTCTCTTATATATTATATTTCTACGATTGAATGATATGTATGTATGTACACGTATGTATGTATGTATGTATGTATGTATATATATAATTTGCACCAAGTACATATCTTCATTGAGATGAATACATATGTTGACAAACTAAAAGACTTTGAAAATGACTCTTCACTACTTTAATATCTAATATAACTAAAACATTCCAGTGATTTAGCAACTCCATTCTTAAATATAAATCATCATCATCATCATTTTTATGTCCATTTTCCATGCTAGCATGGATTGAACGAGTTTTTTTGGGGGGGGTTTTGAGGCAGTATTCTGCGGTCGGATGCCCTTCCTGATACCAACCCTTTTATTTCTAAATAAGGGGGCTTATTCCACTGATCTTCATTCATCAAACCACTAAGCTATGAGACCTTTTGTTTATGTGGGACATAAACAAATGACACCAGTTGCTTAAATGATATCAACATGAAGACAATATGCAGCGACACACACACACATACATACACACACACACGAGGCTATAGCAGAAGACACTTGCCTAAGGTACTATGCAGTGGAATGAAACCCGAAGCCATGTGGTTGCAAAGTAAACTTCTTAACCACACAGCCATAAGACAATACTACATAAATTATATCAGTATACACTAACATACCAATAAATATCACTACATGAATAAAACATTTCCAACAAACTAAACTATGTTATAAACATCGGATATTACGATTCTACCAAAAATAATTTCAATTATTTGACTTTCCCCCCCTCCTCTTTACTTTTTTAAAAGAGTTTTTTTGTTTTCATTTGTAAAGTCTGGTATATTCAAAACTTGATAAAATTTATGGAAAACAGTTTCTCTTTTTTCATCTCCCACATTATTAATTTATGATATATATTATTTCAATGCAATACTATTGAAAATAAATAAAATCCATGAGAATACTTCGTTACAATTATAAATTTGGTGAAATAACAGCCAAACCCTACAACGTCAAAGTTGCTAGAAATAACAGCTAAATACCCCAGAAATATTGAAAGAAAGACCCAACAGATAAAATGAGCACCCAATACAATTCAAAATAAACACAATTTATGAGAATATTAAAATTATAGAAATTTTGATGAAAACTACAGAAACATATGATGTAGATACATCTACAGTTATTTATTTTTTGAAAGCTTTGTGAAAAATAAATAACTGTAAATATACCTACATTATATATGTTTCAGATGTTATAATTTATGCTGAGTTCTAAACAAATATATATGAAAACATATTTATTTTAAAATATATATATATATATATAATCCAGCAAGATTGCGAAGATATATAACTGAAATGTAAATAGTTTAATTATTGAATAAAGTGGAAGAAAAAGTGTAAATAAAAAGGGAGATAAGCCAGTGCTATTTTGTATATTATCAAGAACGAAAATATTCAATAATAATAGAATTTCAATAACGGAAGTATTTGATAACGGAAGTATTTGATAATTAAAGTGTTTATATTACGATTTAAACTTAGCTATCCTACCCGTGCAATACACGTTTATTTTATTTTTTAAATAAATATGTTTTTAAATAAACCTCTTTTTAAAACTGTAAATGTATATCTATTAAGACTGTTTTTTCATATTATTTTCTCCTAAAATAATTCGAAAATTCGATTATATGATTTTCGATCTCATATTTCGGTGTTCTCATTTTTCAGTCTTTTGAAATTCGGTGTTATCGCATTCGTTCTTGTCAGTTTCGGTCTTATGACTCAGACCCATATATATATATATATATCATCATCATCGTTTTATGTCCGTTTTCCATGCTGGCATGAGTTGGACGGGTGATTTCGGCCCGCATCGATTCCTCATTGGAGTCACCATTCTCCTAGACGGGTCAGCGGCCCACTCGTATGTTTCATTTGGCATGGTTTCTATGGCTGGATGCCCTTCATATCATCAACCACTTTACAGAGTGTACTGGGTGCGTTTTATCGTAACACCGACACTAGAAAGGTTGTCATGCCCATGGCACAACTAGAGAGCCCTCTCTGCCCTACGTTTTCACTTTACAGAGTGTACTGAGTGCATTTTATCGTGACACCGACACTAGAAAGGTTGTTATGCCATGCCCATGGCACAACTAAAGAGCCCTCTCTACCCTACGTTTTCTCTGCTCAATCTCCGGTCTCATGTATATCCATAATAGAAAGAACTTGAGGGGAGGTGCAGCTGCCACTTGGATAACAAGAACTACAGGAAACATTATCCAAAAGAATAGGTGGAGAGAATCTACCAGAATTAAAGGTAAAATTTCTTGAGAATTAAAATTATAATCTCCATTGATACTATATAATTTCTTAATTAACATTGTTTTTTTGTTTTTTTCCAGGCTTGTCCCCGTGGTTACCAGCCCAATGAAAAATCCATATGTGAAATCTGTAATGATATCCCTCCATTCTATGACTGTCTCTATTTAGGATTTATGGCCCTCATGCCTTTGATTCTTCACTGGTTTTTTGTAGAATATAAGAACCGCAGGTCTAAGTAAGTTCTACTAAGAAATTGTGATTTTCACTGGGTTTCTTTTGAGAATTCAAGTAGATGAAGGTCTTCATGACTTTGTAATAGCCACTGAAGTGATTTTGTAAACCTGAGAAAGATTAAAAGTTAATTAAATCTTTATAAGATTTCAACTTTAGAAGCAGTAATGAATCTAATCCGGTGCTCTGAATCAACAGAATCATCATAAATAAAATGAATTGTAATTCATTTCAAGAAAATTTTTAAAAAGCTGAAAACTTTTTGTTTTTCATCTACGGGTCAAAGACTTTGGCTACTGCTGTTATAGTAGACTTATAGGAATGAGGAAATGAAATGTTACAGTATTCGTGCTCTTCCCAGCAATATTATCTATGTAACTGAAGGAATGAAAACAAGTTGTGTTGTTTAGCTCCAGCTCAGTACTGATCAAACAGGCTTATGATCAAAGACGTTCCAGCCCTGACTATTTTGTCTTTTTTGTATATTTAGAACTACTTTATCCAATGTATCCTTGTTTATTTAAGACAGGGTGTGATTTGAGTAAGATTTGGCTGATATTTCTAGCAGGTCGAATGACTGCATAGAGGCTCCCCTTGATACATATAGACTATACATGTGGTATCCAACACCTCTTCTGACAGTATTCATAGTAGAAGCTGAATTTAGCATTGCAAACTAATGAAACACTCTTCAATATCAAAATGATGTTACTTAGAGCAGTAAACTGTGCAATGCTGGTGACGGAATATAAATTGCTAACCTTCTGGCTATAATCCTGTTCCCTGTTGATTCACCATCAGCACCTCTAATTAATCTTAAATTCAATAAGGAAAGTTTTATTAAAAAAAAAAAAAACCTTGGTTCTATTATTTATCAAGTAATATGGGTAAACAAAGAGCTTGTTGTTTATTAATAATCTATTTTGTTTCACTTTCTAGAATATCCTGGACACTGATACCACTACATCTGTCTGCACTGTTTGAATGCCTCATGTCTGCAATACTCACTTTACTAATGTTTGATCCTAAAGGGAAGCTTTCAATCTGGTCGTGTCCAGTGAAGCGTCTCTCAGACTGGTACACTCTCTGGTACAACCCATCAACAAATTATGTAGACACAGTTTACTGTACTCAAGAAATTGTATATCCATTGTAAGTGAGCCCCCTAATTTGCTTTATGATATAACAATTATTTTTATAATTTAGCTATCAAATTTTATTTGGGATTTAAATTCATATTATTACAGTGTCAGATACATTGAAGTATCTTGTGAATTTCTGTAACATTGAACAAATCTGTATCTCTTTCTTTCCAACTTTAGGTACACAATAGTTATCATCTATTATGCATTTGCTCTGGGCCTGATGCTGCTCATCCGACCTTTACTCTCCTACAACTGTGTCAACAAAAAAGGAACCACATCAATTTATGCTGCTCTTTACTTCTTCCCACTGTTAATATGCTTACAGGCAGTATTTGGTGGTTTGTTATGTAAGTTTGTACATACAATTTTATATTGTTGTAGCTGTCATTGTTATTCCATTGTATATATTATTTATATAGGGAAGTAGATTCTGCCCTGACAACATCCCCATTACTCTTATAGTCAGTGGACTGTGACATTACCAGTCTCATCGTCTTCTTTCTTTCATTTGCACCTCACCACTTGCCTATTCCATTACCCTTTACATCCACCACCTTAACCAACTACTTTTTGACTTTCTCTCCAACACCACAGCCTGCAAGCTCCACTAGCACATGGACCAACCCTCCACTTTCTTTACACCATCACATGCTATAGTGACTCTGACACCAAGTATTCAATCCTTGGGAGAAGTCTCCACTTCATATTCCTAACTCATACTGTGGACGAATTCCAGACCAGGAATAATACTGAGCATTTTCTGCACCTGACTAAGCTGTGGTCCTTTTTTTCTTTAACAGAGAAACTGAGTCCTGCACCACGGATTGTTTTACTGACCTTGACCAATACCAGTTCCACCAGATACCGGCCTGGTCAGTTCAACTTTGTTGGTATTTTTACTAGTTATGTGCCAACTTGATTTAGATTACTTCGATTTCTGGATGTATCAACATCTCTCTGATGGAACTCGGTGCACCCCACCAACACTGATGTGACATCGTTGTAAAACTTGCTGAAAAGGGTGGTACTGTTGTGGTATGGCAATCTAACCTCTACAAAAGCACTCTGGCAACTCAGCAAGCCTCTTCTCTATCTCAATCTACCCAACGACCATACTCACCGCAACCTCTCTGCCACTGTACACTGATTCATCTCCTCCTATCTTCTTCCTCCCACATTCACCCACCTCATCTTTCACACACCACGAACTTCCACCATCTGATTCCTCCACAGTAACCCCAGTCACCTCATCATCACCACTTGTAACTGCTCCACTGAACTTATCTCTAAATACTTTTATCAACTCTTGTCCCCTTTGTTAGCAGCTTTCCCATCCCACATCCATGACACCAACCATGTCCTTTGTCGCTTCAACTTCTTCTCCTTCTCTCTTGTCTCTATCCCTCCCAACTTCTTTTCAGCATGGATGTTAAATCCCTCTATACAGTCATCTCTCAAGACGATGGTTTCCTATCCCTTAAATTCTTTCTGGACTGTCGCACCATACTCAAACCCAGCACTACTAAACTTCTCTGCCTTGCCAAACTCATCATTACCCTCAATTGCTTCCCTTTTTGCAGGAAGTTCTAACCAGCAGGTAACTAGAGTGGCCATGGGTACTAAGATGAGCCCTGACTGCACCAACTTGTTTGTTGATTATGTTGAGGCCCAGATTTTCACCCTGTTCACCAGATCCACCTCAGAGCTAAATGGTCATATTGATGACTGTATCGGCACTACCACTCTTAACTGTGAGCAGCTCACTTCCTTCATCTCCTTCATTAAATCTTTCCACCCTGCTTTAGATTTCACTTCCACCATCTCTGAAACCTCCATCAACTTCTTAGACATCTGTTACCATTGATCACCCGCACCACTCCACACCCACACCACTCCACACCCGCACCACTCCACACCACTCCACACCCGCACCACTCCACACCCGCACCACTCCACACCCACACCACTCCACACCCACACCACTCCCACTTCTATTCGGATTTCTCTTCCTCTCACACCACTCATATCAAATCTCTTTCTCATTATTCCTCCATCTCCGCTGTATCTGTTGGCGAGACTTAGACTTTGAAACTAAGTCTCACCAAATGTTCCACTTCTTACTAGTAAGCGGCTACTCCCAAATTGTTGTCAGTACTACTCGTTGCCGAGCCCAAGCCATTCCCTGCACCTCTACTCTTCATACCGCATTCCTTTTCCCCTTGCCACACAGCCTCTCAGTAATTTCCCTTTCTCCAGCTACAGTGCCCATCTTTCCTGAACCACAACTCCCTTCCTCCAGATGTGATCGTAAGCTACACAGCCTTCTGGACAGAAGATCCTTCGCCCTTAGTCACACCCAACATGGAACATCCGCCTGCTCCTGCTCCCATTGCAACACCTGTCTTTTCATTTTTAACATCACAACTTTGCACAAAGTTGCCAACCACTTCACTTGTACCTCTAACAATAAGATATATTGCATCAAATGTCAGCTCTGTAATAGGTGAAACTGACTGATGCTTGGCAATCACTTCAGAGAGCACCTGCTTGATATACGTCACTACACTCCTGGACCCCATAAACCTGTTGGTCACTATATAAACTCCATGGGCCACGCCCACCACCACCACTTTTCTGTCTTCAGATTACTTCAACACTATAGTCCCCATTCCAATAGGTTACTTTGGGTACAGCGACTCATTTTCAACTGGGCACATCTCCCTCATCTCATGGCATCAATAACCGTTTATATTTTCTCTGATTCCTCTCCATCTGCTCCTCCCCTTGACACATACTGACGTTCACACAATGACACTACTCATCCCTTAGTTCACATGCCTACACTCACTCTGACTAGCACACACATATACACTGATTCTGCTACGGCTTGCTATTCTTTTGGTGCATGTCTGTTATTTCTGCCCACCATTCATCTCCTCTACTAAGAAATCACATACCTACCCACTTCCTTCATACATGACTCCTGTATAACAGCACATCAATTTTTTTTATTTTCTCTTTTATTTTCTCCCTTCTCTAATCTTGACAAGGGGCCTATGCCAGAACCTTTGATAATTTTCCTTCCCCGCCACAGCATTTAAATTACATTTATTTTCATAACTACCACATTTCCTTTGGATTACTTGTTGCTGATGTAGAGCCACACTGGATTCCTCTTCTTTATTACCCTTGAACCGTTGAAGACAGAGAGGTGGGCTGTCTGAGGGAGATCATTTTCCTTATGATCGATGAACCAACACCTACTTCAAGTCTCATTCACATCTGCTCTTGTGATTTCAAGGCTCATACTCTGTAGATTTTATGGCTGTTGTTAAATATAATTGCCATAATTATATTTGTATTATGAAGTGATATTTGGTGCCACTTGGAATTATTGTCATATAATTGCTCAGAACTCGATACATGAAAATACACCAGCTTTTACTTAATGGAAATAGAAGTTTAGCAAGTAATGACACTCACATACTACTTTGAGTAGAGGCTATGCACTGCAGGATCATTAAACTAGAAAGTGGAATTATATATATATATATATAATCATCATTTTACATCCGTTTTCCATGCTGGCATGGGTTAGATGGGTGATTTCAACCTGCGTTGATTCCAATTGGAGTCACCACTCTCCTAGACAGGTCGGGGGACCACGCCTCACTTATATGTTTCATTTGGCTTGGTTTCCGTGGCTGGATGATGCCCTTCCTATAACCAATCACTTTACAGGGTGTACTGGGTGCATTTTATCGTAGCATCAACACTAGAGAGGTTTTCATGTCCAGGACATGACTAAAGAGCTCTCTCCACCTTATGTTGTCTCCAATCGATTGCCAAACACTTTACAGAATGCACTGGGTGCATTTATCATGGCACCAGCACTAAAAGGGGTGCCTTGTCTCTTGCAGGCTAAAGAGTCCTCTCTACTCTACATAGTCTCCATTCTATGAGGGCAAATGTGACCTGAGCTTGTGAATAGAAGATATAGGTTATGTATAAGGTGAGAGGGAAATAATATGAGTATGAGTGAAAATGGGGGAAGCTGAGATTGGAAGAAAGGACTGAGGATGTGAGTAGAAGGTGAGTGATATATAAGAGGGTGGAGAGTGTGAGTTAAAGACAGGTCATGCATGAGAGGGATCGAGCACAAGCATGGGGGAAAATAAGATTGGATGATAGTGGGAGAGGACTGAGGATGTGAGTAGAAGATGAGTGTTGTATGAGAGGGCGGGAGGGAAGGAGCAAGAGTATGGGTGTGATGGGAAAGCAGTGATTACTGGAGGATGTAAATGTCCATTAAGAGACACATGGGTAGGATAAGTAGAGGGTGCAAGGGGGTATGGATAGGTTTGATGTCAACCAGTCGCGATGGAATCTGGAGAGAAATGGCAATGAGAGGGTGAAGATGGTGGTGGGGCAGAACACATGCCATCCACTGCAACACAGGTAATATGGTAGTCAATAGGATAAGGGGTGATAGATCAGAGGGTGCTGAAGATAGTGGGAGACTTTGCATATTGGGTGGGAGGCCACCATCACCATTATTATTATTATTATTATTTTCCAATGATCAATTTACCAAGCTTGCACTGTGGGGGGTGGGGCTCTCCCACACTGCATGTCGCCAATGAGCACTGTCTTCAGTAATCTCCTTTGTCTGGTTCTGCTTCCTGAGGTCAGCTATCACCACTTCGTCCCATGTCTTCCTAGGTCTCGCTACTCCATGGGTTCCAACTACATCAAGCGCTCTGCACTTCTTTATACAGCTGGCATCCTCCATATGCATCACATGTCCATAACAGTGCAGTCTTCTCCCTTGCATACTACATCTGATTCCTCTTATACCTAACTTTCCACTCAGTTCATTCGTGCTCCGTCATTCATTCATACTGACATTATACATCCATAGGAGCATGCTCACTTCATTCCTTTCCAGCTGTCGCAGATCTTCAGCATTCAAGGCCCAGATTTCACTACCATACAGTATTGCACTTCATACACAAGCATCATACAATCTCCCCTTCACTCTGAGAGAGACGCTCTTTGTTGCCAGCAGTGGTAACAGCTCCCTGAACTTTTTCCATCCCGTTCTTACTCTGGCTATTATGCTCTCAGAGCACCCTCCTCCACTGCTGATGAGGTCACCTAGGTAACAGAAGTTGTCAACTACTTTCAGTGAGCCTTCCGAACAGTTGAGGGAATCTATTTCATGTGTGTTCTTATGAACAACACCGTTGCATCTGCCACATATGAAGATAGCCTTCTCTGTCAACCTGCCTGTAATCCCACTACATCTCTTGTGCGTCCACAGATTACGCTGCATACACCGTATGGAATTTCTACCTACTTCTTTTCTGCATATCAAGCATGGTCATTTCCCAGATGGTATCAAGGACCAGTCTTCTTTCCTACTTACTAAAACTTTAGTATTTTATATATATATATATATAGTCCAACCCATGCTAGCATGGAAAAACGGACGTAAAGATGATGATGATGATATATATATATTCAAAGAAAGAAAATAGGGATAGAATTGTATATACTATTTGTTCAACAGACACAAGTTCAATTAATGCCTGGAATGCTGAAAGCAGGTTTTATATTGTTTACCATAAGTTGTTATATGATAACAAGTGCTAAGAAAAACTAAAGTAGAATAAAGATAAGTTATGATGGAAAGTTACTACAATACTGATGAACTACAACCGTAGTTATATAAATCGGTTAAATTACCCCTGAAGGATGGGAAAAGGACAGACTGTGTACACGACTGTGTTCATGAACATGGTCGTCCTTCAGGAGTACTTTACCTGATTTATATAACTATGGTTGTAGTTCATCAGCATTGTAGTAACTTTCCATAATAACTTATCTTTAAAATTTCTCAATGCATTAGGAACATTTCATTGTTTATAAAGTAGAATACTTTTATGCAAATACTATAATTTGATAAATAAGTACAAGCACATTATTTCTCTTTCAGACATATCGACACCATCAACATGGCAGATTCCAGTCTGACTCAGGAAATGAAAAGGTATGCCATGCTCATGGCTCTAGCTGCAAACTACAGTGAATCGGAGATCGCCAGCTTTTTGAACGTGGCCAGGTCCTTCATGTTCAAGGTCAGAAAAGAGAGGGAGGCATCTGGCGGGGATGTGTCAACTGTGGCCAAGAGAAAGAAACATTTTTATCGGTCAGATGTCGTCAGGATGGACGAGTTCGTCCAGCAGGTCCAGGACATCAGACAACTCCAGCAAGTAGATGAAGGCCATCATCGAGCTGCTCAAGATGACGGAGTCCACTATCAGATGGACATCGGGTACAAGTCCTACATGATGAGAGAGAAGAGGGCGTGTGATCTGGTTGAAGTGCTTGCTGAACAAGCTCAAGAACCCCGAAAAAACCCATCATGCTCTGGTTTTTCTATGATGAGAAAGTGAACGGGAGGAATGACAATGCTGTGCATGGAGCCCACAGAGGGGTACCCACGGTGATGCACACCAAGTTCCCGTCATCTATGATGGTCCTGGGAACCGTGAATAATAAGGGCCATGTCATACCACCTCACTTCTTCCAGCAGGGTCCCAGTGTCAATGACACTGCCTACATCAAGATGCTGGACACAGTTGTCAACAAGCCCTGCATCAAGATGGTGGCCAAGGGAGGCCTGTATGTGTTCCAATAGGACTTTGATCCTCCCACATGGCCCTCGCAACCTAGGAGTGGATGGCCGTGAATTTTCATGATCATATATCCCCCAACATGTAGCCTCCTAGCTTCTCCGATTTGAACCCCCTGCAGTACTACGTCTGGGGCATCATCGATAGGGAGACCAAATGCTGCTATTGTGGACATGATGGGCAACATGAGAGAGAACCACCTGATCCAGGCATGCAGTTGTTTCCGTGGCTGTCATTGAGGTTGAGTGCTGTTTTATTGAATAACCTGTTTCTTTAATATATCTAGTTGAATATGTGTACCATTTTTCTGAAAATATATTGCTTTTTCTATTTAATATCTGTTTTTCCTTATATTTTACTTTGTTGTCAACTACCTGGCACACCCTATATATATATATAAATTTTTTTTTTTCTTTTTTCAAGGCATTTTATTCATTTAGTTTGTGATATGACTCGCACTATCTGTCGCCCTGCTATTTTTGTATTGTTGAATAGTGGCCAGTTCAGATTGGGGTAAAGGGTTTAGATGTAAATACAGAGTGGGTATGTTTTAGTAGAATAGTTGTTTATACAACGGAGAGGTTATTTTAGTATGTATGTGCATGTGTGTGTGTGTGTGTGTGTGTGTGTGTAATTAGTTATGGATGGGTGGGAATGTAAGGGTGTGTTTTTTAAGCTAATGTAGTTGGTAGGAATTTGGATTTCAAAGAATTTATCAAAATATGTTTCATTGATATGTTGAAAATAGGGTGTGGTTGTGTGTTTTCCAGATGGAATTACACTTTGTATTGGTTTTGAGGGTAAAATGGACTTTTAAAGAATATCCACATGTCCATATGCTTCTAATTAAATATTATGAATTATTTATGCCTATCTATACTGCGTGCACATTTATATCTATGTACACATGTGCACTTGCATGCAGACATATATACATATACACCTACATTATATATACATATATATATATATATAATGCCAGCATGGAAAACGGACGTAAAACAATGATGATGATGATATATATATATATACATATATATTGGCCTTTGTCATAGATGGGCTGAGTATCTGCATCTGGAAAATTCTTCTCAAAGGTGCAAGCCTGGGCAAGTTTTTTAGTGGAAGATTAGCAGTTATCCATTCATGCAAGCTTCCTCACTTCACGCTACCGCTGTTGTCCAAGGGAAAGGCAAGGCTGATACAGCATGGCACCAAAGGTGATTCTGTGACTGTTCAGTGTCATCAAATGTGATTCTGTCAGAAAGCATATCGCAAGTCATCCTGTCCCCTGTAGTTTTCTCAATGATTTTAAACCTCCAACTCATTGAAAAAAGCTACAGTAGTGTAGCGAAAATTTTGAAAAAAAAACCCCGAAGAAGTGGATAACTACTAATTACCAGTGCGTGTGGTTATATAATAAAAAAAATCAATACCAGTAATACACTGATTATCATATTATAATGGTGATATGATCCTCCCAAAGTATAACCGCATTAAAAGTTATTTTCACACTACTGCACATAAAGTTAGAATAATTATTCTTTTATTATTTTACATGTTTCAGTCATTGGACTGCGGCCATGCTGGGGAACCGCCTTGAAGGGTTTTAGTCGATCAGATCGACCCCATTACTTATTTTTAAGTCTGTTACTTATTCTAACGGTCTCTTAGTCGAACCGCTAAGTTACGGCACATAAACAAACAAATACAAACACACAGACACACACACATATACATATATATA
>JAOPJM010001604.1:3304419-3317811 GCA_027124095.1 Muusoctopus leioderma | reverse complement strand
CCACGCAGTGGGACTGAACCCGAGACCATGCGGTTGCGAAGCGAACTCCTTAACCACACAGCCATCTGCGCCTATGTCCATTTATATTCTGAGTTTGAATTCTGTGAAAGTTGCTTCCGCCTTTCATTCTTCTGGGGATGATAAAATAACAGTTGTCATGCATTGGATTTAATTCATTCAACCACACCATTCCACTAATTTTTTTGTAGCCTTGTTCCTCTGTAAGAAATCATTTAATAAGGTGAAGATAATAATCTCTGAAAGTTAGTTAAAAATAATGAAATTTGTTGTGAGTCTCATCTATAAATGCATAATATTTCCAGTTGCTATTCTCTGAATACATGTCAAAATAATGGTTTCTTATACAGGCATAACAATTCAGATTTACGAAGGCAGGGAAGTTTGAAAGTTGTGACCCAAAGGTATTACTGTATCATTGAAACAATTACAATAGAATATTGAAAATGGATTGAGGGATCAATCTACCAAGAACATTCGTCCGTACCCCAATGTTCACTAATTGGATATGAAATAATAATGGAAGAAGCTTGGTGATTGAGTGGTTAGTGTTGGACTCAAGACTCCAGTTCAAATTGTAGAACAGGCATTGCAGTGTGTGTTTACTCTGCTGGCTTCAGTCTACCCAGCTAGAAAATTGATGATACAATAGATTTGGTGGGGCTTATGATAAGCATCCAGTTGTTTCCAATTGTAGATAGCATCCAGCGGTCTATATTTGCAGGCCCATCCAAACCTTACATTAGAAACACAGATGTGAAATGATTTAGAAGAAAATTGGTGTTATGTTCTAATGTTCTTATATTGTTAAATAATGAGGTTTGAATTATCTGACAGCCTTATTCTTTTTGAATGACTTAAAAGGACGAGGAAGGTAAAATATTGGGAATTTGGATCAAGGCCATACATTTCTTCAATCAGCACTAGTATGCTACTGGTACTTATTTGATCAACCCCAGAGGGAGCCTTTATGTGGTCATTCGACTTGCTAGAAATAACAGCTGAATCTCCATCAAATCAAATCCTCCCATCTTAAACAAGGATACATTGGATAATGTAGTCCTGGATACTCCTAAAAAGATGGAATGGTCATGGATGGAATACTTTGATCATAGGTTTGCTCAATCAAGGTTAATCTGGGGCTAAACAACAACAACCCCAGAGGGATGAAAAGCCAAAACAAACCTGGTAGCATTTGCACTCAGAACGTAACTAAATGCTGCAAGACATTTAGTTGGTACTTTACCATTTCTATGTGCTTAGGGGGGGAAATAAAAATATTGCAAATGATTTGAAATGATATGTGGACGACAACTTTACAAATATTTATTGAACTGGATATAACAGATGATAGATTATCTATAATTGGATAAAAATTACTTTATTTACTTTTTAACTTTTTAAGTCTTTTGAAAGCCTAAAAATAGGTGGAGAGGATAAGCTTATGTTTATATTTAGGAGACTAAATAATAGAAAATCTTGAACACTAACCTAAAATTATGTCCTGAGTTCTTTCTCTCTCTCTGATCAATTTTTTTTTCTTTCTTTCTCTCTAGGGTAATGAAAACTCACTGCCAATGGAGCTTTGCTCCAACTGTAAGTATATTTTTTACTTATTCTCAATGTTATACTGTTTTGTTTTAAGATTTACAATTTGCAAAGCCTCTAAGTGATTTATAATGTTGAACTAGTTACTATCTCTTTGAAAACATTTTTTGAATTTTTAACTTTCCTGTGAGATGTGATATTTTTTCTGTCATAATCTGACCATTTTGAGAATCAAATCTCTTAGCCATAAAAATCATTAGTACAACGATGTGGAAGTGGTTGGAATATTTCATTTTTCATCAAATATTTTCAGGGAAATATGTTATGAAAACAGATACACTAATCAATGGCCTTGAAGATAGTGATTACTGTAGTTATATTAGCAATTCTATTTAAGATTATGATAACTGATTCCATGACTTCTTCAGAAACCATCATTTGTTACTTTTAGTATACCTTTGGTAACACTGTCCTTTTCATCAGCCCATGGAACAATGCTGTCTTTTGCCAGGGGTACATCAACAGTACCAATGATAGACAGTGAACTGTTGAGCACTTATCATTTTCACCTATGAGGATAGACTTCAAAGCTGACGTGACATTTGAGATGAAAATTTACAAAGATCTAATTGAAATTCTGAAAATTCTGAAAGGATTATTGAAGTTGGGTTATATACTTTTAGAAATATAGGGGTCATTATACTTGCCATACTAGAAAAAATGATGGCCTGTGTTGGCAAAAACTAGGTAATAAAATTTGTAAAATAAGATGTTAAGTTGTTGAGGATTCATTAAAACTAACAGAAATCCAGACTGAACTGAAGTTCTCTGCACAGAGAACTACATTTGGATTGTGTGGCCTGCCCAATGAGGTTATGTATATCAATAGTACCATCAACTGCTTTAAATATATATAGTAAACCAATAATAGGAAAAAATCTTTGTTTAATTGAAAAGTGTGATTAACAAAATTTCAGAGTTTTGGTTCAGTGATTATTGTTTCAAACTATTCACACATTTTGCAACATTTGGAAAGGGGCTATTGTTAACTCTATAATGCCTAAATCATCGATATGCACCCAAAAAAAATTATTGGCAGGTCTAAAAGTATGACTAAAAATGTTGCAACAACTGACAGATATTATAGTTACTTGCATACAATGATATTGTTCAAATGTAAAGAAACCTTAATGCTCACCCAAGCTTTCGATTTTGTCAGTTTCTTCTTAGAATGTGTAGTATTCGAAGCATCAAAAATTATTAGCAATATGTGTTAAAGGGTTAAGTGTTAAAGCATAATTCAAAGAATTAGTTTTGATTCTCTTGGTTTTTACTCTCTAACTGTAATGCTTTAGAGAGATGCTTATATGTTTTAGACAACCCTTTTTGGGGCAATCAACAAAAATAAGAAAACCTATTTGAAAAAGGATTTCAAGGATGGAGAGAGGAAACTCTAAATATATATTCGACTGCAAAATACTAAACTATTTCTTAGGAAATGAATATTTTTAATTGAACCTTTTAATCTTTTTGTTACCAACTGCTTGAGACTGCCTCTAGGGTATTTTTAAAAATTCAAAACTGTCTGTTATAAAGTATTCAATCATAATTTTATGCTAGAACCTTTTAAATTATATCCCAAACACAAGCTTAATACAGAAATAAATGTAAAAGTTAGTTATTTTACTAATCGAATTCTTGATTCTTTTTGAAATTAATAGAAACACATAGGCAATGTATTTCATTTAGAAATATGGTCATGAAAGGGTTAAGCAGTTTCTAATGAGATTCTTACTTCTTACTCTAGTGGGGTGGGGTGGGGGGTGGGGGGCAACAATAAGTAATTTCAAGTTGATGCAAAAGTTTACTTTTTGGTATTACATTAAAGGTAAGGACCTCAATTACAACTTCTGCCCAAGCAGATAATAATCAGCCCAATAAGGGGTAATATGGGCCAAGGAGAGCATCTCTATAAGATACTGTGTTTATGATATCAACATAAATCCTTTAACATCCGGTTATTTTAGAGATAATTCAAAAATAGTTAGGAACAAAAAGTCATCAAAGGCAATATCAAAGTTTATGTAATATTATATACATGAACTATTAAGACCACACCCTCAAATTATCTAAGACTCTGAACACCTAAAATTTAAAGAAGACAAAGATTAAATGAATTAAGTAGTTTTATAGATTGTGGAAATTGTTTTAAAATTTGTGATGAATATACTAATATTAATCAATGTCATTTGACTTGGAAACATAAGTCATTTAGGCAACACATTTGCACTTGCACAAACGTGTACATCTCAATTTTGCTTTTTTTACACTTGCACAATGAACATATTTTTGTGCAGGAGCATTTTACATTAACATTGAAGACATCTTTTACAAAGGAGAATTATTTTTGTCTTTCTCAATCCATCTATGACTGCAGAGGTCTTGCACATGCATCATCAACTCATGAGCTGTAATCCAAATACTTGCTTGAAAGACACTCCTTTTGAGATGCTGGTTCAAGGAAGCGATGCCTTGTTGGGGGGGGGGGGGTATTCTTTCCACATCCCTGGTCTTGTGACATCATTCTATCAACATTGGCATCATCAATGCATGATTCAATGGAGTACAGTCTGCAGACAAACTGCATCACAATCTCTTTCAGTTGTGGTGATATATATGATATGAAATGCTACTGGCAGCTGCAGATTCTTCAATAAGGAGTGGAACTTTGTCCTTCATCTTGAAACAATATCACTTTTCCTTAAAGTTGATATGCTGTCTGATCCGAAGAAAGCATGAAAAAGAGCAATTGCTTTGCATGTTGTGTCTCCTAAGCTTGAGGCAATGCGATTGAGGAAGATCATTTTGTTTTCTTTTCCAGTTTTGAATGAAATCCAGATTTCTGCTTCTGGGTTATGATGCCTTCTTCCTAAATGATGACATTTGAGAGAAATCAAGGTTATAGTTAACTAATGAGAATTGATGTAAGAGCTAATCTTTATAATGAGACTAGGAGAATTTTAGTCGAGAATCCGTAGAGTGTAGATGCTGGGAACTATTCCAGACTTTCACCTAACAGTATCCTAAAGCTTGAAGATCAAACTAAGTTGTTGTTGTTGTTGTTGTTGTTGTTGTTAAGCCCCCAGGTCAACCCTGATTGAGCAGACCTATGATTAGAGGTATTCTAGCCATGAACATCCTGTCTTTTCTCCAGGCTAGGGTAATATATAGGACTATATTATCTAATATGTCCTTCCTTCTGTAAGACAGTAGGATGTGATTTGAGGGAGATTTGGCTGCTATTTCTAGCAGGTCGAGCAACCACATAGAGGGTCCCTTTTAAATCCATGAAAGTCAGCAGTTTATATGTAGAACTAACATTCTATTTTGGTAACAAGATTTATAAATAATGATGGCAATAAGGATTAACATCTATTGAATACTGACCTTAACATTAGCCATAAATCTAACTCCATCCATAAACCTACATTATTGACAGGAATCTTTTATCATGAGCTGGTGTAGCTTACCATTGGTGGTGGGAGGGTAACAGAGAAGTGACACTGCACAATAGTATGCATAAAGATCTACCTGGAAATCATGTCATGAAGGCAAAGATGAGCTATATGATTATGTAAACTATACTGAATATATTGGGCTATATAAAACAACATACTCTCCATTTACTAGTAAGGAATAATAATGTTCTGCCTTCTATTGTTGTCATCCAGTTCTTTTCAGTCTTCTCTATTGTCTCATATCATAGAATCTTCACAGTTTTAATGTGCAGCTTTTTTCTTCTTTTCTGTCTGATACTGGCATGGGTTGGATAGGTGTGTACAGTAGCCTATTTCCCCTATCAGCATTGTATTAAGGTCAGTGCCAGCAGCAATTCTTTGTAAATATACTGGTCATTTTCTTGTTAGCTTGTCATCTGCGCTGACCAAGTATCCTTCTTAGAACAATGCTGTTGCCATGGGTTACTCGAAGAGAATTGGTCATAGGAAAATGCTTATGGTAGACATCTGCTGGTATCATAATGTTCTGTTAATACATTGGAGCAACTGAAGAATACTTCAGCACAATAGGATATATTCTTTAAATATTAGTTTTGCAGTGGGGGTTGGGGAGAGTGAAAGAGATAGAGAACATGGCTGAATATATTAATATTGCCATTTAAAAAAAATTAATCTGAGGAATGGCAACATCACATCAACAACAATTTAACATTAGTGATGATAAACATTCTTAATTATTTGTCACTTGCACTATAATAATAATAATGATGATGATGATACTTTTTATATATTCTTTTCTCAGAAAGAAATGTCTAATTTCCACTCAGAAATGTACACACATGCATTCGTGCATGCACTCACACACACACTTCTCACCTCCTTACTCTTGTGCTCTTGCACATCTTCAATAGCCATCCGCAATGTCTGTTCAACTGTTAGCTATAAAACAATTATTCTATTTATTAAATAACATGGTTTTCATAGACCAGGAATATTTATATTGTCTTTTTTCCCCAACTAAACTCAGCCATATTTGAGTGTCTGTCTGTGCCCATGCCTGAGTTTGCCTGCTTGTCTGTTTTAAAAGGAAGTACAGTTATATCTGATCATAATTTTTTTTTGTTTATTTGTTTAGATATTATGCCAACTATTTTTAAACTAGTAAATAATTGATTTAAAAAATCCCTTGTATATTACTGGTTACAGTTGGCTAAGTTTCACCACCACTCTGCTGTATCCATGACCAACTCTTGTTTACTCAGTCCATCTGGCTGTAGGGAGTGCAATTTGCCACTAGTCTTCAGTGGCACACCAATATAAGAACTCACCAGTCACATATTACTGGTACTTGTTTTATCAGCTCCAGTCAAGAGGTATGAAAGACAGCTAGTTTTGATAGGATTTGAACATGGGTTATAAATAGTTCTTAACATTATCTGGCAGAATTGGTAGAATGTCTACCAAAAATGCCTTGCACTTTTTATTTGTATCACTTTACGATTATTGAGTTAAAATCCTGTTAATGTTGACTTTGCTTTTCGTCCATCCAGGGTCAATGAAATAAATACCAGTCAAGTACTGTGGGAAATTTACTTGACTACATCCTCCACACAATGTGTGGCCTTGTACCTATGTCAGAAACCATTATTAATATTGAATGATAGAATCAGTAGAGCATCAGACAAAATGCCTAGCAGTATTTAGTTATATCCCTTTACATGCTGAATTCAAATGCTGCTCATGCCGACTTTGCCTTTTATCCTTCCAGGTTTCATAAAATAATAATGTTGATTGCATTGTTTGGTTGAAATGAATGACATAACCATGTAGTTAACAAAAGTAGACTAATTATTAAAAGAAATTGAAAAAAAAACTTGAAATCTGAGGAAACTAGTGATGGTCTGCATCAGCAAAAATACAGTTAATAAAATTTGTAAAATAAGATAAATTTGTGTGCTGTGAGAAGAGGTGGGTTCTGATATTTGGGGTACGGCCCTTCTTTGAAAAGAACAAAGGATAATAATTCTATTGTTTGAATAGTCTTTGGCAGTCCTAAATATGGTAATAAAAGTTCTTAGTTGTTTATTTGGTATATCTTATGAAGAGGTGTGTAGGTTGAACTTTGGTAGTTGTTCAACTGGTTCATGCAAATGCTGGTGAAGAACAGCAGAGATCTCCTCCATACAGTACGATGCTGAATTTGGATGATTCTTTACACTGCTGAGCTTGCTATTGTTCAGACTATGACATGCAGTTGATTGGCAACATTTATTCAACAACAGGCTACAACAGGCACTCACCCCATGCTGTATCTTCTAATTTTGCTACAATAGCTCTTGCTTCTCTGAACTAGCAAGCTGTGTATATTTGCCAAAGTCCACCCAATGCACTCACCTCTGCATCTCTTGCCATCTCTACTGTATCTCACTCACCAAATCCCACCCTAAACACTTTGCTCAATCCTTTCTCCCCATACCTGCTACCTCCTCTCCCATTCTCTCTTCCTCTCAGGTGTCATCCTCTGCTGAATTTAAATCTGAATATCAACCATATCAAACTCACCAGACTGGGTGGATCTGCAAAGGTTATGAACACGCCCTCATCCTCAGTTTAAATAATAACAAAAATAGTGTTGACTTAGCCTTTCATCTCCTTAAGATTTGTAAATTAAGTATCTCTTAATATGAAACACAGAATTTCTGTCCCTTGAAATGAACTAAATGTGAATACAATCTATTAAAATAAACCAAAGTCTCCCAGTAAAGAATAAAATTCTGAGAATAAGGTTGAAAATTAGTGATAGGAGTGCGAGTGGGGAAAGAAAGTAGTTGAAAAGGAGTGCTGGTCAGTTGAATAGGCAACACAACACACTTGGATGGTTTTTCTATTGAATTTATTACACACAAACACACCTCACACATACACACATACAAAAACAATCACATACAAACACATATACACACATAAGTAAAATTTCAAGCAAATAAATACAAAAATGCACACCCACACACACTCAATACTTCACACCACAACCAAGGAAGTCTTTTATATTAGTTTCATATGTATTTCATTGATGTATTACTGAGAAGAAATGTACATAATAAGTTTAACTGTTCATGCATAAATTGCATATACATATAAATATGTATATAGGCACAGGCATGGCTGTGTGGTTAAGGAGTTTGCTTCGCAACCACATGGTTTCGGGTTCAGTCTCACTGCGTGGCACCTTGGGTAAGTGTCTTCTACTATAGCCTCGGGCCAACCTATGCCTTGTGAGTGGATTTGGTAGACGGAAACTGTAGAAGCCCGTCATATATATATATGTGTGTCTGTCTGTGTGTTAGTGTTTCTTTATGTCCCGTAACTTAGCGGTTCGGATTAGAGACCAATAAGATAAGTACCACACTCAAAAGTACTGGGGTCGATCTGATCGACTTCAAGGTGGTCTCCCCAGCATGGCCGCAGTCCAATGACTGAAACAAATAAAAGAATAAAAGAATATAAACCTGACAATGATGATGAGGAATTGAACATTGATTATTTACCTTCTATTTTCTTTATTGTTATTACACATTATGGTTAAATCTGACAAGAACATCTTTTTCACTTCCATCAGTTCGGCAGACTGCTTCGATTGTCGAATCATGGTAGCAACAACTTTGAGAATTGCTACAACAAAGAGAGAGAGAGAGAGAGAGAGAGAGAGATGGATAATGGTAACTTGAGGAAAACTTTTTTTTTTTAGGAGAAATACTACCACTTTCTCCACAGACTCTACTACTATAGGCAGTGATGCTCCAGTGTGGCCTCTGTCGTAATGGCTAAAACAAATGAAAGAACAGCTAGAGGTATTTGTGAAGGTGAAACAATAGAATCTGAGGAAACTAATGATGGTGGAGAGTGAATACAAAAAAAAAAGTTCATAAAGTAGAATAAATTAGTTTTATCCTACTTTGTGAAGAAAGAGAGAGGGGGAGAAGAAGGAAGAGAAGTCTTAAAGTTTTGGGCAAGAGAGAGAGAGAGAGGAAATGTTTACTGATATTTGTGTTGTGACCATAGACAAGGGACATAACTGTGAAAACAAATACTGAGGTAATCAGAGTTAAGTGGTTTGTGGTAGGATAAGGAATCCAGTTGTGTACAAACAATTGCTATAAGAAATATATCTCCACCTCACTCATGGACAGAGAGTGAGGCAGAGAGTGAAAGAGAGAGAGAGAAAGGGGCGCAGGCATGGCTGTGTGGTTAAGAACTTCGCTTCGTAATCACGTGGTTTCGGGTTCAGTCCCACTGCGTGGCACTTTGGGCAAGTGTCTTCTACTATAGCCTCAGGCTGACCAATGCCTTGTGAGCAGAATTGGTAGACAGAAACTGCATAGAGAAGCCTGTTGTGTATATATATATGTATATATGTGCGTATGTATGTGTGTGTGTGTGCATGTGTGCATGTGCTTGTCATCGCTTGATGCCGTTTATTGCTGAAATCGACCGGTGACATTTGTTTATATCTCCAATAACCAAATGCCCGGCCGTTCATTCGGTGATGTGATTCCCATACTGAATCAGTATGGTTGGTGACAGGAAGGACATCTCCGACTGTAAAATGCTGCCTCAAGAAATCGCCATCCAACCCATGCTAGCATGAAAAAACGGACGTAAAAACAATGATGATGATGATGATGATGAAAGAGAGAGGGGTGTTGCTCCAAACAAATGATAAATCCTCAAAATGTATGTTAAAAAAATAAGCATTCCTGGTGTGACAAAAAGTCCCGTCCAACCCATGCCAACATGGAAAAGCGGACGTAAAAATGAGGATGATGATCATCAGAAACCATTCACCAGAGAGGAAGGAGGGCAATTGTTGTAAACTATTTTTAATTTGATTGGCAGGAAGAAGAAGTTGGCACACTGACTCTCCCTCACCAGGGATTTTAACTTCCATTCCTCTGGAGTTGATTAAATTAGTACCAGTAATACAACATTGTTTATGTCAATAAACTCTTACAAAATCTTGACTTTGAGCCTAAGAAACTATTACTATTATGTTGTGATCAGCGTTAAGATGATGATGATGACGATTAGCGTTAAGATGATGATGATGATTAGTATTATGATGGTGATGATTAGTATTATGATGGTGATGATTAGTATTATGATGGTGCTGAGGATGATTAGCATTATGCTTATACTGAATACAATGATTATGATGATGATGATCATCACTATGGTAACAATGATGACTGGATGCTGCTGCTAGCATAAATAAAAACAATTATCAATAAATATTTAGAGGGAAAGATGGTGAACTCTACCTGGGTTTTCAAGTTTGTAATAGGATTCTGGTTCAACGTGTTTATCATGGCTGTATTCTAATGTAAGACGTTCAGTTAAAATCTGAAAAAAAAAAATCCAAAAACAAAATTATTTATTTTGTTTCCACAAATTGCAGTTAATATCTAGTGAATCCAAATCCTTAATATGATTTCAAATCAAAGGTGGGAACAGAGATATTTGTATTAACTGGAAAGAAGCCTGTTGTATATGTCGGTGATCGTTGTTTACAACCTGTGAATGACGATCAGCTGGCGGATTAACTGTTCAGTTAAATATTCATGGCAAATCTACATTACATACAAAAATATGTAAGGGTTGGCGACAGGAAAAGCATCCGGCTGTAGAATACTACTCCAAAAACAAAATTTGTCCAACCCATGCCAACATGGAAAAATGGACGTAAAAACGATGACGATGATGATGTTTCCGAGACAAAAGACCAAAACAAAAACAAAACAAAAACCAAACAAACATAAAAAAAACAACCAAAGAAAACTCAATTCTACAGGAGTGACTCACCTCAAACAATACATTGTAAGTGGCTATTGTGATGGAGTGAATGTTGAGCATCAGTCTTTCTCCAATGAGAGAGAACAGGTTGTGTGGGTTCATTGCATCATACTTCCGCCTGAAACAGAGAAGACAGTCAGTGATCAAGGTCAGGTCAAGGTCAGGTCAGGTCAAGTCTACTGATTTGTTTCTATTATATAAGCACAAGGTGGAAGATTAATAGAAGAGATAAGAGCGATCTGATTATATGATAATTAGGTACAGTCCATGTATTACCCAAGTGAAGATAAGTGGAGGAGGGCATATAGTTATGTAATTGAAGTGAAGTGAAATGGTTACAATATAAAGTGTTTGGTGATCAAACGGAGACAACATAGGGTGGAGAGGGCTCTATAGTCATGTCCAAGACATGACAACCTCTCTAGTGCTGGAGCCACAATAAAATGCACCCAGTAAACTCTGTAAAGTGGTTGGTGATTGAACAGAGACAACATAAGGTGGAGAAGGCTCTTTAGTTTTGTGGTGGACATGACAACCTCTCTAGTGTTGGTGCCACAATAAAATCCACCCAGTACACACTGTAAAGAGTTTGGTGATAGGAATGGCATCCAGCCATAGAAACCAAACCAAATGAAACACACTAACAAGGTGTGGTCCCCCGATCTATCTAGGAGGGTGATAACTCCAAATAAGAACTGATCCGGGCCGAAATTACCCGTCCAACCCATGCCGGCATGGAAAGCAGATGTAAAATGATGATGATAATGGGATATAAAAATGGATTGCTAACAGAGGTTGCTGGAAGCTTTAGGACTATTTGTTATCATTTATCCTGATACCATTTCATTGTAGTCATAAATAATCACCATCAGCTAACGAGGAAGCATCTATGTGGGTGCCCGACCTGTTACAAATAGCAGCCAAATTTCCTTCAAATCACACCCTATCATTAAATAAAGAAAGGACACACTGGATAATGTAGTCCTAAACATAACCATAAAAACCTGGGGTGGTCAAGGATGGAATGCCTTTGATCATAGGTCTGCTTGACCAGGGCTGACCTGGGTCAAAACAACAATAGCAACATCACAACATAAAAGTCATCACTTTAATGCCCCTCCCCTCCTTCCATTTTCCAAGCTAGCATGGGCTTGCAGCATATTATCACGCTACTCAGTCCCATGGTATCTTGGCTGCAAGACTTACCATTCTCAGATCTAATCTCAGTACTTCTACCCACGTCTCCTCATAATTTCACTGCTACAGGATCCTTCAACAATCAGTATATGGCACTTTTTAGTCAACATGGCAAGTTAGAAGTTGTAACATTATTTATCTAGTGATTGGCAGAATTGTTAGAGCGTCAAACAAAATGCCCTGCAGGATTCGTTCTGGCTCACTGCGATCTAAGTTCAAGTCCCGCCGAGGTCAACTTTGCCTTTCGTCCCTGTGGGGTCGATAAAATAAAGTACCATCCAAGTACTGGGGTCGATATAATTAATGGTTCTCCTCCAAACACATTTATGGCCTTATGACTATGTTAGAAACAATTATTCATCTAGTGATGTGCTATTGACACAACATTCTGATCGTTATTCTCTCCGATTGTTTCAGGCGATATTACTTGATTAAAGCTAGAGATTGAGCCTAGAATCCTTTATTTTACCAAAACTGTGTCTGATGTTCTAACCCTGCCACTTCTTCACACTTATTGTTGTCTTTTTTTTTCTAGGCAACCTCACACCCATAATACAGAAAGTACACAAGCTGTATATTGTAAAAGCAAATTCCCTAATTCGTATCCTGAAACAAGCCAAACAAATCTAATGAAGTACTTACTTGTGTGTACTGCGCATGAGAAAAAATCCTAACAGCTTCAGTGCTTGAATACGTAGCGGTTCATTTGGTGATGCCAACAGTTTGAATACAGTTCTGAAATAGGAAAAGAAATGACAAAATATAAACAGGAACAGGATCGTTGAAGCTGTCCTCATAAATATACAAGTAGGGAGTCTCAACCTGGTCACTCAACTTGCTAGAAATAACAACCAAGTCTACGTCAAGCCACATCTACCCTACTGTCATAAAAAAAAGGGGCTACATTGGATAATGTAAGTGTCAAAGATATACAAAAAGGCAGTATGCTCATGGTTGGAATGTCTTTGATAATAGATCTGCCAGTTTAGGTTGACCTGGGGCTAGGTAACAACAACAACAACAAGCAACTAACCAACAAAAGGAGCATTCATGCCAATACACAAGAGCTTTACAAAAAAAGTTTGTATTTACCCAAAACAAATTGAACATATACACACAGATATTTCTAACTTTATACAATCATAGGCACAGGCATGACTGCGTGGTTAAGAACTTCGCTTCGTAACCACGTGGTTTCGGGTTCAGTCCCACTACGTGGCACCTTGGGCAAGTGTCTTCTACTATAGCCTCGGGCCGACCA
>JAOPJM010001604.1:3278164-3291349 GCA_027124095.1 Muusoctopus leioderma | reverse complement strand
CAGAGACATTTACAGCTACGAAAGACGTAAACAAACAGATACAAACACACATACACATACATATATATATATATATATACGACGGGCTTCTACAGTTTCCGTCTACCAAATCCACTCACAAGGCATTGGATATAAATATTTATTTGAAAGGGAGAAACACAGTCAATTGAATTAACCCAAGTATGTTACTGGTATTTATTTTGTTGACTCTTCAGAGATGAAAGGCAAAGTTGACTTTGATAGGATTTGAACTCAAAACTGAAAGGGACAAAAGTAAACATTGCAATACATTTAGTCTAGTGCCCCACTGTTTTAGCCTTCTACTTGACTCAAGTGTTAATGTAAATATTGAACTCATCATTGAACAGAGTGTAAATTTCGGTTGATTATGGTATGTACTCATCTTTGAACAGTGTAAATTCTGGTTAATATTGGTAGGTAATGCTAAATGGATTCCTTCTGAGAGTGGAGTGGACTGATTACTCAAAGCTTATTATGTGCCCATAGCTATTTTCCTTAAATAAACATATTTCTATTATATAGTAGTAATAAAAGAAGCTTCATACACCAACACACTTTCAAGAAAAACTTTATTCCTAATGCTACTATTTCTAAGTGGATTTTCTTCAATGTCTACAAGGTGTTCTAAAAATGCAGTGTTAAAAATGTTTTTTGCCATATAAAGATTCTTTCCATGTAGTGATATTTTTTATTTATTTTTAGTTTTTTATGCTATATTTAACTGTCTCCAGTATTCTGAATGTTTGTTATTTCATATTTTTTAGAATATCAACTTGAAAGCTAGAGGTGTACAAGTTGATTGGGTATCTAACTAAATTCTGTCACCAGCACTGTCCAAAGTTCGAAGTTAAGTCAGTTACTACATCTGGCTGACTCAGTATATATAACTGCAAATAGCTACTAATAGATACAGCTTACCATTGTAAGCAGCAAGAAATCTAATGAGAACACAATCCATCGATATCTTTTAGATCCTTCAGCTCCATTGTAAACAGGAGTTATATGACTCAATAGTAATCTTGTGAATTAAAACTTGCTTAGATTTAAATCCAGACTTTTGGAATTTGTATGACAAGAATGTGATGCAATATTTTTCTCTTAAAAAAGCAATAGGTAGCAGTGTCGGTAGCGTGCTGAACAAAATCGATTGTAGTATTTAGCTACATCCCTTTACACCCGGAGTTCAAATCCCACTGAGATCAATTTTATTTCATCTTTTCATGTTTTGTAAAATAAAAAGCTGTCAAGTTTTGGTGCCAATTTAATCGACTATATACTAACCCACAATTTGTGGTCTTGTGTCTATCTTTGAAATCATTGAGGGTGCTGTATTGCAGAGTTGGAAGAGCACTAGACAAAATACCTTATGGTATTTACTTATGTTCTAAATTCAAATCTCTCAAGGGTCAACTTCATTTTCCCTCTTTCCGAGAACAATAAAATAATTGCCATTTATCTGTCACCTAGTTCAACAAAACCTACCCCTGAGTGTCATTTGCAGAGTTCACTCTGTTGCAAACATTCAAGTCAGGTCAATGGTCTGAGGATAAGTCAATGTCTTAATGTGCTGCTTCCTACTGCATCAACCAGTATTGTGGTTTCTTCAACTTTTTCTCCAACCAGTCTGAAGGTACCCTGCAAGAATGTTATGAGTTCTGCCATTTTCCCTCTGACTAAACCTTAAAAAAAACATTTCTTTCCTTTTTTTGTTTGTTAAAAATTAGTATTTTATCATAAATTCTATCTATTACAATAAACATCATTTGATTTATGAATTATTGCAAGTATCAAACAAATACGATATTTTTGTTGTTAAATAAAATAACATTTTGGATAACAAAAATTATAATAGAAAACAAATGTTTTGATAAATTCTATTAGCTCCTTACCCTATTTCTGTTTAAAAGGAATAATACTCTACTATATGTATTGCACTGTATACATGAATGGTTTTGATTTTTGGTAATTCCTATTAGCCCCTGACCCTATTTCTGTTTAACGGGAATTATACTCTACTATATGTATTACACTATACACATGAATGGTTTTGAATTTTGGCAATTCCTATTAGCCCCTGACTCTATTTCTGTTTAAAAGGAATTATACTCAGCTACATATATTACACTCTAGCTTTGCCTTACTTTACCAAATACATGGTAACTTAAACATGAAAATTATTTTTTTTAAATTACCAGTTTATAGGTTGCACAATGTATTCAACCAATATTCATGAACAGATTGTGTATGAAATATAAAAATCAATATATCATGCTTGAAAGAAACTTTATGCTTTAAAATATTTGTTTGGGGAGTTAAATGTATTGATTTTAAATAATGTAATTAATTTAATGATAATGTCATACTTAAACATTTTTAATGACTTTGCATCCAATATTAAACCTTGTCATTGGCCATATTTCAAAACAAACAAGAAAAAGACTTAATGAATTATGTTTGCATTTTCATAGGTTATTTATTTTTATTTTTAATATGCTGCTCACATGTGAACATCATTGTTATAAAACATATTATCTCTAGCAATTTCATACGGAACTCATTGTCGCCATTTCTTAATTACCTTCTTTTACATCTCATTTTCCTTCTTCCCCTTCTATATATTCTCATGTTTTTCCTTCTCTTTCTCTCTCTTCATATTTCATTTTTGAAGGTGATCGTCTTCTGTGAAATATTGCAAAATTCAAAATCAAAAATTGTGACAGAATTGTAAAGATACAGAACTATAACCAAACAGAAATTTAACAATATAGGAATCTAAATATGTGCATGTTCACAAAGTTATCTAATTGTTTGTATGTACTGAAGAAGCAAACACATGTATCTGGCATCCTGTATACATGTACAGAGAATAAGCTAGAAGCATATGCACATAATGAATGCATGGAGATTGTGCAAAGAATTATTACAAGGTGCAGGCAAAAAAATTAACAGTTGTTTAAGAATTATTTAAGTATGGGTTGACAAACAGTGAAGTGTGAAGAGAAAAATCAATTAGCAATTAATTAACAATCTATTCAACAATTGTTTAGGAATTATTCAAGAATGAGTTGACAATTGGTTAGAATTTTTAGAGTGAAATTGACATCAATAGTATGAAAATTACAAAGATTGTCATTGAATACATTGTAGAAATTATGAAAATAGTAAATTATGTGAAAAATTAGAAATGCATGAATGCATGGATGACTAATTATATGAATAAATATACAAATAACTCAATATAACATAAATTAAATATTGGGTGGGGTATGAAGACATTAATGTTTGTGCTATGGTGGACTTGACACCAGTAATGATCAAAGCATGTGGAGTTATAAGTATGCCGAGTTTGGGGTTGTATGGACATGCACACATATGGAGCAAAAATGTATGGGGTGAGGCATATGGGTCTGAAACAAGTAGTATTGGTTGTGGTATGCTGGTTGTGGGTGCTGTAACAATTGCTGCGGAATGCAATGCAGGGTCCAGGCTCTGGGCTGTAGGGTGTGGGCTTTGGGTATTAAAATGTGTACAGAATAAAGCGTGTGAGTTGTAGGTGTTAAATGTTTGTTTGTATGTATGTATGTATGTATGTATGTATGTATGCATGCATGCATGTTTATGGATGCAGTGCATTTGTATATGTGTGTGCCTCAAAACACAGAACCATGATCTTATACAATACAAGCCATGTAAACAAACACAGTTGACCAACTGTATGATCCAAGTTTCATTTTGAAAAATATCAATTAACCAAAACAAAAGCTAACTTGAGATATGCTATCTTTAGCACCAGCCCAAAACCTCTTTATCGCAAATTCCCTTACCAAATTCTGTTCTTCAAATACTAGTTTCCAAGATGAAGTTTTCATTCATAAATTCAACACAGGTTCAAACCAATACATCTATAAAATCTATCTGCCCTACCCACAAATGTCATTCTACAGAAATCTCTAGAAATTCTCAGAAAATTCCAAAATAATTTTCTACTTTTTTTTCCACACATTGTCACGTATCCACCTGTGTAACCAGTAATTCCTGCCAAAGTTGTTTTCCATGTCATCTAATGAGATCTAATCAACAGGTACATAAGAAAGCTTAAAAACCCACAATGCCAGTTGTCTAAAGATACATTTGAATTTGAGAAAAAACTACTATCAAAAGCTATAGTGGGAAAAACAAATAAATCTATTCAACATTCTGGAGGTCATGTCATGAGACATACAGTACTCAGTTGGCAATGGAGAATTCAAGAGAATCTGATTGCTTCTTCTTTTGTGCAGTTCAATTTTCTAAAGGCCAAAGGGAGGTCAGTATTCTGAGCCCAGTTTGCAATTGAATAGTTTTTACAAATTTATTTACCTGTTTGTAATTGAAACTTTTTATGCAAACTTTTGTATTATTTGCAGTAGTTCATAATTTCCTCCCTTCTATTCACTGATCATGTTTCTTGGGTTAGAATGAAACATTTCTCCAATAAACACAATGCACATCTTTCTACCTCATTGATATACGGGGGTGCAGTTTCTAGTATATTCCTTACTGTAGCGATGTTTTCAACTCCACAGTCCTTCAGTTTCCAGATCCACTCTGATATAGAGGTGGTGTTGATTCTATCTCTGGACCTTAAGGAGTGTGTGCTGGTTGAATCAGCTCTTAAATATGTTCTTTCTGAGTTCAGCATAGTTTCTACCAATACTACCATTTAGAGTTATAGTGGCTCTGTGCATAACTGCCTTAAGAAGGCATGGCACATTTAGTGGGTAGTTCAAGTGGGCTCTTTGAGTGGGGGCCATAGTAAAAGACACTTGCCTAATGTGCCATATCTTAGAATCAGACCAGGAACCATGTGGCTGCAAAGCAAACATCTTAACCACACAACCACGCTTGAATATATATATATATATATAGAAGTAAATATATAGAAGTAAATAAATATGTCTCTGTCCACACACACACACACACACACACACGCACATGCATACATTTATATATGTGTGATAAACTTATTCAATTACTGGCCATTAGATTAAAAGTTTTCGTCCTGCTACATATATGCTTTCATTTCCTTGTAAAAAGCATTTTAGTTTATTTACCTCAATTTTGCTTTTAAAAAATAACAGCATATATATCCAATTTATAAAGTGCAGCTATAGAATATTTGTTCTAAGAAACCATGTAGATTTGCAAATCGATACAGTCAAACTTTCAATGAAATTGTTATTGCTAAAAGATTGTTAAAAACTATTTTAAATATACCAATGTGACAAACTTTTATATTTACACACACACACACACACACACACACACATACACACACACACACACACACACACTCACACCCATATGCATTTGAAAAAAGTACTCAATACAAGTTGAAGTGTTTATTTATTTAGTTATTGTGTAGAAGAGAAACGAGAAACTTAGAGCAGCAACAGTGAAGCCCCAGTCTCATATATGTGGTATTATATCTTTATTTATTATTATATACGGTGGCTATATATATGTACTGTGCTTGTTAAGTCTTAAGTTTCATCTCTATGTCATCAATGTCATTAGTGTCATCATTATCATCACCATTATTACAGCCACCACCACTACTCCTAACACCACCCTCATCATTATCAACATCCTCATTATCCTCATTACCACCACCTTCACCATTGTCACCTTCATAATCATCATTCTCATCAGTATTGTTGTTGTTTTGAATCATCATCATCATCTGTGCTACCACCACAACCATTACCAGTTGCTTGAATGTCATCATCATTGCCGTTAATGCACAATGTGAGCAGTGGTATGTCATCCCTTGCCTTCTATACAGGGATTAGTGGTGAGCAAGAGAGATGACATTTGAAGAAGACCCTGGACATTGATGACAATCCACTGAATATTCTGGCGGACTTTCTGTTTGAGAACTATGGACAAATTCCAGAAATCTCTGGGCTCTCTAAGCTACCAGGAGCGTTGCTGGTTTGGGATAAAGTCTACAGGTATGGTAGTGTCATCAGCTGAGCCTATCTGAGATATACTCTGGGTGACAAAACTGTTGTGCAGCCACATGTTCATTGTCTGACCTGAATTGTGGAGTTATGTCAAACAGCTGTTGTCGCATGTAGGACAGATCTGGCTATCAACTGAATTCCTCATGAGAATCATTTTACCACATTCCTTTGGCCAAGAGGGGGAGGCAGTTTTTCTCTGTCTGGTAGCTATGGTGAGAGAGATTGTATAAAGATCAATAATGAAAGGACTGAAGACAGACACTTTCCTCTTTAGCCAAGCCCTCAACTTATTTCAGTTCCACTTGGAGAAGAAGGTGAGGGTAGAGAGGAAAGTGCTGCCCTCTAGTGAATTTTCTGAAAGGTGTGTGAGAGTAGTGAGAATGACCGGAGTCAATAAGCATACACTCAGCCTGTGTATGTAGGCCAGAAAACACAGCTGGGAGAGGGCACTTGTTATTTATAGTTAGGATAATTCTGGATCTGTGAGGTTCCTTTATTGGCCCTAGGTGGCTGTTCCCCTATTGAGACATCCCAGTTCATATCTTTTGTATACTTTTGTTTTCCATGCCTGATTTCGTTTCCTAATCGATTCTTTGTAAACCCCTACTGTTTTATATTTTGTGTTTGTAACATCCCCCCATCTTTCACCTTGTGGCATATAAAAAAAGGCATTATTATTATTCTGAGTTCAAATTTCGCCGAGGTCAACTTTGTCTTTCATCCTTCCGGGGTCGATAAAATAAAGTACCAGTCAAGTACTGGGAATTGTTGGCCTTGTGGCTATGTTAGAAACAATTATTACTATTATTTGTCCACTTCATGCCTATTGGCGCCATGGAGCGTTTTCTAGAAGAGATTCCCACTCAACCGTATCCTCTGCCATTTTGAGGGGGCAGTCTCGAAAGACAGCCCCCCCCCCCTGCGTGTCAGCTCCTTATCCATGGTTCAACGCCACGTCTCTTTTGGTCTACCCCCGTTTTCTCTTTCCTTGTGGCACCCACATGTGTGTGCGTGCGCGCGCATATAAAATTTCAGGATTGTCCCCCATTGCCTTTTTTTACCAGAATTAGTCATGTAGATAACAGCTGTAATTAATTAAAATTATACACTGTGTAATTTTAATTAATTCAAATGTCTTGGCTTACTACATCAAGTATGCTGGCACCCACTTTACTATATCCATCCATTCACCCACCCACCCATCCATCCACCCACTTTACTATATCCACCCATCCATCCACCCACCCATCCATCCATATGTTTGAGGAAGAGGATGTAATTTGAGAGATAGTGATATAAATGATTTAGTTTTGAAATGAAAGATTGCTCATTTATCTAATCATTAGTTAAAATGAATAACCCAGAACTGGCATCCAAGAAGCACTGAGATGTTTAATGCCATTCCCTCACCTACTTCATATTATTTAAATATGAAGGTTTTTCTCCCAGCTGTTTCATATAAAATCAAAATATACAGAAACGGGGGGGGGGGGATGGATATGGAACCTGATCTATGCTAAGAAACTATTTGCCATTGAACCTGAAATCTGTAACATAGTATCAACACAGCGGCATCAACCATCTCACAGTTATTTATTTAACCAAATATTCAGTTACTTGTTCAATTGAGAGATGAAACTGGGAAAACGAGTTTGTTGTCGGTTAATAAAATCTCCACTTGTTGAACAGTTAGAACTGTCAAAAGCCTGGTTGGGGAAGGGAGTCTGTGGGAAATTTCATTTAAATTAACCCTTTTGTTACCATATTTCTAATCATACACTGTCTATGATTTTCAGTTTATTTTGAAAATAATCAAGAATTTTTTTGGGGGGGGGGGATTTAGTAAAATAGTTTCTCATTGTAACCCTTTTGATACCAAACCGCCTGAAACCGCCCCTGGTTCTTTGATAAAAACCCATTTGTTTTAAAGTGTTCATATTTATATTTAAACATTCCATTATAATTTTATGTAAGAACTTTTTATTAAGTTATGTTCCAAACACCAAATTAATAACAAGAATGTTAGTTATTTTACTAAATCCATCCAAAGGCAGTGTATTTCATTAGAAATACGGTAACAAAAGGGTTAAACTCTACATTGTAATAACCAAATCAGTTGAAATTTGACATATATCGAATTTCAAAGAAGCAGTGTCTCAGAAATTACATTTGTAATAAAATGCAAATCATTTGTGAAGAAACAACAGTTTTTTGCTAATTCTGAAACTGTGTTGTAAAAATATTTCACATGTTTAGGTTGATACGACTGCTTGGATCAACATTTTCCATTAGAATTAAAAAGTCAAAAAATCTCATTATTGATGAGAATCCTGAAACTGGGTTCTGTTAGGCAGTTTCAACAATCCAACCAGAATTTTTTAAACTTGCCAAAAATAATAATGTCACAGATTAATAATCTGTGACATAATCTGATTAATCTGTTTTATGCCACAGATTAATAATCTGTGGCATAATCTGATTATGCTAATTATAATCAGTTTTTCATACATTATTATATCTAAACCTGACTGATTTAAAGTTGCACTTTTAGTTAAAATAACAAAAATATTGGTCACTATGGCTCGAGACACTATCTTATCTTTAATCTCTTTTTTAACTACCATTGGTTATAATTAGTTATCTACACCGAGTGAACTGTTGCTGAAGTGCATGTCTTTATTTACCTGGGTCAGACGTAGTAACTGCTGTCACCACTGTCAAGGCTGTTTGAAATGTCAGTGTTTCAGAAAATAGTTCACATCTAGTTTATTGACATGCCAGATGATTGTGCCTGTCAATAGTTCCATAGTAGACTATCTCCCTTTGAGTCCCAATCAATACACACAATCAGCCTTAACATAAACATACGAACACATCCTATTGAATCTAAATTCAATAGGATGTGTTTGTATGTTTATGTTAAGGCTGATTGGGACTCAAAGGGAGAGATAGTCTACTATGGAACTATTGACAGGCACAATTTGATGTAACTTTGACTATACAAGGAAGTGATAGAAAGTGTTTCTAGAGTAGTCAAACATTATCTGCAGGTACAACAGTAAGGGCTGGGAACCCAAAAAGAGATAGAAAGAGATTACTCAGAATAAAGCTCTTCAGATTTCCATTGCACACTATATCTGACCTACTGAAAACCATTTTAAAGAAATAAATTTCGAAACATGGTTCATAGTGTATCTTTTGTTCTTTCTTTGTCCCCACTGCCAACTTAGTTCTTTTGCCCCCTTCTCTCATTCTTTCTTTCACCTCCTCTCTTTTTCTCAATCTATTTTATCTTGTTTAAATCTCATTTATATAATGACCAACCATATCTGTATGGGTTAATCTTATTTCTTTCTCAATAAAGGATTTAGGTCAGTTTTCTGTCTCATAAAAGTAATGCTGCTTCCACATACATTTTTTACCTAGTAACTATGTTGTTTTATGGCCCCTGTTATAGCACAATGAGCTCATCCCTGAATATATCTGGACTGTCTCTTAAGTTCTTAATATGCCATTACCTCATGGCTTGTTCAAGAATTAGTGACGGTTGGTGATTGTTTTTTGAAAGCTATCTCATTGTCTAACATATAAAGATGCACATATATAAAGCTTAAGATAACAGTTGCATGTCATATGCTGGCAACCAATGCCAACAGCTATATGCTTACTTATTTAACAAAGAGGTTGATGCAGTCGATGTTCAGTTTGAAATTCTGTAGGTCGATGTCTGTAATATATACATAATCAAAAAGGGAATTCCAGGGGGCTGCTATCTTGGGAAGGAAGGATTAGATAAAGTGTTTAGTATGGGGTATGGGGAGTAAGTTGCAATAGCTACAAGAGGAGAGATAAGTACATTTGTTGGACTTCGCCAGGAGTGATATACAGCTTGCTAGTTCAGAAGAGCAGAAGCTGTCATAGTATCGGTAGAGGAAGGATACAATGCATCTGTAAGCTATTGATTGTAGTTTGTGCATTTTATTTTGGAGCCAATTTAGAGTTTGTGTGCAGTTGCATCAACCTAGGTATGAGAGCAGTACTTAAATGTGGATGCACTTGTGCTTTGTAGAGTGTCAGTTAGAGTTGAAGTAGTTTCTGGCCCTGAAGAGGAGGCCAGCCTTAAGAATTTTTTAACAGGATGTTAAGAGTTAAGTCCTGTAATTATTGAGCAGAAAACACCTAAAAATGGTGTTTTTTGCAGCTTATTTATTATGAAATTAACAGATAAGAAACACAGGTGAGTGCTTGAGGTGTTTTCACACAAAAATATTTCACTTTCACCACACACATATATATATAGTTGAATAATACGTATTAATTTGATGGTGTGGTGCCGTGTGGAACCGTGTCCTACAGGATGTTAAGAGTTAATTATGTTATAGATGGGACGTATCACAATGAAAGTTCACCAGAGATTGTGAAGTCTAACATCTGTAGCAAGTTTGAGGGTTTAAACTGTGTTTTACACGAGTTGGTTAGGTGTAATGTTATATGTGTGTTTCTTTGCTGTGTGTTCTTTAGTTTGTTATAGCCATTGTGATTAAGGCCTGTATAATGACTGTTCTGATGACATTAAATGAGACTAGGTTGTCATGTCCCAGTCATGTACTACTGCATTATCTCTGCATTCTTATAACTTTACGAGGGATAATTCATTTTAATCAATTTCATTTTTTAATCAGATTTGTTCCAATTAATAATTATATTTCACCTGAACAAAACAACATTTTGAAATTTAATACATTATTTATTGACTGCTAAAGTTTTAGATTTGAAAAATTAACTGCAATTGATGATTTGATACTATTTTCCAGAATTCATTGAAGGCGTTTCTCAGTTTAGTGTTAAAGGAGATAAAGAGTCCAAATTGAGATGTAAGTATACTATTTATTGCATTTAGTGTGTCTACATGTGTATCTGCATTTAGTGTGTCTACATGTGTGTGTTGGGATAGCAATTGCTTGAATGCTTGTCATCATAGATCTACTTAATCGAGTCTGAGCTGGGACTAAACAATAACAATGCACCCTAAGCAAAAGATTTCATGTCAAATAAAAATATTTATCAGCATAAACATTGCTGTCAGTGTCTTCACTGTCATTATTGTGATACTGATGTCCATGATCATAATCTTTATCATGGTGGTAGAGAGGCAATATGGTAGTGTCGGACTAAATTTTTTACATTGTTTAGGTATAACCATCTCTTTATCCTGCCAGTTTCTCAATCCTCTGTTATCTGCGAAAAACTAATGTTCTGCAGACAAACCTAATCACTTCATCTTAAGCACTCTCATCATCATCATCATCATCATACGTCCACTTTCCATACTAGCATGGGTTGGAAGGGTCATTATGGTCCGAGTTGGTTCTTATTTGGAGTTAGTCTCCTAGATGGGTCAGGACACCACGCCTTGCTTCTACATTCATTTTTTACTTGATATCTATAGCTGGATGCTCTTTCTAACACTGGAGCGTATTGGGTGCATTTTATCATGGTACCATCACTAGAGAGGTTGTCATGTCCTTGACACGACTATATGATCCTCTCTACTATTCAAACTCTCCTTTCTTTCAAGGCAAATGTGACTGAGTGTGAATAGAAGGGGATATATACATATACCTCTATGTAGCCTGAGTTCTTTGAAGGCAAATATGACTGAGAATGTGAATAAAAGGGGAGTGATGAGCAAGAGGGTGAAAGAAAAGAGGCGAGTATGGGTGTGATGGGATGGTAGACGGGGGGTGGGGGTAATGGGAGAAAACCAGTGATAGCTACATGTTGGGTGTTGATAGAAAGTTGAATAGAAAATAGTATGAGTAGCAGTGGTATAGATGTGTCATGATAGGAAAGAGCAGGTGATGGATAGCAACAGAAATAGGTGATGATTGGTGAGAGTGGTAAATGTTAACTTAGTCACATGGGGAGAGAGAGGATGATGGTTAGCAGTAGGGGGTACTAAGTATGGACAGACCTGATGGCATCATGACTGGAAGAGAGGTAGAGTGATAAGAGGGATGATGGTGGGTGGACAGAACAAATGCCATCCCTTGTTGCACAGACAGTGTGGTACAGTAAATAGGATAGGGAGTGATAAATGATAGGGCAGTAGTTGTAAACTTAATAGGAGTATACTGGGCAAGAGACCCAATGATACATTATACATCCCAGCCTCCATCACCACCACCACCACTATTATTCTAATATGAAATCATAGCAATCATCATAAAATTCCTTACTTACTCAGATTTATTGGATATGAGGACATGAGAAATGGTGGTGTTCAAGCTTTTCTCTAAAGTATTATCAGTGAGATAGATAATGAAACTGTAACTGAGAATTAAAAGCAGGAAATGAATTTGAATTACCTTGAACTTTTGCTACAACATCAACAATACCATTTTGAAGTTCTGTTTTGGATATCATATCTAAGGTCAATAAAATTAATATTAGTCATTTAATTGGGGCTTCCTACATCTTTGTGGCTTTATGTCAATATAAGAATTCATCATTATCATCATCATCATTGTTTTATTTCAGTTGCCTTTAAGATCTATGATATGGATAAAGATGGGTATATTTCCAATGGTGAACTTTTCCAAGTCCTCAAAATGATGGTTGGTAGTAATCTTAAAGATACACAACTTCAACAAATTGTGGATAAAACAATAATTCATGCAGATACTGATGGAGATGGTAAAATATCATTTGAGGAATTCTGTGCTGTGAGTACTTTAATTTGTATTTTATTTCATTTTTTAATTTTTTTAAAAATACATCTGACAGATTTTCCTCCACACTAAAAGCACTCTATACCTTTTATACTGTTATTATTTTGAAGAGTAAAATCTCTGAGTGTATCCTCGCTATAACACCAGGAACTACATTTTAAGTTTAAATCTCAGAATAGCTGCAGTCCAATGACTGAAACAACTAAAAGAGTAAGACAGGATGTAGTGTAGAGGGGAAAAGGGACAGGTGCTCACTATCGTGCACAAAAGATGGATGCAGTGAGTATTGAGTGCCCTTTAAGATTATTTTAAGGTGTTATTTCTCACACAACCTAACTTGGAAAAGAGAGGCAAAATATTTATGATGGGACTCGAAATAGAAAATACAAAATCAACCATTTTATGTATATATATATATATATATATAT
>JAOPJM010001604.1:3231751-3251247 GCA_027124095.1 Muusoctopus leioderma | reverse complement strand
ACACTTACCCAAGGTGCCATGCAGTGGGACTGAACCCGAACCCATGCGGCTGTGAAGCGAACTCCTTAACCACACAGCCATCTGCGCCTATATATATATATGCCATCTGCGCCTACATATATATATATATATATATATCAGTGCCAACTCCAGCACTCGGGCTACACTGGCTTGGCCTGAGTACCTCAATTTTTAAGTCTATTTCAAACTAACAACAAATGTCTCAGAACATTCTTGACTTATAATACTTGCTTGGAACCAAATGCATGACTTGGGCTGAAAAATATCCACTCAAACAATTAAGAATGAAAAAAAAATCCCAAATGATTTTAATTCACTATTCTTCAAAGAATATAGCTTTGTTACAACTTTACACAACTTAAAGCTAGGTTGAGCTGAAATCATTTAGTCCCGTGAAACTAACAAACAAGCGTTAGTACACCATTTCTAATAACAAGACTCGGGCTAAAAAATTTTGGTCTGAGTTGTTAAGAGTAATCTTTAAAATCTCAATTGGTTTATTTTTCACTATTTTTCAAAGAATATAGCTTTGCTACAACTTGATAACTTCAAATGTTGACTTAAATAAATTTTGCTGTTCATAATGTTATATGAACAAAATTTAATGGGACCAACTCACACTCATAAATTTCAGCCCAGTAAGGGAACTGCTGTAACAGGAACCCTTATGGTGTAATATATGTTTATGACGATGAGTGAAGTACTGCAAAATATATTTTCTGATCAAACGAGGCTGTGTGTGAAAAAAATTTGAAAAGTCCTGGTTTAAAGTTTTACGTTTAAAGTTTTGAGCCGTTGCAAATGTCTTTGATTTGTTGGTGAGCAACAGCAACAGAGACATACAAAAAAAACAGTGTTGCCAAGTATGTTATTTCAACAGTGTCTATGTCACTTTCATTCACGCTTTCACTAATGGTACAAATTATTACGATAAAATTAATATTTTAAAAGTTTCGTGCGTTTTTATGAACACGTCACCTTGTTGTAAAAACACCTAGACTGTTGATGAAATAAATATAAATTTACCCTGTGATCTTTTATTTTAAGCACATAAAATGGCTGACAACAAAGTGAAAGAAATTGATTGAAAGCAAATGATAATCGGTAATATTCAGAAGTAAAATGAAAGTGAAATTGTATATAATCAGTAATACTTGGCAATATAATGAAAGTAAAATGTACCAGATTTATCCGTATCTGTAAAATCCGAACAAGAAAGTGATACTTTACAAATCTGTGTGTTTGTATTTGTTATTTTGCTTTTGTCTTTCTCTCTGGCCTTTTTCTCACACTTTCTTTCTAAATATCTTTCTTTCTTTTTATTGTTATTTTTTCTTTCTTTGTATCCCTTATATATATCTATCCATTTATATATCTAACTATGTCTGCCTACCTAACTATATATGTCTGTCCAATTATATGTCTAACTCTATCTATCTAACTCTGTCTACTTAACTATATCAATATATCATTTCACTTTCATTTTATTTCTGAATATCATTTACTTTCAATCAATTTATTTAACTTTGTTGCCGGCTATGTTGTGTGCATAGAACAAAAGATCACCATTTACCAATAATGGATAAGGATATAGAGATAGATCTAAAAGCAAAACCATTTGGGTAGAGAAATATTGCTGAGAAGCATAAATTATGAAATCAGGCTGACCTACTCCTCTACTGAAAACATTCATTTCAAATCAGATGTTATGAACAGATTGATTGCTTATGTGCAAGTACATCAGGAGAAAAACTATACTGTTGGCCATGCTTGCTTTTTCAGCCAAAGTCAGGTCAATCGTGGACTGATAGCAGTTATAGTTATTATGAACATATTCTGAGTAACTGCAAAAAGCATTCTAAATCTATGAGTCATTTAAATAATTACAAATGTTTAAGAATATTTGGTGTGTGTGATATATTAACTGCTATTGGTGAATCTGCAAAGCTTGGAAAGGGACGACATAACAAATTAGTTGAAGAAAATAGACAATATTCAAAACATTGCATAAATGTTGCATTATATCATTGCAAACAAGAACTGCCATTGTGTGAACATGATGAATGAAAAGATAGCCTTAACAAAGGTAATTATTGTGAGTTATTAGATTGCTTTGCTGAAATAGATAGCATCTTTTTTAGGGGTTTCAAGTACAATATAAAATGACATATCTGCAATTGATAGCGTAGAAGCTTATGAAATTCAAACTGAAGTTAAAAGTGCTCCATTTATTTCAGTACAAGCTGACGAAAGTACCAACTGTATAATGCATGCCCAGCTCTCTGTTATTGTCAGTTATGTAACTAAATGCAAAATAAGTGAAAGAGTTTTAGGATTTTATGATGTAAGTAATGATAGAACTGCATTGAAGTTGGCTGATGTGATACAAAATGTCTTAAACTCCTAAATTATTTAGCCAAATGTATGATGGAGTTGCTGTGATACGACGTATTTCGAAATAGTTAAGTCCTTAAAAATTAGCTCAGGTATATGTATAATGGCAATGGCATTAAAAAGTATAAGTCAAGCTATGCCATTTTAGAGTTACTTCATAAACTGGATTTCTTGTCTGCTACGTCTGAAACTGTTGGACTAATTCAACTTTTCCAGACCATCCATGTAACTTCGGTTGCAAACAAAAAAGACTTCTCAACCTTGGACAGAATTCGGTCTTTCTTAAGATGCACAATATCTGAAGAACGGTTATTGTCACTGGCTTGCATTTCCATCAAGAAACAGATGTTTGTCGATTTAGAACGCCAAAAAGAATTACACGACAAGTTATTAAAGAAATTTGCATTAAAACCAAGGAACTTGGAATTTATGTTTAAATTAAGTGTTTATTTCTTATACAAATTTATGTGTTTTTACTTTTTGATTTACTAGTACAGTGCCCATTCCATGTAAACACATTACTGATTTTACTATAGAAAAGCTTTTCAAATGATTTTACTATAGAGATGCATTGAAAATTAAGGAAGAAAGAAATTTCGTCTTTTCTATTAGTCCCCACCACACTAAACAATTATAGCAGTAGCTTGCCGTATTTTTGTTTGTTAAATAAATGTAAGATAGCTAACATATGCAAAATATCTAAATCAACCATTGAAAATCATCTGCACAAATTAACTTCTGCTTAAGTAAAACAGCAGGTTAAAAAATGTGTCACTCCCCACATCTGGGGTGGCCATTATATTTAAAAAAATTCTGCTGATAAAGGGAAATAATTGAGTCTGTCTTCATACAATGACCAGTTGTCAAGTAATCACTCTCCATGCATGCACACAAAGATTTCTTCAATTGTAGTTAGATGCTTAAATTCTTCTATTGTACATTTACTAAATTTTGTAAAAAACTTGTACTAAGCCCGAGTAACAATAATGAGCTGGAGTTGCCACTGATATATATATATATATATATATATATATATATACGTTTGTGTGGTGGATTGGGTAAATCCCAGGAATCTCCTGATTCAGCACTCAATGCGATCCTCTGGCTAACGGTATGTCAGACCTCAACATATACTTTACATGCTTCAGCACTCTTCTATATGTAATTTTTCATATCGTAACTCCAGGTATTTATAACTGCTTACACCCGTTACTATTTTGCAGAGTAAATTATACATAAACAAACAATGATGGATTCATTTTACAATCTGTTTATTAGATTATAACTAATAAACAGATTGTAAAATGAATCCATCATTGTTTGTATATATATACACATATATATACATATATGATGATGATGATAAATCATCATCACTTTAAGTCCGTTTTCCATGCTGGCATGGGTATATATATATATATATGTATGTATATATGTATTAATAGAGACACAAAAGTGCAGCACTATGAACCTGAACAGGGACTTAAACATAAAGAATGTTTGATTACCATTTCTCACTACTCTTTTTAATAAGATTAGGATTAATTTTAATGTTTCATTCTAACTGGTCGTTACAACTATGGTTTCTAGTATACATTATTTATCAATATTCTCATTTAAATTGTCCATAATATGAGGTATGTCCAAAAAGTAACCAAACTTTTTTTTTTTTAAATTTATTGCTTTACTTAGAATGTAATCCCACTTGTCTCCTTCAAAATAGTTCCCTCCACTGCTGATACACTGATCCCAATGTTGTTTTCCAGTTTTGGAATGTGTTTTCAGGGGTACTGTGCAGTTCTCATCGTAAATTTTCTTTGATCTCTTCTATCGTCTGAAATCAGTGACCTTTCAGGGTGGGTTTTAGCTTAGGGAACGAAAAAAATGTCTACATGAGTCATATCTGGAGAATAGGGCAGTTGGGGGATGAGAAGTCATCTTGTACTTTGCCAAAAAGTCATGGAGGATAAGGAGTGACTTTTGTGGCAACAAGATGCATCTTCAATTTTTCTTTTATAATCATGTGGTATGAACCTTTACAGATGCCTTCTTCTTAGGAAACTTCACATACAGTCAGGTGATGATTTTCACAGATCACAGCATGCACTTTCACAATATGATTGTCGTCCGTTATTGTGGAAGGTTGTCCAGATTTGGGATTGTCTTTGGTGGATGTTCTTCCCTATTTGAAACACTGGTACCACTCATACATTGCTTACAATTGTCATGAGAGACTTGTTGCAACATTAGAAAAGTCTCTGTAAAAGTTTTTCCCAATCTGAAACAGAATTTTACACAAACTCTTCGAAATCCTTCATTATTCAACTTGCAACAAATTACCAAGTACACTAAACATAGGTTCACATGTAGATCGATGACTAACTGGCGTGAAGTGGCTATTATTAGACTCGTGGTCAAGATCACCCATACACAGCACTGCAGTTGCGAGTATGCTGCACCAGCTGGTCGGCACACTGTTTTAAAATTTTGGTTTCGTTTTGGTCAGACTTTTATTTTCCTCATTTAATGAAGTTTTTATTAGGGAACTAACTGTCTTATTTGTGTGTCTTGCAGTGTATGGATGGCAGTAAATGTGTTGGTGCCATAGTTTGCAAATTGGACATTCACCAAGGAGTTATAAGAAGAGGGTATATAGCTATGCTTGCTGTCGATGCTGAGTATAGACGGCGGAAAATTGGTGAGTATACAGAAGCGCAAGAGTTGATTGACGACTAATGCTTTACAGGCATTGTTAAATCCCATTTTAATTCTTTTTACATGACAGAACAGGTTTCTTTTCTTCTTCTTTTTTCGTATCCAAGTAGGAAGAGTATTGCTCATAATAACTGTGAAGGGGACACTGATTAGAAGGGTTAAATTAGTGTTGTAGATATACTTAAAGAATTTCAAGTTAGTGTATTGCAGGAAAACATGTGGTGAAAATGAATTCTATTGAATTGCAATCCTAAAAATGAAGGATTTGTTTTTGGTGCAGAGTTTAGTGAGAGAAACTCAGTATGAGTAGTAAGAAGCCAAAAGATGGGTGCAATGAGTGAAGATTGAAAAGCAGACTATTTTAGTAGTGTTCGAAGAGACAGAGTAAGAACAACATGATGATGGACAAAAATTAAAGATGTTTAATATGAGAGGTGTTATCGACAAGTAGATGGCTTTCTTCTGAATGTAATATAGGATGTCAGTGAAGAAAGGTATGTCATTTCAAATATGGGAACAGTACATCATTGTCAAGCATATTTGGAGCCTGTACAGAGCCAGCAGCTACTTGAGACTGAAATGTTTCTTGGTTCTAAAAAGAAAGCTAAGTTTGCTTGTTATAGTAAGAATATGATATGTCTAGAAGGGTTTAAAATAGGGAGTTCTGGAATGTGTTGTTACTGAAATTTGGGAGTCTCCTGCAGTTCTTGAAATAAGTTTCATTTTATCAAACTGACAATTTAAAGTCATTGTGATGACATTAAATTGTCAGAACACCCTTGAAGGATACATTGTTGTAAGAAGTGAATGTTTGGTGCCAGCTACTGACATTAGCAGTGGACACAGCCTGTATTTAATGAATATTGAAAGAGGGAAGTTTGTGTCAACTTCATAGAATGTATGAGTTACTGGTTGTTGGTAAAGAAGCTATAGCTAGCTGATAGATCCTTGGAGCAGCGCATCAGTGTTGATGGGATGGGCTATTGAGAACTTATTGGTATGGGTGGATATTGTATAGACTGTAGGAAGCTTTGAATATATGTGAAATAGTTAAAAAAAATAATATCAAAGAGAATTTAGACATGTCTATATGCCACACTTTATCAAAGTCTTTATTAATATCAGTGCAAAAGCTTCTGTTTCAAGCACATATATAATTACTAGAGTTCAAGTAGACCAATATTGCTCTCTATTGGCAAAAGTCAATTACAGTAAGGGCAAAAAATGAGATATGTTAAGTTGTGAGTAGAAGAACTATTTAATGTTTTGTCTAAATCACTTCCTTGGAAAATGGAAGGCTCTTGTTAAATTCATTCATTCATCATTTTTACGTCCGTATTTCCATGCTGGAATGGGTTGACCGGAGATGTTTGAGGCAGTATTTTACGGCTGGATACCCTTCCTGACACCAACCATACTTTTCTTTTCTTTAAGTATGGAAATTATACCACTGATCCTCACTCACTGAACCGTCAAGTGGCCAGACCTATTGTTTATGTAGAACATATACGTCCCTGGCTGCCTAAGCGATTCAACGTGAACACAAGCACACACATATATATATATACATACACATGTGTGTTTGTACACACACACACACACATATCATCATCATCATCATCATCATCGTTTTACATCCGTTTTCCATGCTGGCATGGGTTGGACGATATATATATATATATACACACACACAAAGAGCTTCTGCTCACTTTCCATTTACCAATTTCACTCACAAGGTATTGGTCAGCCCAAGGATATAGTAGAAGACACTTTCGCAAGGTGCCACACAGAGGGATAGATCCCCGAACCACATGGTTACGAAGCGAACTTCTTAACCATACAGCCATGCCTGCACTTCAAAAAACATTTGATATTTCCTCTCCTCACAATTTAACCTATCTCATTTGGTTTGGTTTCACTATGATTTTCTCAATCAAAAGACTGTGTATAACATAGGAAACTATATAACCAGTTGAGCTGACTTTTTGGAACATGTATTGGTGGTCACTAAAGAGGAAGATAGGGATATTGTAGACGATCATTATTGATTTCTGACTTAAGTGCAAGGCCACAAATGTGCAGGAAGGGTTTAGTCACTTACATCACCCAACTATTTGACTGGTACTTTGTTTTATTGACCCCTGTCAGGATGAAAGGCAAGATAGATTGGAACTCAGAACATGAAGGGATGTAACTATATATCGTAAAGCATTTTGTCTGTTGCTCTACTGATTTTGCCAATTTGCCCCCTCCCTCCTTGTTAATCATTATTGATTGTTTCTATCACTTTAAAGAGAAGGTGTGTGGCCTAGTGGTTAGGCAACTTGGCTGTCGATTGTAAGGTCGTGAGTTTGATTCCCAGTCCGAGAGGCACATTGTGTCCTTGGGCAAGGCACTTTACTTCACGTTGCTCCAGTTCACTCAGCTGGCAAAAATGAGTATTATGACTGACAGAGCACTCAGTTAGCGTCAAGTTAGTGTGGCAGCGTTAACGAATCAGTGTCATAGTTTCCTTGGTTCAATAATTAGGAAGATCTGGAATGAACTTCCAATCGACCTGTAATCACTTTAGAAGTGTCCAAGGTGAAGCTAAAAGTGTAGTAATTCATAGGTTGAGAAGGGTCATATATATCTTGGTGATGAGTTCTTAACCCAGATAGATTTGTGTAGGAAAGAAGAGATTGAAAAGTTTGGTGATAATAGAAGTAAATTCTTGAATGTAGTTTTCAATGTTATTGTTTAAGAAATACATGCTAACTTCTAAAAACAAACACTTTAAATCTTAAGAAAATATAAAAATCAGAGCATATCATTTGTTAGATTGTAATTTCATAGCTCATATTATTTTATGCAGTTTGGTTATTGCATTATTTTAATTCAAGAAATAAGCAATATATGGAGTATTCTGCAATCTTAGAATCAGATAAATTGATACCAGAAAGTCTAGGTAGCAACTTCCAATGATATTTGGTTTCTTTAAACAACCATTGCAGATCTTGATCAGTGAGCAACACATTTTATATTGTACTTTTGGTATATTATTTTCTACAACAATTTTTCTAATTAAGTTACTTTTTTTTTATCTAATTATGATGAATTTTATGCATTTCACTAACACTAATCTACACTTGTTTTGTGTTTTGCAGGCTCCAATTTAGTACTAAAAGCCATTAGAGCAATGCTTGCTGATGGTTGTGATGAGGTGAGGGGTTTTTTTTTGGTTTTTTTAACCTTTTACGGAAATTCTACTGTTTATTGTTGTTTGTTTTTAACCTTTAATTCTGTTCTTATTTCAAAATTATTTTATGATCATCATGTGAGCTTTTTATTTTATTTTACTTTTTTTTTATCTCTTTATGTTCTGAGTTCAAATCCTGCCGGAGTTGACTGCCTTTCATCCTTCCAGGGTCGATAAAATAATAATACTGGGTTCAATTTCATTGAATGTGTGGCCTTGTGTCACCATTAGAAACCATTATTATTATTTCAAATCCTTGAAAATAAACACGAACATGCCATTTGTATTCATAGAACATTGAATTAGTAATATGCTTCACTAATAAAGGTAGCCAATCTATGAAAACTATTGATCTGTTTAAAATTAAATGAGTTAGGAGTCTTGTGCAGACTAGTTAACCTCAATAAAAATGGTTGTTGTTAGTAATATCCTTTGGTCGTTGAAGGAAATTATTCCATATAATAATAATACAGCTTGTTGTGCTGGAGTGTTTACTATTATTTTCTTCAATATGATATCCCACCTCTTCACATGAGTAATGATTTCACAAAGAATCTTCTATTTTAGTCAATTAAAGGTTTTGTCTAGTAACCACATTTGAAAATCATATATTCTTTACATTAAAAAGACGTCTCTTCTTCCACTGAATCTGACTAGCTCTAGGCAGCCTCTGACCTTTTACAAGTTTAAAATCATCATACTATATTAAGCAACCAACCTCTCACAGCTTTTACTGTTGTGTTTCTATCTTATTTGTAATGAATTCAATTATGGAATACAATTTAGAGGCATGGCAAATATTCCCTCTACTCACATACACATCTGTATGTCTTTGAACCTATGACAAATATACAGGCTACTTTCCTACTCAATGATTTGTGTGGCTTTGGAGGTATAACAAATATACCTTCTAGTCTCCTATTCACTCATCAGTATATCTTTAACTCACTTTAGAGTTGGTGCCTCCTCTTTCACTCTGCTATTATAAAATTTGGGATTCTATAGTTCCCTTGCAATTCCACTTAAATGCTCACACGACACTTAAGAAATCACCTCCCTACAATTGTTGTGTGTGTTTCTTTCCCAAGACTTTATTAAACATCATATACCAGCCCTCATGGCAATGTTATTCACAAGATAGAGTACTAGTGCAGAAGGTAGGGAGCTTAGCTAGATTCTTTACTCTCTGGTTCAGTTATTCACATGTCTGAGATCAAATTTGGCCAGGATCAGCTATACTTTTCAACCTTCCTAGGTTAATCAAATAAGTACCATTAATATACTAGGATTGACTAAGTCAAATATTTCATTCCTCCCTCTTCTTTACAAAAATAATTTTATACCTATTAAAACAAAACCAACGTTCTAGGAGTTTTGCAACAAGTTCACATAAAAATTGCGTAGGAAGATAGAATTAAAGAATCTCTAATCGTTTGTGAGATATTAGATTAACAATGAACAATTAGTTATTACATCTATTAAAAGAATGTGGAGCATTTGGGCAATTTAGCTAAATAATGAAAGTATTGATTAGTTGACCCAAAGTGTATGTTAATATCCTGCTTTTTACCATGCCAATGGCATATTTCTTACTCTATCTAGCTTAACAACAATTAAATACTCTCCTGCCAGTTTCTGAGTGGTTAATATTTAGGAAGGACATCCAGCTGTGAAAGGGAAACCATTTGCTTTAACTATAAATAAGTCTTCATTGAGAGAACCTCCCAGCTTATTCCAGCTGGAGAACACTAGACCCAAAAGGTGTTTTAATAACAATAAGTAAGCAAAGTGTTAACACTGGTAGTGCTCCATTATGCCTACACAAGACTAGCTTTGATTGGTACTGGAATATGCAAGAAAATTCAGCCTCCATTAAGATAATAACTAACTGTAAGACCGTAACCAAATGTTGTCACATACTATCATATATTTCCCTCTTGATGCTTAGAGGATTTTGTGAAGGAGGTCAGATAATGAGAGGGCTCTAAACCCAGTGCAAATGAAGTTGATTTTATAAAAATTTGAACTCGGAAAAGCAGGATAATAAATAAAGTACCATAAAGCATCTAGTTTGTCACTATTGCTTGCTCATCTGTCCGAAATGAACAGGCAGATGAATATATATTTTATATATGGTATAATATATTGAATTACATGTATATATTGTAAGTCATGTAATGAATTACTGTGTTGAACTTCTGACAACATGGCCATAAGTTAAACATTCTACTGCTCTCATTATGTTGTGCCTCTGAGCAAGACATCTAACTTCGCTTACTCATTTGCCTGATTGAATTTTAACAAACACTTACAAATAAAACATGGAAGATGGATGTAAAACAGCAGAAAAAATATTGAATTACTTGTACACATGTCCTTTCACATAAATAAATTTATTTAAAACATCAACAAAATGAATTATTGCCAAGGGAGATAAATACCTGAGTTATAAGTTGTAGATAAATCAAGTGAATGCTGTCTATTAGTGCAGTAGTTATTATATGACTGCCATTATTTAACAATCTTATATGTGATTATATTGAAATAAGTGGGACAATAGCTCACTTACACGTTAAAAGTTTGCAAAGCAAAGCTCTAAAATAGACTTTCCGTTTTGTAGGTAATTCTATTGTTAGAGTAACTTTCTAGTAGAGTTACATCTGTAAAATTTCTAATTCTGACTCAGACCTTAAAATGACCTACTTTTTAGATAACCAGTTGTGTACATAAAGCATATAAGATTTAACTCTATTCTATACAATACTTTTAATGTTTTTTTTTATCCATTTTCCATACTAGAATTGGGCTGGATGATTTTTGCAAATTTGAATTTTTAAAGTTATTATTAACAATTATGTAGTGCATGGTCACAGACTATACTGAAGCACAACATAATGTTGGGCCTGTGTGATGCTCCCAAATATAGAGTTAACTAACCTGTATCAAAGTTTGCTTAAAGAAAGCTGACTCAACAATAATAGTCCTGAATTATGGAAATCCCCAAGTGTATGACCCATTGCCTAAAAAAAGACTTTCAAGTCCCTGTAACTACTACTCAGGCTCACTCACATTCCTCTCATCAAGATGATTGAGACAGTTATCAATAACCAGCTGATAACTTTAATCTTAATTCTTCTCATGGAAACAACTATTGGCAACATTTCTTATATCACATACCAATGGTCCTTAATACTAGAAAGTATGGTGAAATTAAGGGTCTTCCTCTCTCTCTTTCTCACTTTCATTTATTCATTTCCTAGTTAAGAAGCTTCCTGTCTGATTGCTCTATTTCCAAAAGTGATGTTGGTGATACATGTTATCTCTCTGTCAGCCAATCACCACTAACCTTCCACAATCTTATACTGATAACATATATTCCTACTCATCCATATTTTCCAACCTCCTTCTCCTTAATAAGTACTACTAGGCAGCTACTCTCTACATCTTCACCATATTCTCCTGATAGTTACATTATTTGAAGGAAAATTAACTATGCTACAGCTCTCATTTCAACTATATATACTTAGCATTTCCAACACTAAACACTGGGTATCTGTTGACCATTCACAAGGCACAAATACACACTACTATTGAGTTAGGACAATACATCCACTTCAATCACTTAAATCTTAGACTACATTCAGAAAAGACCCAGATAAGCTCTGATCGAGTAAACCTATAATCAAAGGCATTCCAGCCTTGACCATCCTGTCTTTTTTTTTTCAGGCATAGTGTATCAAGGACTACATTATCAAATATGTCCTTACTATTTTTTAAATGTTATAGGGAGATTTGGCTGTTATCTTTAGCAGATCTGCCAACCATAAACAGGTTCCCTCATTGGCTCATTTTAACAGATTTTACATCTTGATCCATTATCATGCTATACACATATTTCTGTCTTTTCTCCTCTTACTCTATTAAACTCTACTCCTCTAGTCCTGCTAGAAACGAATTACATCTTTGGTCTTGTACTATTTTATTGCGACTTTAATTAGACAACATACAATTTACAGGGCCGATCAAACCCTGTGAATTATATTTGGTTGACAGAAACTATGCGGAAGCCCATTGTATGTGTGTGTGTATATATATATATAATCATCATCATTTTTTATGTCCGCTTTCTATGCTGGCATGGGTTGGACAAGTGATTTCAGCCCCGGGTCGATTCCTGATTGAGGTCACCACTCTCCTAGATGGGTAGTCGGCCTATGTCTGACTCGTACGATTCATTTGACTTGGTTTCTATGGCTGGATGCCCTTTCTATCACCAATCACTTTACAGAGTGTACTGGGTGCCTTTTATTGTGGTACTAAATCTCTGATCGATCGCCAAACATTTTACAGAGTGCACTGGGTGCATTTTTTGTGGCACCCCCACTAGAGGGGATGCCTTTTCTTTTACAGACTAAAGAGTCCTCTCTACATAGTCTCCTTTCTTTGAGGGCAAACGTGGCCTGAGAGTGTGAATAGAAGGTGAGATATGTACGAGAGGGAAAGAGTATGAGTATGGGCATGATGGGGGGGGGGCTGTGATTGGATGATAGTGGGAGGGGATGTCTCCAGGAAGCTAGGGAATCATCTTTACTCTACATGGCCTCAGATCTATGAGGACAAACGTGACCTAAGAATGTGAATAGAAGATGAGCAATGAACAAGAGGGTGGGAGGGAAAGAGTATGAGTATGAGTAGCGAAGGCTGAGATTGAATGATTGTAGGAGAGGAATATCTCCAGGAACCATACATAGCCTCTGATCTTTGAAGGCAAACGTGACCTGAGTGTGAATAGGTGAGTGATGTACGATAAGGCAGGAGGGAAAGAGTGTGTGGGTGTGATGGGGGAGGAGGAAGTAGAGATTAGGTGATGGTGTGGATGTTGGATAGCAGAGGTGGATGATGGTAGGTGGTACAAGTAGTAGTTGTTAGGTAGTATGAGTAACAGCAGAGGTAGATGATGGTAGGTGAGAGGGTCAAAGTGGAGGGTGGCCAGTGAAGTCCAATGTCAACCTACACATTGTGGTGGGGGAGGAGTGACAATGCTAGTGGGTGAAGGTGGATGAGCCAAGCAGATACCATCCCCTGCTACACAGGCAATGTGTTAGAGTGGATAGGCTGGGAGGCGGGTGATAAATCAGAGGGTGCAGAAGGTAGATGGCAACTTGACTTGACAGGAGCATACTGGGTGAGAGAAATGGTGCCACAGTCCGGCCCCCATTGCCATTCATTTTTTTAATGATCAATTTGCCAAGCTTGCATCAGGGTGAGGGGACGTGTCCCCTTCCCACACTGCATGCTTCCAGTCATCACAATCTTCAGGCAACTCCTTCATGTGGGACAGCTTCTTGAGATCATCTCCCACACTGCGTGTCACCAATCATCATGGTATTCTTGAGATCAGCCATCACCACTTCATCCCATGTCTTCCAAGGCCTCCCTATTCCACTGGTTCCATCCACTTAAAGTGCTTGGCACTTCTTTATGCAATTGGCATCCTCCATACACATCACATGCCTGTACCCTTGCATACTACATCTGATTCATTTTATAACTAACTTTTCTCTCAGTTCGTTCGTGCTCCGTCGTTCATGCACACTAGCATTACACATCCATCGGAGCATGCTCACTTCATTTCTTTCCAGCCAGCGTAGACTTTCAGCATTCTCTCTGAGAGAGAAACCCTTTGTTGCCAGCTGAGGTAATAGCTCCCTGAACTTTTTCCATCTCGGATACTATGCTCTTGGAACACCCTCTTCCACTGCTGATGAGGTCACTCAGGTAGCAGAAGTTGTCAATTACTTCCAGTGAACGTTCCAAACAGTTGAAGGAATTTATTTTACGTGTGTTCTTACGAACTACTCCTTTGCATCTGCCACACATGAAGATTGCCTTCTCTGTCAACCTGCCTGCAATCCCACTACATCTCTTCTGCATCCATAGGTTACACTGGGTACACCATATGGAATTTCTACGTACTTTCTTTCTGCGTATCGAGCATGGTCATTTTCCTGATGGTATCAAGGACCTGTCCTCTTTTCTATTTACTAAAACTTTAGTCATTACTAATTTTACTTTGAGGCATTTCAATTTTGGGTATTGCTTCCATGTCTTGAATTTCGTCTTTAAATTTTCTCCACATTCTACTATAAGTACTAGGTCATCAGCATACAGCAGTTCCTATGGGCAGCCGGTCTTAAACTCCACTGTAATGGCCTGGAGAACTATAATAAACAGGAGGGGGCTAAGAACTGAACCCTGATGGACCCTCTACCTGTGCACAATTCATTGCTGAATTCATTATTAACTCTCACCTTGCTGACTGCACCTCTATGCATGGCTTCTACTGCCCTTACAAGCCATTCATCTATCCCTAGTTTCCTTAGTGCCCACCAGATCACAGAGTGTGGGACCCTGTCAAAGGCCTTCTCCAGGTTGACAAAAGTATAGTGACTTACTCTTAGCTAAGTATTTCTCCTGCAGTTGTCTCACTATGAAGATGGCATCAGTAGTTCCCCTTCCTGGCACAAAGACAAACTGCATCTCATCTATGCTATTTCTGCTCCTGATCAATTGTGTAATAACTCTTTCCATATCTTTCATAGCCTGGTCCAGCAGTTTGATGCCTCTATAGTTTCCTCCTCTCTCCAGTACATCACCTTTGCCCTTGTAACAGTTAATGATAATACTGCTATGCCAGTCATTGGGTATGACACCTTCTTGTATTACCTGATTGACTATGCATGTGACTAGATGTCCTGCCCCACCGGATGTTTTAAGCATCTCCGCAACTATCCTTGATGAACCAGCTGCCTTCCCTGCCTTCATATCCTTAATTGCGTTAGCCACCACACTGCTGTCAAATTTAATCACTGTTCCCTTTGTTGGGTTTTACATGAAGTAGATCCTCACTCTCCCATTCATTCTCTACATTCAACAGCCTTTCATAATAGCACTTCCATGCTTCTTTCCTTTCAGAAAGAGCAAGTATATTTATATTGTTTCAGACACATTTCTCACCAACGATGTCCTGATTCTCTCTTGTGTACTGCCTTGCAATCCTGAACACCACGCCTCTGATCCTCACGTCGCAAAACATGTGCAAATCTCTTCTTTTCTAATTCACTCTTTGCTTAATATCTGTCTACATGATATAGCTTTTTGCTCCCACCTTTCTTCCAATCCCTCCAGGCCTGTCTCTTAGCTGTTATGGCTCTCGCTGCATTGCTATTCCACCACCAAGTCACCTTCCATTTAGCTGGGACCTTGCACCAGCCACAAATCTGATCTGTGGCCCTCAGTAAGCTGTTTACTAGGAACTGCCAGTTGTCCTCTACGCTATAAGTCTCTATATCCCCTTCCCTCTTGTCATATGTATTGACTAGTATATCTCTAAACCTACTACTGTTCAATGGCTCTTTCAGCTTCCATGTCTTTCTTCCTCAAACTGTCTTGGGTGTCTGAGTCTATCTTGCTCTAACCCTGAAGTCAGTAATCACTGGCGCCTATGTTGAGTGGCACATTCTTCACCGGGAAACGGCTTAGCATTCACAACCATCTGTCTATCTCGTTTTCTGGTGAGAATGAAGTCTATATGGCTTGTGTGTTCACCTGATTTGTTGGTGTTCAGGTGGCTGGTTGGTTTCTTAAAGTTAGTGTTGCAAATTGTCAGGTCATTAGCATCACAGAACTCCAGGAGTCTTGATTCCTCTTCATTCCTCAAACTGTAGCCATAGCTTCTGTGCACACCATGCCTCGATGCACATCATGGCCTCAATGCACACCATGGTGTTGTCCAACATGTCTAAGTCACCAGCTGTGATAATAAGGTCACAGTCATTTGCATGAGGGACTCATAGAAACAGTCCTGTTCATCTGCTAGTCTCCACTCATTTCTCTGCTAATAGTATTACCTATTCCACCCACACCGTCGCTGCTACCCACCCAAAAGAATTTGTATCTATGTTCAGGGTGACAGGAAGGGCATCCGACCATAAAATGCTGCCTCAAAAACATCTCCGTCGAACCCATGCTAGCATGGAAACATGGACGTAAAGACGATGATGATGATGTTCCTTATCTGTGAGGAGTCTGACTGAAAATCCTCTCCATCTTTCCTCCTGTACACAGCACACATCTACACACCTCTCTAACATCTCAACAATCTCTCCAGATCTACCTTTTGTTATACCAATGTTGATTGATGCAACCCTGAAATTTTAAATCTAATAAGAATAAAAGGACTAGGTGGGTGGTTTGGTGTTAGTTTTCTGCACCAGGGTGTAAAAGCTAATAATAAATAGGATGTGTACTAGTGAAATTACATTTACCTTTAGTTTTCATTTTTGTCACTCTCCAATTATCCTGCCATCCACCCAGTACATATGATACAACTAGCTGTGAGGTGTGCAGAGCTATCTCAGAACTTCCACAATATTTCATTACAGGAAACAAACAAATTTGTTTCCCATTGTGATCCATGATTATATTATTGAGTGAGTTTAATATTTATGATGAATTGACTATCTTTGGTGACTGCAGTGCTCACCTAGCACACCCAGAATACAGAATATACACCCCTACAACACTGATACTTAGGTGGCAGAAATAAACACTGACAGTCTTAACTCAGATTTCGTCTGGTTTAGCAAGGGTTCACTGTACCTCCACCATACAGCTTCGCTTCATCTATAATAAAGTCCTGAGTCAACAAAAAACATTTAACTAAAAATAAATGTCAAAATCCTAACAGGAAAAAGAACATCAGTCCAAAGAGGAAAACAAATTTTTCTGTAGATTTGTTCTTAATTTGTGACTAACATAAATTGTTTTTTTTCTTTCATTTTTTTCTAGGTGGTATTAGAGACTGAAATCACAAACAAGGCTGCTCTTAAACTATATGAAAACCTCGGATTTGTAAGAGACAAACGGCTTTTTCGATATTATTTGAATGGAGTGGATGCTTTACGGTTAAAACTCTGGTTGAAATGAAAGGAATAAATTATTCTTGAAGGGCTCTGGCCTTTATTTTTCTTTGACAGCATGAAAATATTTTGTATTTCCACATAGCTATTATTACTTCATGAACAGAACTCCTGGCAGGTTGATCCAATTTATCATGGCTCAGTATATGAGAATCTTGTCATTACAGTTCACTAAGCTGTGCTTATGGGTTGCAGGTGCTTCTGAGTTACAGGTGCTGTCAGTTATTTGTTAACATCAGTGGTAATATAATCAATATTTAAAAAAAAAAAATAATATATGTATAGGAAACAGTGTTCTGTTTCCTTATACCAATTGATTTGTTCCAGTTTTCTGTGGCTCTGATCACACTGGATCTCTCCCCGTTTAATATGGCTCCAATTGATGTGAACTGAAGATATGAAAACTAGCTAACCCACTAGGAGATGCAATGGTGTGTTGTTCTTTCAGAAGCTGCAGTCAGCTTACTTTAAGGTGTTCCTGTTGGTTAGATTGTCTTCTCCTTTTGGGCAAAATCCACATACATGTTTTTATTTAAAGAAAAAAAATTAATTTGCTAATACTCAGAAATGTATTTTGTCTCAATCATTTCATACTTTAAGTTGTCAGTAACATGGCACTGCTTTCTGAACATTAGGACTCTACATTTCTAGCTAAACAGTTGGATTATATTTTCAATGTATCCTTCTAACGATATAGACCTCTCCTTAGCTGTCAGTGTACTAAATTTAGGGTATGGTTCATACGATATAGACCTCTCCTTAGCTGTCAGTGTACTAAATTTAGGGTATGGTTCATATGTACATAAACCAGGATATGTCTGATAGCTGCATTCATTACATACATAACTTGACAACTGTGAAAATGAAAAGCTTTTGGGGGGTACATTTTGCATTCTTTTTCTAATCTATTGAATTTTTATTTTTTTTAAATTAAATAAAAATAATTCAATACAAAAAAATGCATCAGGTTTCTGATGGCGTTGAATTCATGGTCTTTGCTGATCCTTTTTATGTTCATTGTTTAAAAGATAACTTTGGCAAAATCAAGCTGCAACATTGAGAATCCTTTTTGCTTTAGGTTAGTTGCATAAAAGTAGAATCCCCTCTTGAATCAGACTTCACAGCCAATTAATTTTGGATTCAATTTGAAGCTTATTTTAAAAAAATTTTATTCAAAATTGTGTTTCTCTTTGCTGAAATCAAGCCTTCCAATACTTTGAATGGTTTCTCTGTTGAATAACCTATATAAATGTTTTGCCAATGTTGTTATTTAGTCCCAAATCAGCGCTGATCAAGCAGACCTGTGATCAGTGGTGTTCCAACCATAACTATCCTGTCTTTTTAGAGGTATATAGGACTACATTGTCCAGTCTGTTCTTTCCTTGGTAGGGTGTGATTTGAAGGAATTTGACTGCTGTTTCTAGCAGGTCAAGCGACCATTCCCTCGTTGACTTGATATCCCAGTTTTAGATTGGGATGGCTGTTCTGAGGTATTAAAAAGGCAACTAATGAAATAGTGATTATGTTTGTTAGTCTTAAGGAAATTTCTCTTTAAATAACAGTGATATGGTTGTAGAAAAATGTCTATCATTGCGCTCATTAAACAGTGTTAAAGCTATTTAACTAATAGATTTTTGGGTGTTACACAAACTAATTGGAAATGTTCATAGGGGATCACTTTTAAAGGACTAGAATTAGAAGTTTGTTTCACTAATATTGAACTTTCAATCCCAGTCTGTGATGGATTTTAAATATAATCAATGAGTGTAATTTATTTGTGTAATTTTTTTTAAAATTATGTGTACTTTATGGAATTTTTTTGTTTATTTTGTTTATTCTCAGATATATTAAAGCTATTTCTATGATAGCTGAAACCTCAGTTTTATTTATATCATAATATCAACAGTCTTGTTATGAATACTATTTTTAATGTCACAAAAAAATCTATCACAAATACATCCCTCGGTATCGTTTGATCAAAGGAACTGCTGTCTAGTTTCTTCTCACATTGAATAAACTACATTTTTTTTTAATTTGTAAAGTGATTTTTTTTTTCCTGTTTGTATCATTTATATATATGAAATTCATTGTGCATCCCACTTACGTGTATGCACCCGTTGAATAGCATAGAGCCGTAGAACGCTTGG
>JAOPJM010001604.1:3184407-3203439 GCA_027124095.1 Muusoctopus leioderma | reverse complement strand
GACTGAAGAGGGCTTTTGCACGGTTTGTACTGTTATTTTGTCTTATTTTTTGTTTGTCTTGTTGTTTTTGTTCCCCCTCCCCTGTATCGTTTTACGTGTTTTTACCTAATATATATATATATATATAACCTGGTGCCACGATAACATACACTTTGTAAAGTGATTGGTATTAGGAAGGCAATCCAGCCTAGAAACCATGCCAAAAATGGAACGTACAAGTGAGACGTGGTCCTTCGAATAAGAACTAATTCGGACCGTGATGACCCGTGCAACACATGCCAGCAGAACATAGAACTAACGAGTATGTTAGGAAGGTTGCGAACCACGAACTTCTGTCAATTGTCAAAAGGGGGAAAATGAAGTGGGTTGGTCATGCATCGACAAACCCCCGGTAAAGAGGTATAGAAAGACCACAAAGGGGGTGGTTGAGCAACATCAAGGAATGGACGGGGGAAAAAATGGAAAACACGAAGTTGGCTGTTGACCAGGAAAGATGGAAGAAGGTTGCGTCTCTTGCTGCGCACCGAGGGCCTATGTAGGCTACGGATTTTGATTGATTGATGTGTATTTCATGAATATATTTTGATGAAAATCACTAGAAACAGACAAAACGCTACACACACACACACACACACTAATAATGAAACTATTAAATTAATTATTGGGAGGTCAAACCGCCCTGCATTCACATTCATCTTCAATGACATCAATATAATGCAGCAAAAAGAAGAAAAAAAAGCAAAGGTCGGCCCTAACCCATTGTTATAGACATTAAAAGTATTGAGAACCTATTTTTCGCTTTGTAAAGATTACCCCATGGATTCCACCTATGTGATGACAGTAAATCGATAGGAACCGTGATTTCCAATGCTGCCCCAAAATCAATATTTCTAGGCTATATCAACGGACAAGATCAGAAGCTAGATTATTTACGTAGTTATATAGCTTTGTAGCCATTATTAGATAGTGGAATAAAAACAGCTTCAAAATGAGAGAAATACGTAGTAAGAAAATTTTCTTCAATTCTCCGCAGACTTTAAAATATGGAAGTCCTAAATCTTTGAACAATGCACCTTATAATGAAATAGTTCAATCATCTATTTTCGTGTCATAGATCAAAGGATGCTAACCAGACCTACTCAACAAGATATAACTGTAGTTTAGTGTTAAATTCATACGACAACGAATGAACCAATAAATGAATCATAAACTTATACATCCTTAATTTGCTGTTGCTTAACCCAATGTCAGCCCTGATTAAGCAAACCTATGAACAAAGACGTTCAAGCCGTAATTAATCATCCTGTTTTTTCAAGCACTCGGGCCAGGTCTCCGGTTTGACGATACTTTCCTCCCTCTCACCATTATCGGAGGCCCTAAAAAAAGGATGATGGGCACACTGCCTTTTCCCCTGATTAAAGGATAAAAAAATCAGGGACTACCAATATCCAATGTTTTAAGACGGCTGAGGTTTAAGGGAGATTTGGCTGCTATTTCTAGCACGTAGAGGTTCCCTCGTATCCTTAATAGATATGACAAAAACAAGATTTGTGAATAGAATTGTTGGACCCTAATAATTGTTTCTAATTTAGGCACAAGGCCAACAAACTCCAGTACATGACTGGTACTTTATTTTTTATCGGCCCCGGAAGGATGAAAGGCAAAGTTGACCTCGACCCTAATAATGATAGTGTACACAAACAGGACAAGGTGGTGTCCCAGCATAGTCGCAGTCCAATTACCGAAACCAGTAAGAATAAAAAATAGATAATTCGAAGCGAATGAGATCTTGTTCACGAAGACAATTTTTGTTTCCAAATCGTAAGTTTTTAAAAATTGATATATTTTATTCATTTTTTTTTCTTTTACACTAATACCAGTTTATTAAGTTGTGTGATTTTATTTCGGTGAAATCTGCAGCTTTGCTTTACAAATAGTTTTCTTTGTTTAGTTTTAATGTCTTTCGCAAATGATTCGCATTTACTTTTAGCAATATACACTAAAAATCGAACCACCGGATTTTGATTTATTACTTTATTTCGATTATTTGTTATAAATATTTCGTATTATTAAGTATAATCTAGTTATAAAGTTTCTTATCAAAATATTTTGTTTGTTGTTTATTATATATTATCTTGATAGTTATCTGAACCACAAATATTTACATACGACGAGAGAAATAATTAGTAATGATACTTAATGAATTTTCAAGGGTGTCCGTAAGATTGGGTGACCAAAGATAATCAAAATAGCAAATCTATAACACTATTCGACATGAAATAAGAAATAAATGAATATAAATTATGTTACCGATCACAGCAGAACTGTTTATTTGTTAAGCTCAAATACTCAACGTAGAAATTATTCATGAATGAATATAATATAAAGAGTTGAAAAAATAACGGGGGTTTAAGCCGGAATAACAATTGTTGGGAGAAATGTTGCACAACCATACATCGGTGACGTGATAGTAGATAAATATATTAGATGATAAGTTTGTCACTAAACTACCATATTGCAAAATAGAAGTAAACGTAAATATGTATATATACATATGTTTTAAAACTTACCTATGAAATGCATGGCAAGTGGCAAAAGCAAAACAAATCGTAAGGAACAAGAGAGTATTCATTGTGCTAACTGCGTCTATCTCAAACCAACTGAAGAGTGTTACGTACAGCAATCAGATTATATAGGGACAGTGGCCCGGTAACCAGTATAAACAGATAACAATTGAGTTTAAAGATCAAGTTTGGTTTCAACCGGAAGAAAGATGTGAAGGAACCACAAAGATAAAAAAAACGTAAAAAGAAGTTAGTAAGTAAAAGGAAACAAGTAGCATGAGGATAAAACAAGATTTAAAAGTCACAAAGGTCGTTTCGTTATAGATAACGTAAAATATGTAATGAGTGACATCCTGTTAAAAATTTTCTATGACCTGTAATTATTGAGCAGAAAATGCCTAAAAACTGGTTTTGCAGCTTATTTATTATGAATTTTACAGGTAAGAAACAAGTACTTGAGGTGTTTTCACATAAAAATAGTTCACCATATATACAGTTGAATGATTTATATCAATTTGATGATGCAGTACCGTGTGGAACTGTGTCCTACAGAATGTTAAGAGTTAAGGTGATGTTCGGAACATTATTTAACAAAAATTTATAGTGGAAGGTTTAAATTTAAATATGAACACTTTTTTATCATAGGCGGATTGGTATCAAAAGGGTTACGGAGATTACCATTCTCCCATCGGGTTTACATCTCCGATGTTTAACTCTTAACATCCTTTGAGACACGGTTCCACATGATACAGCATCATCAAATTAATATGAATTATTGAACTATATATATATATGGTGAAAGTGAACTGATCATGTGTGAAAACAATTCAAGCACCTGTGTTTCTTACCTGTAAATTTCATAAATAAGCTGCAAGAAACCCCATTTTTAGGGAATTTCTGCTCAATCATTACAGGACTTAGGAAATTATTAACAGGATGTTAAGAGTCAAACGTTACAAATGAGCAAACATTGTATTTACACGGAGGTGGGAGGGAAGGCAGAGCGGGAAATTTTTATTTTTTCAGAATCGTAATCACTCACTGTCTAATCCGAAAAAATTACGGCTGTTGACGAGATAGATAATTTCCGACGCTATTGTATGGGAATGCCCGGTCATTATATATTTCGACCGGTAAAGTTTGAAACTAGTGGGAGTTGTGCACCCTTCACTTCCAAATTTATTTCGGAATTGGGTTTGAAATTGTCAGAGGCGCTGGACGAGTACTTCAGGACCCGTGGATACTTCAGAGGAATTTAATTGTAATAATGAGGAGCAACTCGGCATGCGTGTTTTCTTGCGCTGCTGTCGTAGTGTTGTGATTTATAAGCTCACACAGTTAGTTATTCCATGAACAGAAGAGAGGAGAAAAAAAAACTAAACCTCTAATACTGAATCCACCTTTCCCTTATTAACTGGGCGGAAAGTTTTAACTGAAAGTTAAACTTTACTAATAATATATTTTTAAATTGCCCTGTGTAAATTGAATTCATATTTTTGGTTATAACATTTCCGCACAATGCTTATATCATTATTTCAGACAAATACTTGAGATATATGAAAGTATCAATGAAAAAACCATATTTGACACTCAAGACACCAATGTAATGAAATCAATCTACAACAGACCAACTAGGTCATATAGAAGGACCTCCTGGTAGATTTAGTTACAGTGGAAGTCGAAGCCTTTTCGATAACAATAACTGGCTGATAACATTACGCAAATAAAGCGTTTGGGACCCACTAATTTTGATAACAATAACCGGTTGATAACATTATCCGTGGTTATAATAAGTGGCTTCCACTGTACTACCAACTACTAAAAAACTCGACCACAAGCAAACGAAAGAGCATCTACGTGATCGCTCGACCTGCTAGAAATAGCAGCCAAGTCTTCCTTAAATCTCACTCTAACATCTTGAAGGTAAGATACATTGGATAATGTACGGTACTTCTAGATGCACTATATCTGTATAAGTAAGAGGAGATGAGCACGGTGGAATGCCTCGAATCATAGGTCTGACCGTGGGCTAAAGAACAACTTTTCTCTTAAAAAATATCCCCAAAGATGATTTTCTCGTGGTCTCACAAGAAAACGAACATAAACTGGAAATTCTTCTCTTCCCCACAAAACAAACAGTCCAGCTTCAATTACTCAAATAGCGCCAGGGTAAATCTGCTGAAGGCGGGAACAGATAAGAAAAACTTGTTCCCAATGATGACTATACCGTGGCTAGAAATCAATAAGTGAAACTGATTATAACCGAGAGAAATAAATACAAAATCGAGCAAGTTGATAAGCTTTTCATTAATTCTATTTTATTAGGATTACGCCATTGATTACTAAAGGAAAAAGTAGGTGATTGTAGAGAGCTAATACGAGAGAAATATTGTTTCCAATATTGTGTATATGAAATTCACCGCGATCATGGAGTATAATGCATAACGATAATAATGCTCTAGGATTAAGAATTTTAACAATTGAAGGAAATATTGTTCACGAGAATCTTTGTTCAATGCTCGACTACCACCAGGTTCATATGTGTAATTTACAGTCACAAAAATACTTGCGGTCCCAGACTGATAGTAAAAGTGAAAACAGTACTTAGATCTATTGCAGAATACCAGAGCAAACTCTTTTTAGGATGAAAGCGGAAGTAAGGGAAGACAACTTTCTCCACAGAAAATAGTTTGTACGGGTATTTGCCGGTACGTTATACTACAAGATCGCCGAAATTTACAATAAAGGATGTTAAAAGTGTCAATAAAACATCGGACATAAGAAAAATAATTTCCTCAAATATATGAATGACATATAAAACAAAACTACGTCAAAAATTTGAATTAAATTACAAGAGGCCCCTAAATACCTATTTCATGATGAGGTTACTTGGAAAGGCGCCATTAATAACAACAAATATATTATTGGTGCTTTTATACCCATGCAATAAAACAAAGAAAAAGTGTTAGAAATCTCGACAAGAATTTTTATATGAAACCATTAATAGAATGTCAATGAGTTTCAGAACAGATTTGTTTATTTTGTCGACACAGAAAGATTCGAAAAAACTTTAAAAGAGTAACGAAGCTAGACGGTTGACGGTTGACGTTCTCCCGGCAAAGTTAGTTTTGCTAATTGGATGAGCTACTGATTGTGCATGGTTTGAAAATCAGCATATTCGTTCGGACTACAGAGAAGACCAACAAGATAACGACATATATATATATATATATATAAAATTTTAATTATATTTAAATTGTATTACAAAAATTAAATAACCAAATCTCATATCCCAGAAGTGTGCAGTAATATTTAAAACATTTTTAAATATTTAAGATAAAATATTTTTGGGTAAGCAACAAACGAAAAAAAAAAAACTCGCTCTACGTAAAACTTTAAAAAGTTAAATTTAAAAAAAAGTTTCAAGAAACAAAAATTAAAATACATCAAAATAACATGAACAAAAAGAAACGAGAAGAAAGCAAACAAAAGAAAAGCAAGTCTGGAAAGTGTGAGAAAAAAATGAAGAGCTGAAATATTAAATGAGGGATCAGTTTAGCCAATGTTTTGTGTTTGAAGTCGATCACTATTTTGTGACCAGCTGTTTTTCTCTAATTTCTGCATAGCTGTTTTGGGGGCAGTGCGAAAATTAGGCAGAGGTATCATTCTGAGTTACAGCTTCTACACAGAAGAAAGGGGTTGATTGTAATAAGGGAATAAAGCAAGCCAGAACTATCCTTATCATGAAGCACGTTTCTTGCATAAACTATGCACATTGAAGTATCAATATTACTATATATATATATATATATTATATATAACGTATTCCGGATTTAAGTGTGAGCATTATTTTTTTTAGCAAAAGAGAGTAACAATAAAATTTAAAAGCACCATATACATATTTATATATATACATAAAGATATCTTATCCTTTTTTTCAACTTGAAAGCACATACCTCAATGTAGAGATTGGTTTCAGTGATAGAAACACTGATGGGTGATAAGAACAAACCACGCGGCAAAAGCAGTCACCCTCTTTTTTTTCTCTCGGTTATTTCCTCCCGCTCTTTTTCCCTCTCTTATTGCTTTCGTTAACCTCTCAATGAAAAAAAAAATAGAATGTATATCCTCTCGTCATACAATCACAGTTTCGAGCTTACCTCCCTTGATAGTCACGTGACCACAGCCGCATTTCAAGAAATGAAAATGGCACGACTTATTAAATCCACAATTTAGTTTCCATTCTCAATATTTCTTTTTTTCGTATATGTGTAATGTCGCTGTGAAAAAAAAAAATGAAAATTATTAATTTTTTTTATTCCCGCCTTCGAGCCAACATGTAGTCACCGAATAATTGTCGAAGTGTTGTGACGTTCATGTCTATCAGCAGTGTGAGCGAAAATAATTGGCTTCAACTTGAAACTATCTCGCAGTCTCAGATTACCTCTTACACAGGTATAAATAGGTGCAAGCGGGGCCATCTTTAGGTACTCATGGCCCTGGATGCTGTACCGAATAACCCTAACCCTACCGCCATTGAAATATGAAATTATATTATGGATTTTCGTTTGTTTTTTTTTAACAACAATTTTAGGCGATCTTTGAGTTCAGGACATCACTTTCACTTTTCTCAATCAGCCGGTAGTACGACTTCGTTTGGTGGCCGACGAAATTCTTTTTTTAATTTCCTGTTCTTATATTCTTTTACTTGTTTCATGCTGTGGCACCGCCTTGGAGGGTTTTAGTCGATCAGATCGACCCAGTACTTATTTTAAGTTTGGTACTTATTCTATCGGTTTCTATTGCCGAACCGTTAATGTACAGGACATAAAGACAGTGAGACAAGCACAGAGGCACACACACATATATACAACGGGCTTCCGCATAGTTTCCGTCTACCAAATTCACAAAAGCATTAGTAGAAGACACTTGCCCAAGGTGCCACGCAGTCAGACTGAACTCGAAACCACGTGGTTGCCAAGCGAGCTTCTTAACCACACAGCCATGCCTGCGTAGAAAAGTTTTTTTTGTGTATTCACTGTAGAATTATTTTCTCTTATTTCTGGTAAGTATGTATATATGTATACAGGGCTGGACTTAAGCCAATTGGGCCCAGCGCAGGGTTGCCAATTTGGATAATTTGTATCCAAATTGTATAGAATATTTTGGTAGTGTATAATTGTTATATAGATATTTTTAGATAAAATTGAAAAATTCTAGATATTTTTGGATAAATTTGTCCTGTTCAATACATGATTTGACACTAATTGTATTAGCAGGTTGCTATTATTTTTGTGAGTGTATCTGCGTATGTGTGTGTAAAAGTCAATCAATGAAGAGGAAAGAATAACAGATTAGAGCGATGAGTGAGGTTGATCTAAATGTTCTCTTGAAATTGATGTTATCTCTACAGTAACAATAGCACTTCTACTACAAACAACAGTCCCCTGCCCCTCAATCACACCTTACAATCCTAAAATATTGAAAGGAGATATTTGATTAGGTAATCCTGAAATTGTTCATAGGTCTTGCTCAATACAAACAACAACAACAATAACACCACTATCACCATTATTAAAATCCCTTTTGTAATCATTTTGAACAATGTTTATAACACATGACATAGGTAATGGTAAATTTAATTTGTTGGTAGACGAATTGAATGATATTACTGTAATGAAACTACTTGACATTTCTATAATATACTTGTGGTTTTCTAATTCATCTCTTGGATAAAATAATTATAAGAAATTATATCAAACCCTTAATGATCGTTCAAATCCAATAAAAAAATTCCTACGAACTGTAAAACAAGGTGGCTGTCTATAGAACCAGCTGTACAGAGAATTATAGACCAATGGATAGAATTGAAGACCCATTTTGAGTTAACACGACTAAATGAAAAGTGTTATATGGCAGAGATTCTTTCCAATATGTATTCTGATGAGAAAAATCTTACATTTCTTCTTTTTATGTATCCTATCCAAGCTGAAGTGCAAAGAGTAAATAAATTATTTGAATAAAAAAAAATGCCGAAAATGTTACATTGCTAGATGATCTTCTCCTTCTTAAAGCAACTGGAAACACCTGACATCTTCATATGTAATATTCAGGAATATTTAAATCCTAAATCACACCTCGGTTACAGATTTGAATCAAGATTGAAGAATTAAAAACCAAAGAAACTAGGCCTATTACGAGGAGAATATCCTAAGAACTCAATGTCATAGGAGATATAACAGTTTTGAAAAATATTTCTCTGTTCTCAACAAATAACATGCTACAGCCAACAAAAGACATTCCTAAAGTTTGTGAAGCAATGAAATATTTAGGTGCTTAATAAATTTTAATTTCTCTGGCAGAATACCAATTGAGAAAAATATATTTAATTGATTGGAAAAATATCTTTCTGGAAAAATAACTTTCTGGAAAGAAGTTATTCAATTTACAGAAATCTCTGGATGTAATCTAATCAAAGAAATTAGTGAATGTGCTATTTCAGCCCTAATATTACCTCATTCAAATGCTGAAATAAAGAGAGTATTTAGCTGCGTGAACTGTGTTAAATCTGAACTTAGAAATAGAATGTCATTGGAACTTCTCAATGCCATTTTAATGATCAAATTTAGTTTAATAAGATTAGGAAAATGCTGCTGTACTTATGAATTACCCTCTCAAGTATTAAAGGACATAGGAACCATGGCAACATATAGACAATTATCTGAAGCAGGACCATTTATTGCTGAACCTAATGATGATGAAAATTCTCCATTTTACCAAATTTAAAAATATCAGGTAATTATTATATAACTACTAATTTAATATATAACTAGTATTTTAATTAACCTTTCAGTGGAGTTTCAGAATAAGACCCATAGAAAGTTTTTTTATTTTTGAATTATTTCCAAATATTTTTCTGATTTCTGTTTTAAACACAGGAGATTCCGTCCGATTCCACAAAAAATAATAATATCAATAATAATAATAATAATAATAATAATAATAATAATAATAATAAATTTCGTTCCCCACTTCTAGTTATAGTCTCAGACATTTTGTTATAATTCATATAATTCGGGTTTTTTGTTATAACAAAATGTAATTATATCTAGATAATCTTTTAGATAAATACCTAAAAAAATCTAGATATAATTCTAGATATATTTTGAAGCAATTTTAGATATATATTTTAAAAGAAAATTGGCGACCATTTTTGGGACATTTTAGATTTATAGAGTTGAAACTTTACTATATTTTTCTGTGTATAAGATGCACCTCTATTTTCAAGACTATCCGAAAAAAAATTTCTAGCTTTTATCTATTTTTCAAGATCAGCAAAATTTTCAATTATTCTTTAGCATACATAATAATTAATTAATACCCCGTGATAAAATCCATAAAGTTCATGATAGAATAATAGATGGCTGTTTAATATTTATCTATATCAAAATACTTTTAATTTATTATGAAAACTTTCAAAATCTCTTTTTGCGTCATGAAATGTACTGAAAACTCATTCTACAAGTTGATTGATAAAAGCATTCAAGATCTTGTGCATCACTGCATTCATTTTCACTGAAATCAAGTTCTGAAGGTTCACTATAATCCAAATCACCATCTTCCTCAAACAGAATATTATCTTCACTACCATCAAGGGAAATGCTTATGCCGCATTTCTTAAATGCGTTTATTACAATTTCAGTCTTGACTTTGTTCCATGAGCTTTTCACTCACTCACACACAACTGGAATGCTTGGTCTCTTCTTTCTTCCACTAGGAGTCATTTCATAGTCTTCCATTTGCATCCATGTGTTCCATTCCTCATGTATAGAGCACTTAAAAGGCTTATTGCGAGATACTGCATCAGTCTTGAGTGCCCTAAAAGAATCCCATATAAGCAAGGCGGGCGCTTTCAGTATTCCACCTGGACGTTTAGACCACACTTTCTCGAGCCACAACTTCATCCCATTTTCATCCATCTATCCCTTGGGAAAGACATGAACAAGAACATCATCTGGCAACTTTTCTTTCGGCAAAGTATTGGTGGAAGTTTTGAGCCATCAGCACAGCATGATAAAATTACTGTGTAATGAGATGTCTCATGGCCACTAGTTTTTATGGTTATACTCTTATTGCCCTCCTTCTCAACAGTTTTATTAATTGGAATATCAAAAGTTAGTGGTACCTCATCCATATTGGCAATTTGAGACAGCTCAAAATTTGTGGATTTTCTTGTGTTGATTATATATTTATGGAACTAAAATTTGATTCTCAAACTCTTCTGGCATCCTCTGTGCAACTTTGATTCTTGTTCGCATGACTAGATTGTATGCTTCATGAATCTGTTGCACCAAGATGTATGACCGGTAAAACCATCAATACTTTTTTCTTGAGCGATTTGTTTTCCTTTAAAAATTACTATTTTTATTGAAACTACAATGCTTTGGCTTCGCTGTTCTGTTACCCAAGTGTACAGTTCTTCTTCAACTTCTGGCCATTTTGCTTTCTTACCTCTGAAGTTGCATTTACTACTCCGAGCTGACTGAAAGTGACCTTCTTGCTTACACCAAGTATGAATTGTTTTTTCAGCTGGTGGAGGTCCAAAAACTCTTTCAGCTGCTCTATTACCATGTTTCTTTGCATATTGTATGATATCTAACTTAAATATTATATTGTAACAATATCTTTTTTGCTTTGACATGGTATTTCACTTGATATTTTTATATTTCATAAACTACAGAGGAGGATAAGATGTCAGCGGCCTCTTCTGGTGTCGTATGCAGAAAGTAGCCTCATGCACAAAGTAGCAATCGTCTTCAATGTGCATGCACGAAAATAGTATACCTAGGGAGGTACAAAAACTTTTGACCTTCGGTGTATAAGACGCAGGAGAGTTTTGAAGACTGTTTTTCTGGGAAAAAAGTGCGTCTTATACATCGAAAAATACGGTATATATAAGCTCAAAACTAACAAATACAAATGTATTCTGATAAGTTATAATAATATTATAAAGTTGTTTTAGTCTCAACACAAAATAAAGGAAAATAACATTTTAAAAAAATATCCCAGGATTTTCATGGGACAAGAAGCATTTCCCAGGAAATCTAAAATAGTTTAAGATAGATCAGGATCCCGGGGAAGAAACTTGAATGTTTAATTTTGAGTATTTTTATGGAAATTTCATCGAAGCACATGTAAACAGTATTGATAAACACAGCCTGTGACTTATATGCGAGTCAAGTACGGAGCTGAGAATGTTGTATGTCAAATGGGGGTGTGACTTATCTAGTGGTGCAATGTATACACGAGTATATACGGTATATAGTTTAATACCAATTTCTTAAATTATTTAGTTTTATACCAATTTCTTACATTTTATAGTTTTATACCAATTTTTTACATTATATAGTTTTACGAGGCAACAAGCCAAAACTTCGAAATAACTGCCAATTTTTTCTTCATGAACTGAAATAAAACACATACTCTACTAACCAGTATTGAGTGCTCATTCAGTTAATGTTTGACCTGTTTTATGTATGTTTGTACATAAAACACGTACATTAATATATAGTTTTATACCAATTTCTTACATTTTATAACCAATTTCTTACATTATAACACTTTCTTAAATTTTATAACACTTTCTTACGTTACAAAGTTTTATACTAATTTCTTACATTATATAGTTTTATGCCAATTTCTTACAATATATAGTACATTAGTTTTATACCAATTTCTTACATTACATAGTTTTATATCAATTTCTTACATTATATAGTTTTACACCAATTTCTGATTTTTTCACATTTAATACTAACTTCACTAAATCTTCATTAACTTGTTCAATATTATCTTTAGTTGAAGAATCAACATGCAAACAAAGGAAAAAATTAAAAATCAATATAAATATTGAACATTTGAAATGCTCATTTATTATGCTTTGAGAGAAACCATTTATTAATCAAAATATAATTACATACACTTTATACACAAAAGAATAGTTAAATCTATTAATTTCTCTGAGTTTAACAAGTATATGTTGGGTGAAAGTGAGTTAGTTTAGATTAGTCGTTCCCAAAGTGAGTGGTACCACCTCTCTGGAGGTGGTGGAAAGATCCGGGGTGGGGGTGGGGGGGGGGGGGCAGGCTGACATCAGAACCAAGTAAGCATTTCTTTTAGAAAATCTATATGACAAACTTTACGGTGGTATGCGTATTACGAAACTCCGCCTTAGAATTATTGCGAATTAGAGTGGTCACCCAGAATGTTCTAAAGCCAAACCCCCCCCCCCCATGTATGGGAGCACTCGGGATGTGGCCCGGGAGCCAAGGGGACGGCAGCCCGGAAAAGTTTGGGGACCACTGGTTTAGATTCATAGCAATGTAACATATGTACTTATTGGCAGATGAGTTGGTACAAATTTACAGTTACAGCTGGCAAAGTTGATAGGGTGGGTATCAGCCTGAAAGGTTGACAGTTTATATTGAGTCCCTGGTGCTGTGTTGTGCTCATGGCAAAGATATATGACATTTGCTGGCTCAGTCTGCCTAGCTGTAAATAAGTACCATTGGTAGAAAAAGAGGAGGAATGGTGTATAGGTGGACAAGCTTGCAATATGGAGTTCAATCACTCTGTGGATTATTATTCAGTTTGAAGTGTTGTAAGTTAGTGGTTTATGGGGGAATATGTTGATAAGGGATGCAATTCTCATGAAGACTTGGGTAAAATATGTATAGGACAATGTCCAGAGAGAGAGTGAGGCACAGAGAAAGTGATGGAAGAAGTAGAAGCTAGGTTAGCACAGTTTAAAAGTTCAATGGAGCAGAGGCCATTAGAGTAGAATTAGAAGAGGTAGACAGTACACAGCTGGAGGAGGGTAGTGTTAGGATTGCAGTTTATAGAGAGTGAAGTTGGAGTAGAGTTCAACACTTTTGCTCAATGGTACATACAGCACATTAAAGAACAATATCAGTGGTGGGTTATGAACTCATGACTCTTGAGTTCAGAAAGACACACACTATATCCTCATATATTGTGATATCTTGTGCCAGGCATGCCAGTTATGTTATTGTTGCCCCAGATCAGCTCTGATTGACCAGGCCTTCAATCAAAGGTATTCCAGTTGTGATCATTCTGCCTTATTTTCAGACATAGTGTATCTAGGATTACATTATCCAATGTGTACTTCCTTTTTTTAAGACAGTAAGGGGTGATTTAAGGGAGATTTGGCTGCTATTTCTAGTAGGTTGAACAACCAAGCAGAGGCCCGCTTGCTTCATGCCAGTGTGTTTAGAATTATAAGTCATACTGAGCTTTTGTTTTAAACCGATTTGTCCCTAATGTGAAACAGTTAACACAATAAGATTTCAGTAACATTAATTTACAACAAGAACAACAATTCAATACTGGTGCCAGTTACAGATGCAGTGTTTGTGGTGATATCTGACCTCATAGAACTTTTGAACTATTTAACCCAAATACTTTTAAGATCATTCAGCTCTCCTACTTCTAAGTTTCTTTCACAAATTTGTAAAGAAAAAAAAAGAAAAACAAAAGAACATTGTTCTATACACTTTAGTCAAAGAAAAGTTGGCACTACAAAATGGTCAGTTATTTCATATCGGCTGTTGTTGTTCAGTTCTTCATTCGTTGACATCAAAGATCAATGAAAGATGCAGGGTGTGAAGAATGGAAGGACTTACCTATCCAGCTGTGAGAAAAAGCTAGGCACCAAGCCAACCCACAGTAAGGGGTTTCAAGCAATAACCCTTGATGAAAACCTGATACTTAAATGTATTCTCCTTCCCTTTATTCTCTTTCCCCCCTCTCTCTCCCTCAGATACACACATGCAAACACACACACACATATATACATGCAACATTTCTAAAATATATTGGGTCTTCCAGGTATTTTTGCAAATAGTTGTAGTGTTAGTAGAAATTGTCATAGTTTGTGTGCTTGTGTAGGTGGTGGTAATAGTTGTGCTGGTGTTGGTGAAAGTATAGGTTGAAGTGACAGTAATGATTGAAACAGCTGTAGTAGTTTGGTAGTAGATGAAGAAACTGGCAGCTGTTGTGATTTGATGGAGTTTATAGCTGTAATAGTTTAATGATGCTGGCTATGTGGTTAAGATGATAGTTTTGCTGGTGGTGGCAACTGAAGTTTTTAAAGTGATAGTGGCAGTGATGGTGATGTTCACTGTAGTAGTTGAGGTCATAGTATTGGTGATGGTGATGGTGATGATGACAAGAGTTGTAATAGTTTATTAATGATGGTGATAATGATGATGGTTGTAATCAATTGGTGGATGTGTGGCTATTGCTGTAAGTAGTGGAGAGAATAGAATAACTTGGCCAGCTTTTGTTCTCCTCTCAGTGTTGTATCTGTTCTAGCAGGTGAAGTGTGATGTGGTTTGGGCTGGAAAGCTGTTCTGCTGAAGATGAAATCAAAACGGGAGACGGAAGGAAGAATGGAAGTGATGTAAACAATCAAAGTCTGGCAGTGAAATTGTCACAGGGAAAAATGGAAACAAAGTAACATGAGTTTTCATATTGGATCCATTTTGGCATTGATTCAACACTATTATTGCTGATGAATAAACAAAATTTCTTCCACCTATTCACTTACCATTTAGAAATGCAACTTTAACAAATGTCTAAACATCTATCTTTCAGGTGCCAATAGTTCTTGATGGAATATTAATGATTTCTTTTGATTAAGAATATTGCCTCGTAATAATAGTCGTGGTTGTGGTTCACATGCCTTTCTCAAGAGAATTTACAGTGTAAGAGAAGTGAAAAGTCTTCAACTGGAATAAACACTTCATTACAGATACATCTGTGTGAGAGCTTGATTCTTATTTTTTGATTCTTTTCTTCAGATTCGTCTCTTTTGATTAGAGTACAAGTTACAACATTTATCCCACGCATGGGAAACCTGCAGCATTCAGGCCACATGTGGACCTATATGCCTTTTTGTATAACTAAAATTTTGTAACACAATCAGTAGGTGCAGCTCTGTTAGTTTGAACAATTTCGTTTCTTTCTCTCTATCACATTCACTCATGATTTCTCTTGATCAAATTGTTACGATTTGCTTAGTGTAATATATGGTTTACTCTATACGACATATGATGTTTGTTAAATTGTTGATTTCTTTTGACAGAAATTTAGAAAATGGGGAATGGAGTGTTATGGCAGTCTTCTCTTCCTCATGGATATTCATAGAGCAAGTGAAGTGAAATCAATTTCATCTGGGATTGAAAACAGGGTAATGGACTTCACTTGCCATGAAATTATATCTTTCTCTATAGCACTCAAAACTAATAGTAGAATGTTATTTTCCGATGGAATTTGAGAAGAATGAAAAATGGTTCCTTTCATGAAGGACAAATAAAAACATTTGTTCTCAACTGAGTGAAAGATGTGATTGTACATCAATTTAAAACTAGGTTGACTCTGCACCATAGTCATTTTCTGAAGTCTTTCACCATTTATTCTTGTTTAGAACCAAGACAGCACTGACTGGGCAGACCTATAATCAAAAATGTTCAAGCCATGACCATTGCATCTTATTGTAAAAAACAGTGTTCCTTTATCATCATCCTTGGACTAGGTTATCCAATACGTCCTATTTTTAAGATGGCATAGTGTGGTATGAAGGAGATTTGGCTGCTATTGCTAGCAGGTTGAGTGAATGAACACATAGAGGCTTCAGTGTTGACACTTTTACCTGCTTTCATCATATTTGTATAAAACAAGGTATTTGATTTCAGAACAGTAAATTATAAATGAAGGAGTTCCATAATCTGTTAGGTCATAGAGGCACCACTTAAGAAAATGTTCTTCAAATAGTGTATGAAGAATGAATTAGAGTCCATTCAACTTGAAGCACTGAAAACTACTATAAATTTGCAGCATTTTGGCTACATCATCATCATAATTATATTTTTGTCACTAAATCCAGTATTTCATCAGCTGCAAAAGTTACAACCTTCTCAGTCCTAAATTGACACCAGAAAGACACGCCTCCACCACAAATTTCACCCAATTAGCAATGGCCGATATAACACATCTTTTGTCGCATGTCCATATCATCTGCTCATGTTGCAACTAATAAACATTATAAAAACAAACTATTTTGTGCTGAAAACGAATATTGTTGGCTGTAGGCTTTGTGACTTTTGGACAAGACTCACAGCTCCTGTAAGAGCTATCACAGACTGTGATGTGTCAATACAATTCTTATGAGAACTAACTACCTGACAAGCTAATGTCAGAGTGTTTCTAAGAGCTATCTCTGACTAAGATGTGCAAGTTTAGTTCTTTTAAGAACTAGCTCTCTGTAATTTGACAGTTCGTTCCCTGGGTCAGGGTTTCAATTTCACCTAATAGCCATGAGATAATGCCTGAAGTCAGTAGCCAATCCCCAACCAGCTCACAAACTTCACCTCTCAAAAAACCACATATTCTAAGAACTAACCAAGACAACAATCCTTCATTACGGTGACAATATTTCATTCTTTCTATATTTTGGAACTTTGCACTGCTCATTTTGTGCAGTATATTATCGTTTATAAAATGTTTCCACCTCATCCAATGGAAAACTAACTATACTTTTCGACAGCTCTGACTATGACGTATATTGTTTACATTTTTTTTTATCTCATCATCTGTTCTCCAAATGCTAGAAATAACTCCACTGTTAACTTTGGTCACCTATTTGCATTTACATACCATTTCTTTTTCAATGTTATGATGCATACACAACTCTTACATAAACATATGTATAATATATTCACTGCTATACATATTTCATTTTTCTTCTTTGATTACAAGTTTGCTTTTTTTCTGTTTTGTAACATTGCTATCAATGATATTTATCATCTACCTTTTACACACACTGAATATAAACAAACCAACGATTTTCTCTCGTCTGATATTCTATATATGTATAATATTCATTACACACACATTAACTATTTCAAGCTTGATTTTCTTTATAATCTAAGTGTGTACCTTACTATATTATATTTGTAAATCCAATGAAACTAATTTCTTGTCTGAAGCCTTTTCAATCAGAAATGCCTTCTGTTAAGTTTTGTTGGCTTTTCACGGCTCAAAGTATCATTTTTGTTCTATCAGAATGTAATACATTCCATGAATAAAAGAACATATTTCCCTATACTTATGTTTTCGGAGCTAATAATAGCATTTCTACCATGGAACTCGTAATAGTGGAGTGAGACCTCACTTGGCAGCCTTCCATTTCCATTTACCATTACCTACCACCACTAAAATTATACAAATTATACAATGTTCTCAATTCTACCAACAGACTTAATACATTAAAATATTTAGTTCTGTCCCTTTGTGTTTTAAGTTCAGTTCCAGCCAGGGTTGACTTGGCCTTTCATCACTCTGGGTTGAAAAGAGGTGTTGTTGTTGTGTAGACCCAAGTGAGACCTCATCAAGTAGGCCCATGATAAAAGGAATTCCAGCTTTGACCATCACATCTTTTCATATATCAAGGCCCACATTGTCCAATCTGTCCTTCCTTTTTACAAGACAATTGTGTGTGATTCAAGGGAAATTTGGCTACTATTTGTAGCAACTCAAACGACCACATAGAGGTTCCATCGATGGCTTGTTGAAAGGGCTATTGATAAAACTAGTCATATGCTGAGGCCAACATAATTGGGTATCACCTACACAAATTGGCTTTGTGCTTGAGTAAAGACAGAAAAACTAATGAACTTAAAAGTCAAAAAGTATGTTCAGAACTTTGGTAGGACAGCAGCCTATTTATAAAGCTATCAGTTAAACACGTATTTAAGTTAATTATGGGTGGCACTTTAAATATATATAACATAGTTAAAAACGTAAATATATTTAATAGCACTGTGATGAAAAACATTTTTAAATATGTATTTGCAGAAACTAATGGTGGTCTGGGTTGGCCAGTATCAATTAGAGTAAAATGAAAAAAATAGGATTGTTCATATGTCAGTTTAGAGAGAGGGAGAGAGAGAGAATATGTTTTGGATTGATGTTTCCATGAAGAATGTGCAGTTCCCTGCAGGAGCCCTCTTCTTCAAACGTTAAAAACTGCTTCACTTAACAACAAGCATACCACAAGATACAACAGGAATGTATTTTTGTGGAAAGTTTACGGAAGTGCTTGATAGATTTGAATATATAATGTTGAATAACATTGAATCTACAGCTATAACATAATATAATGTAAACCAAGTGACACATGATGACATGAATTAAGGTGTACATACTAAGATAAACATATATATAACACAGAATGGAGTGGAGCTTGGTATAAAACAAGTCGTAATGTTGTTAATTCACAAACTGTCAAAGTGCTCGATCAACATGTAATGATATATATATATATCATCATCATCATCATCATCGTTTTACGTCCGCTTTCCATGCTGGCATGGGTTGGACGGGTGAT
>JAOPJM010001604.1:3171872-3184307 GCA_027124095.1 Muusoctopus leioderma | reverse complement strand
GTGGGTCTCTGAGACCGTCTCGCTCTAAGTCTGAAGTCACTAATGACTAGCCTATGTTGGGTGATACATTCTTCACCTTGAAAAGACTTAGTGTTCATAACCATCCGTCTGTCTCGCATCCTGGTGAGAATGTAATCTATCTGGCTATTGTGTTCGCCCGATTGATAGGTGATCAGGTGGCTGGTTGGTTTCTTGAAGTTTGTGTTGCTGATCGTCAGGTTATTAACATCACAGAATTCCAAGAGCCTTGATCCCTCTTAATTTCTCGAGCCATAGCCATAACCTCCATGTACACCATGTAATCCATCATGGTATTGCCCAACATGTCCGTTAAAATCACCAGCCATGAAAATATATATATATATATATATATATATATATATAAGGCGCAAGCTTTTAGAGAAACATCTAGAATATTCTAGCCATTCGATTCCTGATGTGACTGAGTGAAAGACAATTGAATGAAGCTAAGTTATAATGAATTTTTAACAAATGATTTCTCTTTCCACTAGCCAGGGCCATATGCACGCAGCACTCTTATCCCCCATGCGCCCACCCTCCCGAACCTCCACCTCCGCCACTGTCTTTACTTCTTCCGCTAACGCCATTATTATTATTACTACTTCCCCTTATAAACCTACACCACTTGTGTGTGAGCTTGCTGCCACAGGTGCGTGCTTCTGAATACCTACGGGAGTGTTCTGTTTCTGTTTTTTTTCCCTGTGTACATCTTGACAGTCCATTGTTGTCTCAGATGTGCATGTATGAATACTTGCAGGAATGTTTTGTTTTGTCCCTGTGTGCTTGTACGTGCACTCATGTGTACCTTGACAGTCTGCTGTCTCTCCCCTGGCTTGGTGGATGGTTGATTCACATTTGTTAAAAGTTTCTCTGGAGAAATATCTAGTAATGTCTGCAGGTCTCAGAAGGCCACATAACCTCTCTTCCTTTCAGGTGCTGAAAGCAAATACCAAGCCACCCACCAAGTCCTCTCAAAATCTCAGGGTCGCCACAATAAAAGATAGGTCTGGAGAAATTGTTGAGACGTTGAAGAGAAGGTGTGTGGATGTGTGAGAAAAATCATTAAGATTTTTGGCCAGTTTTCATAATTAAAAGAACAAAATGAGCTCGATGAGGTCCAATAAGACCAAAACATATCCATTGTTTACAGTCAAGGGATCAGATTTTCCTTCAAGCATGTAATTTAGTGAAATTACTGTCTTTTTTCTTTGAGAATCACTAACAATTACCACTAAGTTTATTCTTCAAATAAGAGGGAAATTTCAATTATTTGAGAATTGACATTCAGTGAATCACCCGTAACTTATATATCTAAATTTATGCCATTGGTGCACTCGAGTTATTTCCCTTAGCTCATTTTATTTGGTAATAGAAATGGGTTTAACCCTACAAACCAGCTGCTTCTGCAACATTTCTTTCTCCTGTTCTATAATTTAAACTGTTGTTTAGACAATAAACCCCATGCATTGCCCTCTTAGCTCTATAAACAAAATTAGATTCAAGTGGAGACTTGAGACTGCATCATGGCCTTCACTTACTATAGAAAGAAGAAAGGATCAATAGGAAGATCATAGCAGATCTTCCTATTCGAACCAAGAAAACTATGTTTCCGTTGGTTTTTCCATTGCTGAATACTGTTAGTCGCAATTCCCGACAGAAGCGTCACCATATTTTTCAGTGAATACCCACTTTCAGCTGTATGGACTGGAGCAACATGAAATGTCTTGCTCAGGAACACAACATGCTGCCAAGCCTGGGAATCGAACCAACGACCTTATGATCATGAGTCTAACAACCTAACCACTAGGCCACAAGCCTTCACTTGCTATAAGTCGCAAAAATTAGAAAAAATAATAATCACACAATACAAAGGCTGCACCCAGTTATAAAAGAAAATACTCCATTCATATACATATTAACAAGTTAGGGTGCACACTGTGAAGTTAACGAACTGGCATATTGACCACATCGTCCCAAGTTCAGATCTTACCACTATTCTGTTTGATTGACCCAGCGGGAGAAAAAAAATTACAAGCTACACCTGTACTTCATGATAGGGGGTTATCAGTGGGAAAGAAATCCAATTGAAAAATCCATCACTCTGAACAAATAAACAATGATCCTGTCCACAAAAGAATCGATTGGATGTGAAACTGACAAAAAATAAATTTTTTTTACCATATAGATATTTCAAATTTTTCTCCATGCAAGAATGAATAGGATTGTATATTTAATCTAATCCAATCCTTGTACACATTGGGATTTTTTTACAAATCTGAATGTGAATTGTCAAGCAAGTGGTTTAGTAGCTGTATATGTCCTTCTTTCAACTAACTACAACAGTGAAATAAGTCAGTGAGGAAGCTTCTATGCAGATGCTCAATCTGCATAAAACTGTAGCTAAATCACCCAACTATCTTTAAACAAAACTATGTTTTAAATCCTAAATCTTAGGATAGTCATCTCATTTTGGAGCTGTGGGTTATGTAAGATTGGATACTTTTCTGACATTAGTTACCCAAACCAGAAGTGATGGGGTTATATAACAGCAAGAATAATAAAATAAAATTATCTGCTAAGCCAGTTGGGTCTGTTAAAGCCTGTATACATTTTTATTAGAAGCAGACAAGCATGCTCTGTTGGATATGTAATGTTAATGTGCATGAATGACAGAACACAAATGAGCTGAGAGAAACTGGATGTAGTGTGCAAGAGAGAAGACTACGCTGGTATGGGTATATGATGTGTATGGAGGATGCAAGTTGTATAAAGTGCCAAGTGCTCTAAGTGGATGGAACCTCATGAAGGAGATGATAATCATCATGTAGCCATCAATCTGGTTCTGTCATCGCTATCTCTAATATATGCAGGGGACAAGATAACCCCCTGGGGCTGGTGAATGAACAGAGACAACGTAAGCTAGAGAGGACTCTTGTCTTGCTGGGGACAAAGCAACCTCTAGTGCAGGTGCCACAATAAAATGCACCCAGTACACTCTGTAAAGTGGTTAGCGATAGGAAGAGCATCTAACCGTAGAAACCGTGCAAAAATGGAACATACAAGTGAGATGTGGTCCCGACTCGTCTAAGAGCACATTAATTCAGAATAAGAACTGACTAGGTCCAACCCATGCGAGCATGGAAAATGATGATGATGTAAGTTTAATAATTTTAAGCTGGATAGACTGTAAATCTCAAAAAGGCATTTACATGTGTAAATTTACAAAGATAAATTTTGGTGTGCTAAAATTAAGGTCCATAGGTTTAAATATTGTTGTGAAATTTAGCATTTACTTCAGAGGAAGTCATCTACAGTCCAATTTATACAAACTGTTTACACTAATCTGGTCAGAAATGTTTCTGATTTCAAAATAAAACAGAAGGCTATTTAAGATAAAAATATTTATATTCAAATGAAAATCTTGAATCTTTAGATGAAAACAGTAGAAGCAAATTGCAGCCAATGGCTTGACACTACCGCCTTCCAGACTTCTTTATACCACCTCCACCTGAAATATAAAATTTACTTTTTGTAACAAAGCTAATAGAACATTTCAGATGGTATATACACACTTCAATTATCCCTTATTCAATTGAACAGTAACATTTCATAAAAATCCTAACACTAATGTAATGATAATGTACCAGCATGATACTTTAACTTTACCAAATACTATTTCCTAACTTGAAAAAGTTCATCTTGAACTAGTCAAGAGCTTTCTTCGCAGACATTTGTCCCAAAACACAGAATTAAGCAACCAATCCATCTTAATGGTCAGTTATACCAATACTCTTAATGTAATTATCGGATAGTTGTAGTAACATAATCTAGTCTCTTTCAACAGCACAGGCTGAACTGCTACATATACATTAACACAATGAAAGCCCAAAAGCCACTAAAATCTCAGTTCAATCTCTGATGATATCTCACATATCTTTCTGTTCATATTCTCTAACTATACTTACAATTGCATATCAAGACTAAACTTTTACCAAAACCTTCAACCTTTCACTAACGTTCATTAACACAACCAATACTCAATAACATACATACCCATTGGGCCTTTCTGAGTTGCTTTAACTCTTGCATCCTTCAAAGCCTTTTCCTTTTCTTTTTCTTTTTGTTTAAATTCTGCATCCTCCTGTGAAAGAGTTACAATATATTACAATAGAAAACAGCCAGAAGCAGAATATAGTAGTACCAAAGAACAGCACAGACACATGCAAAAAGCTGAATTAACACAGTATGTCTGTGCAGACCATTTAAATGCACAACCACAAAAATGCTTTATGTTTAAATTTTTTTAAAAAAAGAAGAAAAAATTCAATTCCTTACACTATCTACTTCTTTACTTTCCTTTTTAGGGGCCTTCAAAGGCTTTTTTTTTCCACCTGTGAAGTATAAAAAATTAAAATTACTGTACAGGAAACAAGTTATACTGAAGTAAAAAACAGAAATACTGTTAGTGTGGTGTTACCACCCACTCAGAATACAAGTAACTGCCTAAGGTTTAATTTTCCATAGAGTTAAGTGTAGGTTAACATACTTAGTGTGAGCCGAAAATAACTTTTAATCAATTGAAATTATAACCACAAGAAGAAGAAAAGTCATTAGCATTAATGAAAATTACTTCCAAAAGGGACAAGGGAGAGAACTCCTTTAATTTCAATTCAGCAAAAATAAAAATTAAATGTGGATAAGCAGTGTAGGGGTGTGAAACAGTCTGATCTTTGGCCACAACTCTGGACATAGCCAAGTGCTTCTGGTCAGCCTTGATCTTAGAGACATTTGAACAAAAGCATTCCAGCCATGACCACCCAACAATATCTAAGACCACATTATCCAATATGTCTTTTCTTCTTTAAGACAGTAAGGTGTGATTTGAGGGAGATTTAGCTGCTATTTCTAGCAGGCGGAACAACTGTGTAGAGACACCCGACTTCTTTGTTATAATATGGAGATTTAACCACCAAGATTAGTAATTCTTGTTCTGGCTTCAGTCATTGGACTGTAGCCACACTGGGGCACCACCTTCAAGGGTATAGTGTATTATATGTAGACTGGTAGTTATTTAAATGACTTTGGAAAGATGAAAGGTAAAGCCAATCTGGATGGGATCTGAACTCAGAACGTAACCAAACAGTTACAGTATTTTGTCCAATGCTTTACTGATTCTGCTGTCCACCACAATATACAGACAGCTCACTTATCTCAGCTTCATTTCCTTTCTCTATATAGTTGCCTTGTTTACTGCCACCTGAAACTACACAATCTTAATCACTTCTTCACCTTCTGAAAACAAACCCCCTCAATATGCATTATCACCCACCCCACACACTACCAGATTCACATCTTCAATTAGCAGACCCCCCCAAAACATCATGTGATGAAGATTCAAAAGCATCAAAACAGACATTACACAGCTAAAGCCATCACTATTTACAATCACAACTAAACCTTCATAGTGACTACACAGTTAAGACTGCATCATAAAATCTAGATGTGCTTTTCAGACTCGCAATGGCTGGAAACTTCAGAGCCAAGAGATTGATGGGGTACATAGGCAGGCAACTGAGCTAGGTATTTCTCAGACCAGACATGGATGACAGAGAGCAAGTTTGCCTTAGATCTGGTTCCATGGAAACTATAGTGATCACTGGGAGGGTGGGACAGACTTATGGTGATGGAGGAAGTGGTTGTTTATGACAGTTTCCATTACTCTTGAGATGATGGAAATGAGTGATAGGACAGCTTTTTAGGAATAAGGCACACCATCTTTCCACAATTTGGGATATATCCCTCTATAGCAAATTAAAGTGATTAGTGAAGATAGGAGCTATCTCTGAGCACACTGATGGTAATAGAAAGAACGCTTTTTAGACCAGTTGTTCTTTAGCATCAGGTCAACTTTGATTGATGTTTGACCAGGTAATCCTGCGCTGTGGTAAACTCTCCTTACCCTGAGCCCTGCCAATCTGGGTCTTTGGAAAGTATACCAAGTCCACCCTGTCAGTTGCCCTGATGGCCACCAGCTCCTTTTGCATTAGACATGACGCTGCTACTTCCACTGCTTTCTCTGCCCTACATTTCCTTCCTGTTCTCTACTCGATACCAGCTGATGACACGCCGTGGTTCCTGGAGTCCCTGTACTGTAGGACTTTTTTGTGCCACCATACCATAAACTCTTTAGCGAGGCCACTGAATGGGAGCTGTAAGATGTTAGTGGTCTTGTACAGTGCTGCACTGCTGAGGCTGTGTCGAAGGCCCAACCACGTGCAGAGAAAGCCACCGATCTTCCTTTCAAGGAACCCAATTGTTGCCAATGGAACCGTGTAAACTAGTAGAAGCCACAGGATTCAGGGCAGAATGGAATGCTGATAGATCCAGGCTTTGTATCGGCCATGCTGGCTGGTGAGCCAGACTTCAAAGTCTTTGTTGGACTTTTGAATGGTAGCAGAGTCTTTCAAGTTGAGTGAAAAAGCTTCTTCAGACTCTTGAGTAGTTGCTCTGTAATGGAGATGGTAGTTCGGGACAGTGAGAAACAGAACTGTCCAGCTGATAAGTTTCTCAAGCCATTGTAGAACCCACATACTCCCTGGGAACAATGTTGTTGTTGATGGTAAGGACTACATTATGCAATGTATCCTTACATTTAAGACAGTGGGGGTTGATTTGAAGGAGATTTGGCTGCTAATTATTTCTAGCAGGCCGAGCAACCACATAGAGGCTCCCACTTGGCGATTGTGTGTACATAAGGATAATAAGGTAGGTGGAGTGGAGTAGAGTTTGGGAGGAGTTTTCTTTGTGTGTACTTCGAAGCAAAATGGGCAACAAATGTGGTCGTGTTATTAACAGGAATGGTGGCTAAGATGGTTCTGCAAGTTAATAGCGATCCGTTTGGCAAAAAACCATAAGTACTAGCTGCAATTTAGGAGGTGAGAAAGCTTGCAAACTGCGAGACGTATGAAGACACTCGCTTTCCTAATGGTCGTCTTGCAGGCATTAACATTGTGAGTGAATAACTCCCAGTTGGTGGAGAGTTACTTCCTCCACGTGGTGTAATCAGTATTCTTTACCTGTATAGTTAGTTATAGTAGTTTCCAGTCCAGGTTTATTAGAGCACCTCTATATCGGACTCTCGACTCCTTTGGTATGTGGTGCACCAGATGTTCGCTTTAACATTATCTTATTTTATTTCTAATCCTAATGTTGGTCCAACAGATTTTTAAATTTGTTTTCAGCTGAAACCAATCTTTCCCTCAAGCTATTCCAAATTTGTATTCTTAAACTTAATGTCTCCTTCCTCCTGTTCTCGGGTATAATGTTGCCTTGTTCTATATTCACCTGAGGTCTAACAGCAGGGGTGAATAAAGCTAAATAAATCCTCTTCATAATGTCCATTTATATTGTATATTTCCAACATATCCGCTCTGACTCATGTGGAGTTTTTTCAATCTCTCTGGATACGTCAAGTTTTCTATCCAGGTAGTTGTTTAGTAGCTGCTCTTCGTACCGATTCAGTTTTTCCAACGAGTTCTTTATTGTAAGGGTTCCAGACGAGAGTTGCATAATCTAAATGGTATCTTACCATACATTTGTAAAGGGGTATAAATATCTCCGTGTTTCATCATCATCACCCGTTTATGTCCATTTTCCATGCTGGCATGGGTTGGACGGGTGATTTTGGCCCGCGTCGGTCATGTATGGGGAGTCACCACTCCTCCCACATGTTTTGTTTGGCTTGGTTTTTACGGCTGGATGCCCTTTCTATTGCCAACCACTTTACAGGGTGTACTGGGTGCATTTATCGTGGCACCAACACTAGAGAGGTTGTCATGTCCAAGATGTGACGATAGAGCCCTCTTGACCCTGTTGTCTTCAAACAACCGGCAAACACTTTACAGAGTGCATTGATCGTGTCACCAGCACTAGAGTAGGTGGGTGGGTGGATGATGCCTTGTCTCTAGCAAGCTAAAGATACCCTCTCTACTCTACATAGTCTCCGTTCCAGTAATGTTCCTCTATTTTTTATTCACAGTGAATGGTCCTGGTGTAGTGTCTAATTTATCCTCCACTACCTCGGTTGCTAGCAGTAGTGCATCTGTTTCGGTTCCTGCAGTGCTTTAGATTATTCCAACAGTCAATTTGCCTATTACAACAGCTGGCAAACCTGTAATGAAGGTGCAACCCTTGCATACAGAGCTTCCATCAACAATGCACTACTAATCACAACAGCAGAAACAATTAAGTCTAACAACAAAGTCAATCTAAGCCAACTCCTATAATATTGGCCACTGCTGCTGCTGCTGTTACAAGTATCAAGACTACAACTGCTGCACCACAGACAACACCTGCTGCTACTGCAACTATTTCCACAAGCCTTGCACAGATACTAAGTAAAAATAAATTTGCCTTTTATTTATTTTTATTTTCATCTTTTCTAAGTGTTACAATGAATTGAAAATAATTAGTTCATTCTATCATCATTTTACGTCCGTTTTCCATGCTGGCATGGGTTGGATATGTGATTTTGGCCCGCTTCGGTTGTGTATGGAGTCACCACTCTCTTAGACGGGTCAGGGGACCACACCTCACACATATGTGTGTGTGTGTACTAGTCATTGCTTGACACTGTTTACCACTGAACCGGTGATGTTTGTTTACATCTCCATAAAATAAAATTTAATGGACTCTTAGGTTTCATTATGAATATTTTTTATCGTGACCAGTGTCTGATTGTCATCAAGTCAGAACTATATATATATATATATTAAGATGATGACTGCCTAGTTATATTTGCTCAATTGAATGGAATGACTACTCGATACTGTATTTCCGTAAGAAAGTTTTAATTAAAAAAATAATTTCTAATACAGGACAAGTTTTAAAGAGTTCTAGATAGCATATATTTTATACTTAACAACAATGTTTATATTTTAATATCTTAAATTTAATAACATTGGCCCAAAAGAATACAAGAGAAATATAGACAACAAAAGAAAAATGATTTAAAAACCATTTTAAGAGAATCCCAAATTAAACTATCAGAAATAAACGACAAAACAAAATGTGGACTTGTAAGAAAAATTAAAAAAATGGGTGGGGAAATATGTATATATATACATTTAAAAAAAAAAAAAAGTATGTTTTTGTTATCTTTAATTTATAGCTTTGAAGATATTTTCTGGAAACATTTCCTCTCAAAGTTATTGTAAAGTGAAATCAAAGGTCTACATTTCTGCATAATGACAACTAAATTTGCTGTTTTTCACTTTATGTTGAGCACGTGAGAAGAAAACCTCATAAAAAGTGGTCCACGTTGCTGCAGCCATACTTTAAACAGTGGCTCTGTATATATTGCCTGTAACCATCCTTTGTACAAGTGAACATCATTCCTTTCAGCACGATAAGCACATACTTACAAAAATCCACGATGAATATTTCATATTTTAGGAGTAGATTAAAGCACTTTGCGAATGTTTATTGTTCGTTTGGTTTTTTTAATGCATTTTTTTCATAGTTCAGTAGATAGCCAGTCAAGACCCTCATATAAACCAGTACCTTGTGTTGCACATGTTGACTATCGATATAACGTAGCTACGAGTAAACCACTTCGGGGCAGTCGGGGATTTCGAGGGACATAAATCGGAGGATGACCTCAGTTAAATGTATATAATAATGAAAGGTTAAAATGCAGTATAGGGTCAAAAACTAACATGAACGCGCATGCGTTGGTTTGCGCCGGAAGTGATTTTACGTTTAGTTTATACGCTATTTTGACCTTATACTGCATGATAACCAGGACACGTTGATTGATGATAACGAGTGCAATCCTCCGCAATGTTTACGTTTAGTTTATACGCTAGTTTACACGCTTGTAGTAACGTCACGTCACTTCCGTTTCCAAAATGGGTTAGTTTTTGACCTTATACTGCATGATAACCTAATGTAATATAAGTTTCGTATCACATGCCAAATTCTCTCTCTTAACATCCTGTAAAAAGTCCTGTAATAAATAATTGAGCAGAAATGCTTAAAAATAAGTTTTTTTTCCAGCCTAATTATGAAATTTACTGGTAAGAAACACAGGTTTTTGAGGTGTTTCCACACCAAGTATTTCACTTTCACCATTATATATATATATATATATATATATATATAGCTCAATAATTCATGTCAATTTGATGAACCGGGTCTTACAGGATGTTAAGAGTTAAAAACAAAACCCAAGAACAGGTCAATTGTACCTCGAAGCTTCTACGTAGAATTAGCAGCCAAATACCTACAAATCACACTACCGTCTTAAAAAAAAAAAAAAGACATTGGACAATTTTAGTCTTAGATATACAAAAAGACGGAATAAGTAACGGCTGGAAAACTTTTGATCATAGATCTGACCCTATCACTAATGTCCGTCCCTTACACCAAGCACTACACGTGATGAGCGACGGTTATATAGTGTTAATGGATATAATTGTCCGAATTTTAATCGAATAAATATACGAAAACACAAGGCTATTTATAACTTCTTATTGTTAATAAAATTTATATTAATTATGTACACATATGTTTGACCGTTGTTTCTATTATTTCTTACATCTTGCTTTGAAACCTGGATTAATTTAGGGTCTCAATCTTGTACATTACCGGTTTTGTGCAATGCGAAAAAAAAAAAAATGAAAATAATATTTTAAGCAAAGGAATAACCATTTATTATAGGTTCTTGAAAGAAAGAAAGAAAACACATTTAGCATTTTAATGGAGAAACTTAGTCTTAAATGGGCACATTCTATTTAGTGCGGATTTTAAAACCCCATTAGCATTTCTATTATGCCACCACCCCCCTTTTAAAAATAAATAAATGGTCTTTGGATTTTTGTTTTGAACAGGAGAGCTTCAGAATCTACAAGAAATTAAAAAAAACCCCCCAGAAACTGATAAGGATTTGTAAATTAACAGCAGCAGTACTTTTTTTTGTATATAAATATATTTCATTTGAAGTGTATATATATATATATATATATATATATTTTGTTTGCATTTGTAATTACATTTCCATCCTAAATGAATTGAAACAACGGCCTTTTAAATTCTCAGAAAACAACTACTGCTTTGAAAGGCGGCAACAAGATATATTTATACACTTCAAATGCAAACGAAAAATATTTATATACAAAAAAAAAAAAGCCGCAGCTGTAAAAAACGTAACCGTAATCAGTTTCTGATTAAAATATTAATTATAAACATTTTTTAATTAAATTTTTTTGCAGATTCTGAATCTCTGATGTTCGAAACAAAAATTAGAAGACCGTTAAAAAAGAAAAAGGCATAATTATAAAGTCAGCAGAGGGTTCCAAAATTCCTCGCTCAAAACGAATAAGTGCACTTAAATGCGACATAAAAGCACAGAAGGCAATAGCTAATTACAATTTTCTTTCACTAATTTGATAACTATCGGACAATTCGAGAAGTTTTTTGGTTATTATTCGCTGTTTTGGGCGCTATTCAAATAAAACAAGATTAAATTACAAAGAAATTAACACATGTGTGTGTGTGTATATATATATATATATTGTTTACATTTCATATATTCAAGTATATATATATATCAAGATGTTGAGTAAATATAATGGGAAATTAGATTTAGATATTAATAAATACAAGTAGAAGGATACGTACCAGAACGGCCTGACATTTTAAATGATGCAGCAAAGAACAACGAGGATTTTTCTTTGGTGTGATTGACAAACGGAAATAACCAAGATTACGTACAACTGCGCATACTCCGGTGTAAATATAAAATGTGAATTGGTTCTCAGTAATGAAATACGTAACGATAGTAAGCGTGCGTGTATGTCTGTGTGCTTTTGATAACATACTTATATGTAATTTAATGGCATTTTTACTACAAGTAATTCAAACTATGCCCCCCCCCCCGCTCTCTCTATATATAACTAATATATAAGAATAATAATTGTTTCTAACATAGGCACAAGGTCAACAACCATAGTACTTGACTGGTACTTTATTTTATCGATTTGAACTCAGGAAACACGATCACATTCGTGTTTTCAATATAACATGTTTGAAAGAAAAGTGTTCCCTATTTACTCTTAAGGATCTCACTGTGGAGATTTAATCATTAGTATTAGCAATTCTTGTACGGACCGTAGCCATCCTGGGGCACCAATTTCAAGGGTATATAGTCGGTTATCATGTGTTTAGGGTTAGCCGAAGCTTCGAACGTAACCCATTTTGGAAACGGGTGACGTGACGTCACTACAAGCGTATAAACAGACAAGCGTGGTAACAGAATAGCGTAAAAATCACAAATTTAATTTATTGCATAAACAATTTATATGTTTTTCATTAAATATAGGTTTTTGGGTTACATAAATATAGGTATGTACGTTC
>JAOPJM010001604.1:3155661-3171772 GCA_027124095.1 Muusoctopus leioderma | reverse complement strand
AAAATTCTGCCTCAATAACTCTCTCCGTCCAACCCATGCTAGCATGGAAAAACGGATGTAAAAACGATGATGATGATGTTGCATATGGTAGTGAAAACTACTAACTACTGACCACATAGATATGAGCTCAAATCTTACTACAGGCATTGTATTGTGTCCCAGAACAAGACACATACCTCTGTTCACTGCAGTTTACTTGATTGACAAAACAGGACAACCTAGTTTTTTTATTTGAGTGGTTAGTAGATGGAAGGAGTCCAATTGTAAAAACCAATAGCTCTGACAAAATACATCATACAATTGAATCAGCATTAAAAAAAAAAGACTTCATCAACAATAATAAGAGGTGACAGACTTTAGATATTATCCAAATGATCTGGACTGATGCATAGAGATATGAACCCCTCAACTAAGCTTGCAGCTGAAGTCAAAGTAGAATAGTTTGATCCTAGAGGAAAGGGTTTTGATATTTGCAGCAAGATGAACTTCTAGCTGCTGGCCTATATACTATTTTTAGCAAAGCAGAATGAGTCATGAAGAGTACTAAGTCTTGCTTATGGGCACAATGTGACAATAGTAAGGTCAGTAACCCGCCCACTTTCTTTCACTGCCATTGTACCACTATAAATTTACATTATATTGGTTGCAACAGCTTAGTCAATCACTATCACAGAAAATTATGTTAGATCCTAAAGCTGGTGTCAAGAATTATGTAGCTCTTGAAGCAGTGTAGTGTTAAATGTAATTACATCAGACTACTCTGTCATAGCATGTGTCAATAATGGGAGCCCTCCCTCACATACATTATCAACCCTGGAATACCTGTAGATTAATGAGCTTCTTGCTATCACTTCTAACAACATTCTGGAGCAAATTATATCACCATTCACTCCTTAATTTTCCACATGCAGGTGTTCTCCACACACAACCTAGACGTCTCACACCAGACTTCCACTGTTTATATGAATAGAGACCTACCTCAAAAATATCCTCTAGTCTCTTTTAACAGCACCAATACACAATCACTAGACAGATCAAAGAAACAGTTTTGCATCATACGAACACAGTGAAAACTCTCAAAGCTGCTCCAAATGCTAGGTCTCTCAATGTCTGATAGTACCAATAACATTGCCAAAAGTGCATTCCAAACACTACGCCGAAAAATAATTGAGCTCTGATCAGTTCTGACCCTCTACAAAGAGGGTACTGCTTCTCCATATGCAAACATTCTAGACCACATCTAAAAAATATCAATACAGCCGATTGGCAAACCTTCACTCAAAAATATGCAACAACCACAACAACCATTAGCCCACAATTATGCTATTTCTTCTGTCTCTTCTACAAGTGCTGCTCCTCTGAAATGATAAGCTGCATGCCACCTCTGCTCAAGCCCACTTATTGCACCTGCCTCCCTCTCTTACTGTCTCACATCTCAATCACCCCCACTCTCCAAACTTCAGCTCTCTGGAGTGTCTTCCTTGTCCACTTAGCCTGCAAGGTTCAAGCTAAACAATTGCATTGACCTCATCAGCCCGAGAAGGCTTCCTACCACTAAATAATAAAATAAAAAAAAGCTAAACTACTAGAAGATGATAACCACATACAGATAAATTATTAGTGACCTGTTGGAATTAAAGAGTTAGGACTATGTTTTTATTGACCTCATTACTTGACTGATACTTATTTTATAGAACCTGGAAAGATGAAAGGCAAAGTCATCATGGCAGGATTTGAACCAGGACATAAATGATTGTAATGAAATACAAAGTATTTCCTCTCACACTACTATTCTGCCAATCATCCACCTTAGAGAATTAATATTGAGTAGTAGTTTAGTACTGAGTATTAATAATATTCTCTGGACTGTGAATTTAAGAAGATGCTAAAATTCACCTCATCTTTTTTGTACAAGCTAATTTTTATTTTTATTTATAAAAGCCCATGGTATATTTGGTCATTTGTTTGTCATCCTAAAAGTACTATTAAATGGTCTTAATTTCAGTTACTAATCTTTTCCTCACACACTCCAGTATGAATGCCAGTTCAGTTTTTCTGACTTTTACAGTATATTTGGTTAGAACAAAAAGTATTAACTTTTTTTAAAAATAGAAGTGAGTTTTACATAAACTATCTTACATTCTAAACAGCTTTTTCTTTCTTTTATTACTAATATTATCAAAACCTTTATACATAAACATTTTAATATGAAATATAATTGGAACAAACCATTTTTTGCAATTCATCAGAAGCTTCAATTATTCTTTCTCGGTCATTACTATCTATTACAAATATCAAGCCCTACAAGAAAAAAAATATATTTGACAGAAAGAATAACATTTGAATTTAAAGCAAAGCCTATCATTTCAGAATTGTTTATGTAATGAAGAATATATATTCTTTTATTTGTTTCAGTCACTGGACTGCGGCCATGCTGGGGTACCACCTTGAAGTCGATCAGATCGAACCCAGTACTTTTGAGCCTGGTACTTATCTTATCGGTCTCTAAGCCGAACCGCTAGGTTACGGAACATAAACAAACACTAACACACAGACATATATATATATATATACGACGGGCTTCTACAGTTAATGTTTTGTTTAGTAAGTGTAACAATTTGCATAGTTATATTTTTCACAGAGCTTCACTCAAAATGTGCAATAACAATGTAAGTGGCATGTGATTTATTGCAACACATACTGTGCATCAACTTCACTGAAAAAACAGATCAGACAGAAGAATGTTATGGAAGCAGTGAGAATTAGATTGCTAATGTAAAGAAGATATGTAAAGTAAAATACAGGACAGCTTAGATCAGATAGTAGTAAATTTTAGGCCAAATAGCTGAGTTATTTAATTTAATAAATCAGCAGGAAAATGAGTACGGTAAAATGGTGGCCACAAACTGAGAATTAACTTGTGTTCTCAGTCTCTATTGCAAAAACAATACTAACACTGAATCTTCAGAAAATGAAAATAATGAAAGTGCTTATACAGTGTCTCTGCACCATGTTTATTGAAGTATGAGTGCAGAAACAAAGTTACATATCCAATGAAGCCTCCTCTAAACAAACGGTAATGAGAGGAAGTGAATGAATTCTTCAGTAAATCTCAGCCCCCCTCTACAGGCCATACAACAAGCGCTAGTACCAGAACTTGCTTGGTTTTCCAAGTATAAGATGGTAGGTGAAACAGTAGAACACCTCATCAAAGAAGGTCCTTTCTTGATGGAGCAGGGAAGGAAATAGCTTCACACTGATGCTATGACAATACTTTGGTAAATCCAACAAGATTGTGGGTTTCCTGATGTTAATGGCATATGAATTTCTCTGAAACAGCCAAAAAATTCAAGGAATTAAATTCACTTCATGATAACTCACTGTCATATATTAAGAATCAAACATTGATCCCTTCTACCTCAACTGGAATAAACTAAAGAGGTACTTCTGAAAATCGATCTTAAATGTAAACACATTAATAAGTATATAACAAGAATTTGGATAGGTACCTGTGTGTTTTGGAAATAATGGCGCCAAAGTGGTCGTATTCTATCCTGTCCACCAACATCCCAAACAGTGAAGTTAATATTTTTGTATTCAACAGTTTCAACATTGAATCCTAAAAAATAGTCACTCATTATTAATGGATCTGTATAAAAACAATGGGATTCAATACAAAATAGCAATAATAATGAGTATACTATTAACACAAAAACTGTTAGTCTATCAATAACACAACCATCACAGGATTAAGATAAGTGAAAATTGAAATTTTCATATTGTATATACTCATATATAAGTTGCAGCGGTAGGTAAGTCGCATCCTCTTTGTGTTCATGATATTTTGGTGTCAGCCTTTGATCCGTACATAAGTTGCATGTTGCTTTTTGTGAATACTGTTTACAACTTCGCTTGCAGTTGCATTTAAATTATGAAAAAAGAAGTTTCAGCTGAAATAATCCCAATCCTTGCCAATAGAGTCTAGCAAAGTCCCAGAACCATAGTAATGTGTTTTTATGATCTATGCACAGAACAAACAGACCAATCAATGCTTTTAAATTGGCACTCCTAATAGACTGACAATGTATGCAGGATCTAATCGGCATTAGGATTACAGCTAGCCGATAGAGAACTGTGTATATATGTTTTTCACATGTGGAAGGTGTGTATATATGAAATTATGAGACTGCGTATCATTACAGGTGCATTTGTTTTGTAGCAAAATCGAATTATGCTTAAGCAGATACGTTTGTTTTCATGTATGATGTCATCAATGTATATTTTTCTACAACACCAATATTCATATAGATTTAGAAGTGACTTGACCAGCCTACCCTACATTCTCAATCCTTTGCTGGTGTGTGTATGTGTTAGTGTGTGCTGAGAATTCTGAGCCTAGTACATGGCTTAGTAGATAAGCTACATGCAGTTTTTTACACTCTTTTTTTTTTAAAGTAAAATATTGCAACTTATCTATGAGCATATATGGTAACTTTCTCAATGGCTCTAGTGACTGGCTCATATACTTAATTAACTGAAAATTTACCACTATATGAAAGCACCTACCAAAAACACCAACACCATAATAATAATTATCATGTTAACATCCATTTTTGCACTGATTGGATAGATCACAGCTTCCATCTGTGTTATCTTAAGGTATTTCAATAGCAATGCCCAACAATGTAAGGTTGAATCCAACTACCGCATTCCATGTTTTCTTTACACTAACTACCCTTACCACAAACATGTACCAACCATTTATATATTTTTAATGAGGAGTAGTCATCTTTCGTGTATCATCAAAATCATAGATGATTAATTCTTTTCATGCCTAATTTCACAGCTTACTCAACTGGTCTCTCAAGTTTATGTAACACATTAACTCCTTCTTTTACAACCATTACAGCTTCTCTGTATTCACTTCATATTTTACACTTCTGATACACCCCTCAGTTCACTAAATTTCTTCCACATAACTGAAACTGTAGCCTCTATGTAATTGCAAACTCCACTACCTATACTAAGTATATTGTTAATAAAAGCAGCAGTTCTTTAAGCCCCAGCCACAGATCTTGAGTCATAGCCATTAAGCTATTACTACCCCATAGCTTGTATTAATTATATAGAAGGCTATGGGTATTGCCCTTCTTCCTTAGAGTAAATAAAAATGTAACTAATTACACAGTTACTCCAGTGTATTTGTTCTAACTGTTTTTTAGTCTACTTGGGATCCTGCTGTGTCTAAAAATGATTTATCACATTGGCATAAATATCTAGGGAATGGTATATAGTCAATTAAATAACCCTAGTATATGAATAGTGCTTATTTTAATGGCTGACAGGGAATCCAAAGCAAAGTTGATTGGTGTGATTTGAACTCAGAATATAAAAAAGATGAAACTAAATACTGAAAGGTATTTAGTCTTATGTGATCCCATTTCTACTATTAAGGATTTATTTTCACTAAGTATATAGCTAAATGGAGTGATCCTACCATCTTATTAATAATAATATCTTGAACAGATAAAAAGCAAGGAAGACACTGGCAGGATTTGGATTTACAAGCATGAAATACAAAGCTGGAGCACCTAGTCCAGCACTGTCATTTACATCAATTTTACTGTTGTATATTGCATTTATTAACAATTTCTTACATATAAATCTGAAACTTACAGATGCCTAACAGAGAAAATAGGAAATTGTGGAAAATTTCCATGACAGTAGTAAATTAATATGCAGTATTTTCCACTCACGTTTTCTGTAGAAAAAGGAGATTAGTAAAAATCAACAAAATATGATATAATATTGCAATATAATACAAATAATAATGTGTTCTCATAGAAATATGATATCAACGTTGATAGAAGAAATTGAGTTACCTATAGTTGGAATGGTTGTAACGACTTCTCCGAGTTTCAGCTTGTATAAAATGGTTGTTTTTCCAGCAGCATCTAAACCAACTGCAAAAATGATTACAAACATGAAAGAAACATTTGATGCTACAGAAGATTTCAAACATTTTAAGGTATTATGCTAAAGGAATGTTATCTATTGATATCATAAACAGTGTGAAATTTAAGACAGAGCTAGTCTTTTTATCATAAAAGAAAGATTATTTTGGGTTGCTGTTTGATTATTACTGAAATCTATAAAACATGGTAAGATGAAAGCACAAAGATGAAAATATTAACTTGTTTAATCGTAAGGTCAGCATAGCTTAATAGTATGAAAAGTTGAATGTAAAGATAAGAAAGCGGGTTTAACCCAAATAACCATATTATTGGCTGTAGTTGAATTTTGCTCTCTAAACAATTATCCTAGATGTAAGAGTTAGTAGCAAATTGAGATGTTTCACACCCCTCATATATCACAAAGGAATGCTTAATGCTGATTTTAAAGCCACAAAGATAAGGAATATAGAAATCAATTATTTTATTCTGATACTCTAAGTTACAAAATTGCCCTCAAATCACACTATCATTTTTGAAAAGGAAGAATACATCGTACTTCCTAATATACAAAAAAACACGATGGTCATGGCTGGAAAGCTTTTGATTATAGGCACAGACAAGGCTGCATGGTTTAGTTGTTTGCTACGTAACCATGTGATTCCAGGTTCCATCCAAATGCACAGTATCTTAGGCAAGTGTTTTCTACCATAACTTAGGGTTTACCAATACTTTCTGAGTGAAAGCCTGTCGAATATATATGTATACATACATACATACATACACACATATGTACAGGGTGGTAGGTAAGTAACTCCCTGATAATAATGCATGCATGCTTGCACACACAGTGATATATAGTTTATGATTTATGTTGAGTATCACTCATACATGTTTTATGCACGCTCCTGCCCCATTATGCGAGAGAAGTGTGAGCTTGGCTTGATGAAAAGTTTGAGATGCGCTGGATTGGCCATCATGGAGGCTATCGGGATTGGCCAGCATGATCCCAGATTTTCCCTCTGCGGGTATCTAAAAACCAAAGTGTATCCAACACCAATCACCAACTTACAGCATCTACAAACCAGAATTGCTGATGAGTTTTCCAATTTGACACCTGATCTCATCCAACATGCTTTCAGAAGTGTACCGCATCGACTGCAGCTATGCCTGGATCAAAATGGACATAATTTTGAACACTGCCTACAATATAAACTTTATGTATATGTTGTTTGAATTAACTAGTACTAAATTAAGTAGTATTAAATTTATACATAAAATTTTTATGTAATCCGGGAATTACTTATCTGTCACCCTGTATGTAGGTATGTATGTATGTGTATATCTTTTGCTGACATATATTGGCGAATGATGTAAACATCAGCAAGGAAAACTGGTGATCTTCAAACGAAGTCTCTTTCAATATCTGTTCTACACTGAGTTACACACACTCCCTCGTCATTCTCACTGTCAGAAATGCAGCGAACTAGTCATTGGCCCACTGGAAACCCGTAAGCAACAATGCTATTTGTTCACCAATTGTGATATAAAAAAAATAGGTCTGCTTCATTAGGATTGACCAAGGGCTAAACAAAAACAACCACCAATATCTGCGTTGACTGTTTATCATTCAACTGCTGTTCCATACTGCTGGCATATTATTTTCAAACTTAAATTTTCAATAGTTGTTTTTTGCTTTTTAAACATGAACAGCATGCAACTAGAACTTTGAAGGTCTCTACAAATGCTATGCCTCACCATCACTGAGGATTTCTCCTGGTGAACACACATCCTCAACATAGCAAACAATGCATCACAAAGACCAGCCTTTTTCTTCAGGGCCAGAAAATACTTCAGCCTCTAACAACTACTAACCTTCTACAAAGCTTAAGTGTGACCTACAATGGAGTACTACTCCCACATCTGGAACGGCACAGTTGCTACACATACAGACAAACTAGACTGCATCCAAAAAATGGCCGCCCGACTGATTGGCATGAAGTTGTTCACCAACACACTCCAGCCTCTGGCCCAAAGATGTGCTGTCCCTTCTCTCTGCTTTTTCTATTGCTACTAATGGCTTCTGTTCCTTGGACCTGGTTTGTCTCATGCCACCTCGACTCAAGCAATACCAAAACACTTGTCTCATCACCAATATTGTCTCTACTCCCACAAGCCCCACACTAATCACTATGCCCAGTCCTTTCTCCCAGAATGTCAGTCCGCTAGAAAATTCCCTCCCTGCAGCTGTTGACTTGTAACTGTTCGAGAAGAACAGTAACCACGCCAATCTCACCAGTCTTGGGAGGGCCTGCAAAGTCCATAGGCACAGCCCCTGCTGCCAGACCAAACCAATAAAAAAAAAAAAGAATTTGGGGTGTTGTTTGAAGGAGATTTAGCTGTTCATTCCAGTAAGTTGAATGACCATATAGAAGCTCCTTCATTGGCCCAACAAAAATAGCAGCAGCATCAATAACCTCATCAGTCCCAAACACTGTTCTGACTGAGTCCATTATGCCCACCTATACTGTGACTACCACCAGAACCTACAGGAACAAACTGAACAGTATAGAATATACAGCACATCCAGACGACACCCTATATGATAAACAGCTACATATGAGAGCATGCAGTGGGGTCCTCAATTAGGTGCACTCATGGTAATCTGAAGCTCTGGATGTGTGGATGACACCTAGTTGTTTGACCAAGTACATGCATGTCATATGTCTGCTTGATTGTGCTCAACTGGGTTACATACCCCCCCCCACCCCCACCAAACTTGCTGTCTGTGTTTTCTGATTATACATCTATCTATTTTCTTCATCATACTCTTACCCAGTTTTTCAGCAGCAAAACACAAGTAGTCTCCGTTAAAATATACTAAGCAATCTTTAATTCAATATGAGGACATTTTTCTTAACATTTCTATCATTGGTCAATATTTATAGTTATTCTGTATCACTTTTCCCAAACTTTACTGAAACTCTGTTCTTGTTTCTTTCCACACACAGTGAAATTTCAAAAATTCTATACAGTTAACTTAAGCTAAAACAGACTCCATTTCACCTACATCAAGTAAGTACACTGACTGTGTTTGGGACAATCCCTTTAACTTGAAATGATTACTTAGATTTGAGATATAGTTGCTAGTGGCTATTTCAATAAGAGAGGTTGGGTACTATATTACCTAATTCGCTCCTAACTTTTAAGCTAATTTAATAGACTTTGACATTTTGTTTCTTCTCTTAAAACTTGGTTATGCCAAGTGATACATTATTTTTGCAGAAATACTCTTTGGATTGCGTATTTAGAAGTAATAATCATATAGTAATTCATAGATTAACTAGTAAAATTGAAAGCTGTAATGATGGCCATTTGGAGAGCAAACTGCTTTCTGTAAAATGCTTTGCTCACCAACCTGAATACATCTAAGACAAAAGCAGTCATTTTTGTTGTGTCAACTGTACTAAAACAAATACAGTTCTATAAATGAGACAGAATGAGGGAAAGATAGTATTTCAACAGGCTAGGTAAATGGGAAAGAAAATTTGGGGACAAAATTTTGAGAGAGTTTTGGGCAAATATGGTACATTTACCTTGATGATAATAATGAAGTTGGAGTCATTTCAACTTTTTAATGCTACATCTGCAATAGACGGGGAAGAAATGAGTCAACAGTTTACATCTTAGGCCTCTAAATTTTGCAGCTATCATGAAACTAAATCAGATTATAAATGTATCAGATAGCAATGTTGAAATGGCTATAGTAGAACTAAATGATTTTACTTCATCAGAAGTAACATTCAGATTATGATTTTGAAAAAACTAAGTAGGAAAACCACATTTCAATAAATATGTGTTATTATAAAATGGTTTTACGGTAAAGTGGAACATTTTTGATTAGTGTACTTTTAACTTTTAAAAACAATCACCTGATTGACACAAGATTGATTTATTGATTCTCAATGTTAGGTAGTACAGGACCATTTGAAGTAGTTGGCATTAGGCAAGGAATTCAAACATTCACTGTTAATCATAATACAGTAATAGATATGTAGTTGCAGATGAGCAAAAATAGAAACTTAAGTTAAGCAAAATTGAAATTGTAGGTTAAGTAAAATATTGGAATAAACTTGCCTGAAATAAAGCTTTATAAGTAATTAGCTATTTTTCTACACATGCATAGATCAGAGGTTTTGAAAACTTTAAAATTTATATAAATAGATGCTTACAGTTAGAGGCTGCAGAATGTAATATATTTTGCAAAATTGCATGTGCTTTGATTAAATATCTAAATAAGATGTTTTTAATAATATAATTTTTTGGACAATTAACCTTGTCTTTAGAGATGGAATATTTTTCACAAAGCCTTAATGAGAGGAGAAACATCTTAGTCAGGAAAGGCTGAACATATATCATGTGAGAAAGGAAATCCTATGCTGCTATGGAATGAAATTTCCATAATTAATAGAGAACCACTGTGAAAACTTAGAAAAACCAAAGAAGCGGTACATATAATGCTTGCAGTAAACCCAGCATTGACATCTCAATATAGCTACCATTTTCAGGATTGTCAGTATTCATAAACATCAAAATGAACCTGCTAAAGATAGGGCTGATAATGGCTAGGAGATATATGTACTTCAGAGATTTGAACTACAAACCTGAATCAGCCTTTTAAACTGTAAACCACCTGTAGTTGAAATATGTCACGCAAACTGGATAAATAAAGAATGGTATGGCCATCACTTCTAAATCTTTGAAACTGGCACCATTGTTAGAGGTTGTCTTTAATAGAGAAATAGAAGGTACTCTTAAAATTAAAAGCAGTAGAAAGCCATGCTAGACAAATTTAAGTCAGGGGTTTCATGTTTCTGAGTGCAGATAAGTACCAGTAATTTATTGAGTTGTCTTACTCAACCCATCTCTTCAGTGGTAACCATTGCTACATATAAACTGATTTGTATATATATATAGAGAGAAACTCTTTAATGCCACGAACAGTAGCAGTTCCTTAAACCTGTTCTACTCATAACAAAACATATCACTCCACTTCTAGATATATAAAAGCTGCAAAAGGAGAAAGAAAAAAAAACAGACTCTTCTCAACATAAGGTAGGGGTGGAGACATGGTAATGATAATAATGGTAAGGATGATGATCATATTGAAAACAGTTTCAGTTTATGAAGTTATATCACTGAAAGCCACAATTCTTTTAATGGACAATCTAAAGTTTGATAAAATTCAAGGTCAAAAATTGTATCCAAACTTTTCCTTGATTTATTTTACATCTATCCTTTCATAGCAGTATGTGTTTGATGAATCTGCAAATACAATGATTTGCACAAATTGACAAAGTAAATTTTTCAGTTAGTTGTGATTTTGCAGATCCACAAAAGTGAATGATCAGATGTTTCAGAGTGATCAAGAGAAACTATGATTGTATGAAGTGTAGTTTAGTAGTCTGGGTGTGTAACTATACAGTTGGTTTTCTGTTAGTGGCTACAGTAGAAGTTGAATTGATGTACACCCCTGGTTCTATAATAAAAAAAACATTTGTTTTAAAGTGTTCATATTTAAATTTAAACCTATTATAATTTTATGTAAGAAATTTTTGTTAAATTACATTCCAAACACCAACTTAATAACAAAAAAGTTAGTTATTTTACTAAATTCCTCCAAATTCTTGAGTATTTTCAAAATTAATTGAAAATCATAGGTAGTGTATTTCATTAGAAATATGGTAACAAAAGAGTTAAGAGTTTGTTTGTCATAATCAGATTCTTCACAAATGTTCATCCTTAATATATTTTTGGGACAAGAAGCACAACTATGTTTGTAAGGGTACAAATATAATAAATAATCAGTATGGTTGGTGACAGGAAGAGCATCCGACCGTAAAATGCTGTCTCAAGAAATCTCCGTCCAACTCATGCTAGCATGGAAAAATGGACGTAAAAAGCAATGAATGCATGATGAATGAAATGTATTCTATTATTTTGGAGTAAAGGATAAAATTCTGAGAAATAAGCTTGAAGTTGAGTGGGGAAAGAAAGAAATTGAAAGTGAGGGATGGTCAGTTGAATTTTTGGCACAGGATAAGAATAATTGGCACCTGCTAGGAGAGGCCTTCCTCTTGTAGTGGGTAGATAATGGCTGAAAATGATGATGATGATTCCTGAAGTGGAGGAACAACCAACTGGGCATAAAAGATGGCCCAGCAAATAATATATATATCTATATATATATATTGTATTCACTGATAGGTCATTTAGTTCATTTTAGGACAAACAAAAACTGTGTTTTACATTATTAGATAGCATGATAATGTAAAAGATTTTATCAATTTTAGTGAGATGAAAGTCAAAGGGAGGCATTAAACTGAATATTGTAAAGCATGTTGTCTTTAATAGCCAGCTGTGACGTGAAGAGTGGTATCTGAACTAGGTGAAGAGAGATGTGTCTTGCCAAAGGATACTGCTCCAAAGACAAAGTTTGAATAGTGTGTGTCACTAATCCAGCCTACCGACCATTCAATTGGACACAACAAGGATTTTGTTTTCGATTTAACGTCTACTTTTCCATGCTGGCACGGATTGGACGAACATTTTTTGAGGCAGAATTCCATGGCCAGATGCCCTTCCTGACACCAACCCTTATTTTTAAGTATGGGAATTATTCCACTGCTCTCCACCCATCAAACTGCTAAGGTGCGAGACCTATTGCTTATATGGGACATAAATAAATGACACCAGTAACTTAAGCAATGTTAACATGAAAACAAGTGGTGACAAACACGCACACATACATATATATATATACACATACACACACGTATACAAACTGTAGAAGGACTACAACTGGGCCCTGTACACAACAGGAACATCAAATAATCAAGGGAAAAGGAATTATTGAAACAGTACAGGAAATAAATTTCATTTTGGAAATAAAATTCAATTTGCAGAAGTAATAGAATAATCAAGTACCAAATGTAGCAAGAAATCACAATTACAATTTTGTATATAAATGAGAAATAAAATGGTTTAAAATAAACTAATGTTTCGTATGTTTAAAAGTCTAATATTTAGAGAATTAGTAATATCTTGTAGAAACCAGTGAGGGAGAATTTTAATAGGTTTTTGATGATGTAAGTTAAGCTAGCCTTTTTTCTATGAAGTAAAGAATAACTAAGTTAAATTGAAATTAGTAAAACACTAAGGTTACCTTAAAATTAGTCTACTATAAATTAGGTTACATCAGGGACCTTGCAACTATTTTAGTGGAAAGGCAAAAATGAAAAGAAAAAAATCGAAAAACAAAAATGCTAAACTGTTCTACGTCTTGTATGGCAGATAAATATAAAGAGTTGAGGATATGTAGACACAGCAGAAGATGGCAGGTACCAGAAAAGGCAAATGGGATGAAAGATTTCAAGACAATCAGAGACATAATAGAGAAGCATTATCGACTAATAACTTCTTCACCAAAACAGATATAAATTCAAAAGAAAAGAAAACTCATTTCAAGCAGAAGCTTGAGCTAGTGGTAAAATTCATCCAGAATATCATCTCTCTATATAAAAGGCCAAGTCACATGTCACTTTTTTTGTTGGTTGGTTTTTGTCACGCTGTAGGAATGTCATGCTTGCAAGAGGCAATAGAGAGATATAGATAAAGACATAGAGGGAGAGAACACAGGAGAAGAGGTGTAAAGATGGTGTGTTTCAAGAACAAATGAGTTGATAGTGTGGTATCTGTTACGAAGGAGGAGAGATTCACAAAGAAAAAAAAAACAGTGTGTACAACAGATGTTGCAGGCGATGGAAGAGAGAAAAAGAGAGATTGAAGGAGTGTTTAACTACATATGTGCATATATTCTTTTACTGGTTTCAGTCATTGGACTGTGGCCATGCTGGCAAACTGCCTTCAAGGGTTTTTAGTCGATTATATCATTCTCAGTACTTTGTCTGGTACTTATTCCATTGCTGGATTGGTTAAATTGTTAGAGTATTGGATAAAACACCTTGCAATATTTAGTTACAACGCTTTACATTCCAAATTCAAATCCTAACAAGGTCGACTTTGGCTTTCATCTTCCTGGGGTCGATAAAAATAAAGTACCAGTCAAATACTGAGGTCGATATATTCCTATAATTTGTCCTAGATGGGAATGGAATAATAATAGACCACAGTGTAAAGGGATGTAACCAGAACATAATACACACATATATGTCTGTGTGTGAGTGTGTGTATGTATGTATATATATATATATACACATACATACATATGTCTGTGTGTGAGTATCATCGCTTTTTACGTCCGTTTTTCCATGCTAGCATGGGTTGGACGGAGAGAGAATTTTTTGAGGCAGAATTTTGACGGTCGGATGCTCTTCCTGTCACCAACACTGATCACCGACGGCCGGACGTCCGTTTATGAGGGGACATAATAAACGCTCACCGTCGGTGTTAGTGATAAAGAGAAAGAGAGAGAGAGAAAGAGAGAGTGAGAAAGAGATAGAGGGAGGGAGGGGGATATTAAACACATATCTCAAGCGAAAGAAAATAGAATGTTATGTTCATGTTTTTCCTAAGCATAATAGCAGTATGCATATAGTGGCTTCAATTGCATTGTGGTCTGAATTTACTAGTTGTACGGCGATTGCCGAACACGAAAACATATATATTGAGACCAATTTGTGGTGTTACTGTTAGAATAACTTCAGACATAGCACTACTATAATGGTGCAAACCGATACAAAGTCATTAATTAAGCAAGTTAAAAAACACACACGGCAATTAGGTAGTGGTCCCTAGACGCTGAATATATTTCGTATGGTATAAATAACTGAAAGTACTTTGAGGTCTATGCTTCGCTGATGAAGTCATAATAAGATAGAAACATGTCCGGAGTTACCTCCCGTACTTGCCGGAATAATTAAAATAGTCTTTGACTATTATTGTTTTGTTTTTTCATGCGCGCGTACTTATTTCTCGTCACCTTTGTAATGCTTCTTGCATTAAATGGGTTACGACTTAATATTCTATAGGTCTTATTTTCAAATAGATAGTCACTGAACCAGTGAGACTTATGTCCCATTGTCATATGTATATGATCAAGTTACTTAAGCAGTGGACCATTCGGCCACGAGTACGACACCATATGGACACAATCAGCTGTAACTCACAAAGATGATATATGAGACGTTAATAGCATTACCTGGTATACTTAAGATAAAATGGTTAAAACTGAAACAGTGTCACGCACTATACTAGATTGGAGTTAACCTCTATTCTATCGTGTGAAACTGTTTTGCACTGTAGAATATATACCTTCTGTTTCATATAGGCACAAGTCTATATGAAACAGAAAGAGACATTTACTCCTTTCTCAAATTATGTTAGTGGTGTACAAGTGAACTAGAAATTGTTAGTGAACCGTTGTTGTGACTCACTGGTAGTTTATATATATTTTAGAACTCAAAAATCGTTATATTATAATCATCGCAGACATGGGTGTCTGGTTAAAGAGTTCGTTTCGCAATTACGCGGTTGCAGGTTTGATCGCCCCTGCGCGGCACATTTGACAAGAGTTTCCTAACCATAGCCTCGGGTCGACTCATGCCTTTTGAATGACACTGGGTGGACAGAAATTGTGTGGAAGCCTGTCGGGTTGACTGCACACCGGTAATTCAATGGTAGACTTAGTCCACCCCTCTGATTAATTCCACCACCTGTCCCTTTGGTGCTTTTAGTAACATTGTTGTAAACATCCGGACGAGGTTTCCGGTTTCAGGGTCTTCATCTCTTTCCCCCATCAGTCTCGGAGGCCCTACGAATAGGTAATAGGTAATAGGTAATAGGTAATAGGCGCTGCCTTTCCTCCGTTGACTAATCCACAAAACAGAGCTATGAACCGTATACATATTTCGTTACGATTCCCCAGACTTATGTGTTAATATTTAATTGTTACTGTAAAAACCAATAACAAATAATTTCGTAGTCAAGTTTATGTGACTGATACAGGCCCATGTTATATTCGGTAACTATTGCTGCGAAATGGGCGCAGCATGGCCGAATGGTTAAGAAGTTCGCTTCGCAATCACGAGGTCTCGGGTTCGATCCCACTGCGTGGCATCTTGGGCAAGTGTCTTTACCAT
>JAOPJM010001604.1:3137585-3148246 GCA_027124095.1 Muusoctopus leioderma | reverse complement strand
ACCCAAGGTGCCACGCAGTGGGACTGAACCCGAAACCATGCGGTTGCGAAGCGAACTCCTTAACCACACAGCCATACATACAAGATAAAATACCCAATGTTGTTCTGGGTAAAAACCCAGGGATTTAATGTCACATTGAATTAACCATGTAGAAGTAATTTACTTACATTACAGGAAAACTTCTTGATAGACAATGTTTTTTGTTTTCCCTTGTGGAGCATACATACACATACAGGTTGCTTTGAGCTCCGATTTGTGAGGCAGTGACATATAATTGGCCATGGGAAAAGCAAGGATGCTCCAGTTGTAATCCAGCCACCTTTAATGTTTGCCCCTGAAATTTGTTGATGGACATGGCAAAACATGTACTGACTTGGAACTGCAGTCTTTTAAAATCAAATGGAGTGTTACTGGGAATAATGGGAATTCTTGGGATAAACGCATCCTCATCAGCAGCACAGCCTGTCAGTATTGTTGCTTCAATGAGATATGACATCAGTCGCTTGACTACCAATCCTGCTCCATTGCACAAATGTGGAGCATCCAAGTTCCTAAGAATAATAATTGGTGAGCTTTTCTTCGGTATGAGTCTGTGAGGTGTTACACCAGGTGGTACCAGGCTGTTGAGAAACTTGCTGGAGTTAGTTCACATTTTGTTTGGGATCTAAAACAGTGTCTACAGATTTATACACTTCTGTTGCCATGCAACTGTTGAATAATTTTTTCATTGATTATGTTAACAGCCAAGTATTGCTCTTTCACAAAGCTACATGTGATTGCAATAGCTCTGTTGAATATTGGGAAATAATTCAGTTTTTAGGTCGTCAACCAATGATGTCAAAGAGCTAATGTCAGCCATAGATATGTCCCCATATTGATCAGGTACAAGTCCTGCTCCAAGTTTCAAAAGTCTTGTAGCAAAAACAGCTGAGTTATGGTCTTTGCTTGGGTATGCTCTCATGTTTGTTTCCAGTTTTAGTTTCTTAACATGCCTCCACAAGTGCAATGATTTCAAGCAGCTTCTGAGTTGATCAGCTCTTGTCCCCTTGGGAATGACTGGAAGTGTTTGACAAAAGTTTCCTGCTAAGACTACTGTTACTCCACCAAAAGGAGAATTTGTTTCCATGATATCCCTAAGAGTCCAATCCAAAGCCTCAAAAGCAACTTTGTGGGGCATAGTGCACTCCTCCCAAATTATCACCCACCACTGCTGCTCCTGTTCCTTTGCTGATGTTACATGTTGTTGTGTCGTCAATGGTGAGGTTGAATGGTAGTTTGAATACACTGTGAGCTGTTTTGCTTCCGAGCAGTAAAGTGGCAGCAATACCTGAAGATACAACTGCCACTCCAATTTTCCCATCATGTTTCCTTACTTCAGCTAGCTAGGTTTATCAAAGGTTTTTCCTGTTCCTCCAGGTGCATCAAGAAAGAAAACTCCACCTTTTTTGTTGCAAATGTGGTCAACAATTGTCAAAGACTTCTTTGATCAAGTAGCTTAGGCTTATTTTCAGCCACAAATTGATTGAGAGAATTAGCATTGTAACAGAACTCATGTTGAACCTCATTTGGTCGTTGGTTTCACCGAGACTGGTTAATCTAAGGTAATCCATATTTATGTAATTGATCTCCACCTATTGCCAAAATTTTGTCCTCAATGGCAATTAGAGCCATGTTGAAGATGGCATCACAGATCAACGACAATTTCAGGATCGTGTTGCTGGACTTGATGCTTATATTCTTCAAATAGGTCTTCTGAATTTTAGTCACAGATCATTGGGAGATGACACTCCACATGTTTTCAAAACAACAGCAAGGAGGCTTTGTAGTTTTGAAGGTGATTGTAAAACAACTGCTTCTATCAGTGTTGCTTCCCACTGACCACCATTTTCTAGCAGGCCTCACTTGAAACATGCTTCTTTGTATGTAGCACAAATGTGACCATCCACTGTCCAGAGATTGTCAAATGATTTTGGCCCTCTGACTTCATGTAAGAGCATCCTTAAATAGAAACGATGTTGGTTGGGATGAACAGTATACACTCTTCCCAAAGTGTTATCAAATCTGATATCTTTGCAGCCTTCAACAGGAATACCTTTCTTCCTTCTTGACCACATTTTGTTGTTCCAGGTATAATATGAAGGAACTTCACAATAAAGAAGCATTTCAGCAAATATATTCACTTGGCAAATTGAAAAAAATGCTGTGAATGTAGTTTGCCTTGGAGCTAGAGCTTGCTGCTTTGCAGTTGTTTCTGTAAATTACACTTTGTCCATTTTCGAGATGAACACAGTTGTTAAATGGCTGGATTTTTTTGGTGTATTTGAAAACTGAAGATTCTCCAGAAAACCTCATTGTTACTAATGTATCTGCCCATTTGATATTGGTTTACCTCATCAATGACATTTTCTAGCTGCAGAGAAAACATAGCAGTATCAGAGCCTTTGTTGATGTATTTGCAAACATATTGTATTGATGTCACTGAATTGCAGAACTCTAATGCGAGCATTAAATGTTTTTGTAAGCAAAGGGCAGTATGGAACAACCCACCTGTTGTCTATTGTAATCTGGTTTCCATTTCTCATCTTAAGTGTGGTCTCAGATCCATCCTCTCCCGGTTTCCTTTGCCAATATAAAGGATATCCATGTTGGCCGGTTTGTATTTCTTGCAGGAACTGACACGGATAATTCTTAATGCATTTACCATGTTCCATGCATGGACTTTGTGGATTTAACACTCCACGGGGATCATGCACTAGTTATGTCTTAATGATCTCAAACAGACCTGGATCTTTGTTAGGATCAAGTAACTCTGCTGAAATCAATTTGTCAATTCCATTAGAATTAAATTTCTCTTATAACCACACCAAAAACCTGAGACTTTTTGATAAGATCCATAACCCTTGTAAGTTTCTGTTGAAAAACTCTTGCAAGTAAATCATGGTGATCTTTGGCTGTTTGTCCTATAAATAATTCCTCTTTAATGTCTTTCCATACAGGGTTACAAGTGATTTGTTATGAACAGGTCGTTAGGACGTCCAAAATGTTGCACGTATGTCACTTGTGTTAGAATGACATCTTAGCCAGGGGCAGGCAGATTTATCTTTCATTTGATCTACATTATGAAACTAGAGCTAAGCACTAATGGGTTCTAGGGGACTGTCACATCCTTTGCAAGCAGGTAATCAATAATGTGAAAAACTTTTCGTCAACATAGAACCAACAACAGGTCTCCTTGTCTGATAGCAACTGCATTTATTGCCAACCAATTGTATTTGAATTATATAAGGTAGCAATGCATAACCTGTAAATCCTGATATATTGAACTATATATATCAAACTCAATCTTAACCATTTTAATCACACTCAGCAGAGCCACCTCGCCAGTCCAGAAGGTTTCCATGAGACCAAAGAATCATAAATATATTTGTATGTGTTTGTGTGTAAGAGAGTGAAAGAGAAGGAAACAATAAGATATCTAAAGACAAGTGCAAGTCAATAAATAGCAACAGGTGTTCTGAAGTAACCATTGAGTCACAGAATGCTTCTGTCAAACCCAATACTTGCCACACTAGATAATTAAACATTTCTCAATAATAATAATGCCAATGTTTGTTTTCTAATTATTCTTTCGGGGATCTTTTTATTATTATCCAAATAAACATTAGTAATTGATCCTTTCTCTTATTACCTACCATTTCTTGTTTTTCTTTAAAACAAATCAATATCAAAATCTAACTGAATGTCTGAAAAGTTAACAGCCAACCAAATTAAAGAATAAGAATAAATACTCATCAGAAGAATCTGAGAAAAGTTTAAAAAAAAGTTTATCATCAACAAAGCCATCATCCAATTGGTAGCAAACTTAGTGAATCACTAGAATCGGAAGTGACTAGTAGCGGACTGTGTTGGTAAAAACCCAGTTTAATAAAGTTTAAAAAAGTAATATTATTGTGTCTTAAGAGAATTTCAGTGTTTCAAGCAGGGCCCTTTTTCAGAGCAAACTTAGTCTAAGTCCCCAAGACTTGAGTCAATGGTATATATTTTATTTTATAGTTCTCCAGTTTAGGTCATTGTGAAATGTCAACAAATTTAAAAACTCAGAAATCAATGGTAATTCACAGCTATCTTATTGATTTTACGTCGATCAATTGATATTGTTGAAACCTCTCACAATGTTTTTATGTTATGGCAGAAGAAGCCCTTTTGATTTTAAGAGACCTGACTTCAGTTAAAAGAAAGCTTGGTGGGTATTGATAGATACAAAACACCCAATACAGTGTTAAAAATAATAATTCCTAGCTTTGGCAGAAGGCCACAAATTTGCAGGAGCAGGATATAGCAATCTGAATTCACTTCATTACATTACTGGTACTTATTGTATCAACTCCAGAGGGATAAAAGAAGTGACCCTCACAGGATTTTAATGCAGAATGAAAAGAGACATAACTAAATACTGCAAAGCATTTGATCTGGTACTTCGTTGTTTTTGCAACTCTAAGCATCCTGTATAATAATAGATTTTGACATTGGCACAAAGCTATACATTTGGGGGAGAGATGTAGTCAATTGACTTGAACCCAATACTTATATTATCAATCCTGTAAGGAAAAAGTGACCACAGAGGGCGTTTGAAGTTAGAACATAAAGGGATGCAACTTAATAGTACAAGGCACTTTGTCTAGTGCTCAACCATTTTAGCCATCCACCGCTCAAGTAATAATAATTGTAACGGAGAGATTTAGTTAATACTAGTACTTGTAATTAAATATTTGTTTATAACATCGGCACAAGGCCAACAATCCCCAGTACTTGACTGATACTTTATTTTATCGACCCAGAAGGATGAAAGGCAAAGTTGACTTCGGCAGAAATATTGTAAGACATTTTGTTCAATTTCTATTTTTTTTATTGGTTTAGTCTGGAGGAAGGGGCTGTGCCCATGACCTTTGCAGGCCCTCTAAGACCAGTGAGATGTTCTACCATTTTGGCCAATTCATCACCTTCAGTCTAAGAATTTTTCATTTTGCCTCAAGGGCAAAACTGTAGAAGGATTGTAATGGATTTTGTTCAACCCTAGTACACTGGAGACCGGCAAAGTCAAGCTATGTGAAATTTTAACTGAAAAATATTAAAGGACATAACTAAATACTGAGGCATTAATTCCACGATTTATAACATAGCCACAAGAACACAAATTTTGGGGAAGGAGTGGAGTCGATTAAATTGATTCCAGTAGGAAGATTGAAGATAAAGGTTACCTTGGTTGGATTTTCACACAATGTAAATGGATGAAATTACATATTGCAAGGTATTTTGTACATTTCTCTTCCAATACTTCCATCCATTACCCTAGCCCTAATAATCATTTCTAATATAGACACAGGGTCCCAAATTTGGGGGAGGTTAGTCAATTAAATTAACCCCAGTACTTGACTGACACTTCATTAACGCCAGAAGGATAAAAGGTAAAGTTGACATCGGAGTGCAGAGAGCAATAAACTAATCTTAGTAATTCAGTCATCATGGGGACTACAAAATCCACTGAGGCAATCCACACTACAGTTATCACAAACAAACTAAAAATGTTATTCTGTTGTTTTCTTGGAAAATACGCCCTACCAAACCAACAGCAAAGTTAAAACCTAATCAACAAATAAATACTAAACCTATTTAAGTCACTTTTACTAGTATTCACCCTACTTTGAAAACCGCTTTGGCAGGTGGACTAAACCAGGTGAGGGTAGCCAACTGAAACTCAAACCCTCCAATGAGTTAAAGTGGGACACGTCTATCCTAGCACTTGAAGAATAGACCCGGCAGATTGAGCAGAGGAGACCAACAAAAGTCCAACAGTCAAGAAGGCAGCAACAGGATAGCGTTGTGGAACACTTAGGGCATGGCAAGACATTACAGGCATCGTGGTCATCTACTGCAGCCAAAGAAGTCTCTGGTCGTTACGGCTTTTTTATACCACTGGAACCCGACTTCATAGGCCGAGAGAGTGGGATTGCCCTGTGCATCAACTTTCCCATTATAAACGCTTCCCACACAGGTTTATGTGTATTCTTGAAACCACAGACGGCGAACCTTTCGTTGCATCAATTGGGGTATCATGCATGTCAGCAACAATGAAATACCACCACAAGATGAATGGCAATGGTTGACTCCATTGAGTTCAAACTCAAAACAAAGGGACTTTACTAAATACTGCAAGGCATTTAGTCCGGCACTCTACTATTTCAGACAGTCAAAAAAGTTTTTGCAGTCCTTTCCCATTAGATTATTGAATAAAATATAACCAAAAGTAAATATTGAAACTAGAATTTTAGCTACAGTAAGAAAAACAACAAGTTTTCCTTTTTAGTTGATATACATTTTAGTGAAAACTTCAATTTAGTTAGAAACAACACATTGAATTCAGGATACTTTTCCATCCTTGGTCAATTTGATTTATGGAACACTTAACCGATGTGCCACTAATTGCTTATCAATGTGCTTATAATATAATTTGATTACAAACACAGAAACGGTTGATGTCTCTAGAGTTACCAAATTCTTTTTAAATCTCAACATTTATGGTTTGGGATTATTGATGCCATAAATTGAAACCTTGAGCGATCACCTACATTTTACTGACCATGTAGCTAATCTGTAAACTACTTCACGGTTAAATGGTAACTGTTAGAGGGCGGTTTATCAGGAGACAGAACATCAAACCATAATTTACTTGTTCTAATAAAGAAAATGTTGCAATTTGCAGAACCAGCTAACCTTTGTTACAATGGAACACTGAATATAAACGAGAAACGAAGAGAAAAAAAATTATCTTAAACATTCAATTAAAATTTTAGAGCTCAGTTTCAAAAGCAGAAGATTAAAAGCTTAGTTATATATATCATTTTTGAAATATTTTTATAAGACATCCTCTAACTCCCAGACCCCAAAACTGCTAATGGTCTAATTTAAAAACAAAACTAGTTTACAATATAAATTAATGAGTGGAGAAATGGAAAGTGTTAGCCGTGTACAGGTGTTAGGAATCGAACAGGTTAGTCTTGTTTAACAGCATATAATTTGGATAGATCCTAATGAACTCGGGTCAGCACATACACACAAATTCATAATTACACATACTATCTTGGCTTCATCAAGTTAACAGGATCGTTTTGTCTTTAAAACAAACAATTAAATAGTGGACAAATGATACATTAGCCACTGAAGTATGTTAAAAAGTTTCCGTTCACAGAGCACTTTGACCAATAAAAAATTTAAGGACTACATACATTCCATGTATATATCACACACACAGAGCAAGATAAACTGATCTCATATATATATTAAAACCGTTCGAAAATAATATATAAGTCAGTCAATAGAAACATTCTGCGGGGTTTAAATGCAACTTGTGTGTCGTCTGTGTGTCTATATTATTGATTTCTTACACAGGAGCACAATACTTCAGACTTATAAGGGAAAAGAAATGGGAAGTTATGAAGTTGAATATATTTCCTGCAAGAACTTGAACGATATGAAATTAATCTAGCCGGGTGTGTGTGTGTGTGTGTCTATATATATATATATATATATATATTCAAGTTCTAAAAACGCATGGTGATTAGCGGAAGGCAAAGCAGACATCCTTATGTCTAAGATATTTCAACTAGATCTTTGATTATTAAGGATCGAAACTTCAAACATTAACACATGAAGAAATACTTGGTATAATAAAAAATATTTTTGACGAAATTCTGAAAAAAAACCACCCATGTGAAAACTTCACTAGACAGTCACGTCAGCGGCTAGTTGAATACATTTTCATTTGCTTTGTATAGACAAAAATTAAATATATTGTTCTTCATTACAATTTATGTATCTATTTGAAAATTTTATACGTAACTGAAAATTTATATTTATATATTTGTAACTGCAATTTGTATATATATATATATATATATATATGACTAACTTATAAATGTTTTATTTTATGAGTCATTTGTGGCAAGTCATAACCGAGAATATGTATGTAATAAACGACTTTAAAAAATGTTGAAAATGGTGTTTAATATAAGAACGAATTGAAGTATCGCGGACTCGTCTTTTAAGAAAACCAAGAAATATAAAATTAAGATAAGAGGGGAGGAGAAAAAGGCGGGTTGGATTTGTTCAACAGTTGACAAATCAAATTATGTCAACCAAATTGTAAATATACACTAATTTCCAGATTGTATTATCTATCTAGGGAGAAAATTTCATATTAAAAAAAAGTATGCATGGGGCACTAAACTGTAGTTCTACCACTAAGGCTTCCAGTAATACTACTATATATTATTACTAAAAGGTAAATTTGAACGTGGTATACATCATTTGAATTGACCAAACTCAGACTAACCAAGGCAAATGATATATTAATGGATATAAATATGAGAGAAGACGGAATTGCATTGATAGCTATTTAGGTTTATATGTAACTTTTGAAGCTGATGAAAGCTACAAGGAGACCATGGCAGTGTTAAATAAATAGCTTGAACTATTTTTGTTAATTTTTTTTCATGGAATAGCATGTTTAATCGCTCCATTTTACAAACTGTTCGTACGACAGCTGCTAAGTACCGCCATGTTGGACAGCAGATAGTGTGGCGTTATTTTATGTTTAAAATATGACAAAGGAAGAAAAAAAACATCGGTGTTTAGCACCATACATACTCAGACTTTACTGTGCAAGCGTAACAACAAGATATGCGAAAATATAATATGATTTTCTCGAAGACTTACCCATAAGAATTCTCATTTGGCTTTTACCAAACATACGCTGGAAAATGCTAGAGATGGTTAGGCCCATATTTCTTATTCAATTTGCTTTTTCTTAAGTAAATATTCCTCAACTTCGAACCCAAAGCACACTGAGTATTAGTTGCTACTATTATTAATCACTTCCTTTTTATTTAGAACTGCTTTCAGCGAAATGAAAGGCAGAAATGTCAGATAATAGACTGAATAGAAATATAAACAGAGATGATCTGATGTGTGTAGCAGCAAAGGAAACCGAAGCTTTGGCTATTCTTAACGTATTCTCAGTGAAGATATGTATTTTGTTTTATATCTCAGAAGTGTGAGAGCATATATATAATTCTACCTGGAAGTAACAAGTTTGTTACTAAATGGCCTTTGCAACTCAATCAATGAGTGCGTGTGTAATATATTTTAGTTTTACGAACGACGTGAAAAAGAGTTGCTGGTAATTGCCACGTCAGTTCTGCCAACCACACATCAGTTGAGCTGATATGACGTCACAGCTGGTGAGAGAGAGAGACTAGACCGCTGGTACCCATTAATAGGTGGGTTAGCTATCTAGGAGAGAAAAAGTAGTGTTTGTTGATAGCTATTGATAATCATTGCAAGTTTTGTAACTCTTTCATCATATTTCTAATGAAATACACTGCCTATGATTTTCAATTAATTTTTTAAATAATCTAAATTTCGGAAGGATTTAATAAAATAACTAATTTTCTCGTTATAAGTTGGTGTTTGGAACATAACTTAACAAAAAGTTCTTACATAAAATTATAATGGCATGTTTAAATTTAAATACGAACACTTTAAAACAAATGGTTTTTTTTATTAAAGGATCAGGGGTGGTTTCAGGCGGGTTGATATCAAGACTCCTTTTGATACCGACCCACGATATCTATTGTCTGTGTATATGAGTGTAGGTCAAGTCATACGTGTGTGTATTTTCTCATTTCTTTTATTCAGCAAAGAGAAAGCTTGTCCTTAAGTAAGGAACACAGTTCCCTTACAGGTATTTGGGCAGCAACAATTTTGTATTGTAGCACGTGGAACTTTGGAAAAGTATTTATTTATATATCTGTATAGCTTCACTTTCTGAATGGATTTGAAAAATACACAGTAAGTGTCTATTCTTTACACAAAACCTCCAACTTTTCAAGATTGGTAACATAAAGTGCCCTAATTATTATAGTTACAAACATGAATTCATAATCAGAATGGTATGTGTGTGTAATAGTAGTTCAGCTTCAAAGTCAGCCCTGATCGAACAGAACCATGATCAAATGACTACATTATACAATGTGTCCTTCCTTCTATTTAAAGACGGTTGGGTGTGATTTGAAGGAGATTTATGTGATATTTCTAGCAGGTTGTGCGACCGTGAAGAGGTCCCTTGTGTGTGTGTATGTGTGTGTGTATGTATGTATGTATATACGTACGTATGTATGTATATATATATATATTTATTTAGTCCGATCCAGTCTCCTATTACTCCAGTGTTTCTCAGACGTTTGGTTGGTTCCTCAGATAGGGAGGAACTGACCACACTGGAGTAATAGGAGACTGGATCGGACTAAATAAATATTATACTCTACTACGGTATTGAGTACTTTTTCTCCAGTTCGTTGCTTTTAACGGATATATATATATATTCAATGCCAAAATGGAAGTATGAGGAATGCTGAAGTTCTGTTAGCAGCTAAACTACCAGAATATTTCAACCATGAAACTATTAGTAATTTCCCAGACATGTGCGGTTAATTGTAATATTAATATATATATATATATATATATATATATAAAAATTCACGATAAGATAAGATTTCAATATAACATTTTTATTTCTCTTCAATCGCTACATATGTTTCTTTACT
>JAOPJM010001604.1:3110901-3121354 GCA_027124095.1 Muusoctopus leioderma | reverse complement strand
GAGAGAGTCGTCACGAACACACTTGCACACACGCATACACACATACACTAACAACACAACATGTGTCCTACTATATTATGTACCAACTATTATTGTGTATCAGCTTTGTATGTATTGTTTACCTCTTCGTAAATCTATCGTAACTCTGTAAATAAACCTTTCTATTTATACGTACACAAGTGTTAGCCTTTCTTCCTCTCCTACCAAACGGTTCACTAGCTTTACTCTTTCTTCTGCTCAACACGGCGGCCTCACTAGCCTTACCGTTTCTCCTGCTGCCTGTTGCTATTACCCTGTCCTTCTCTCTCTGTGGCCTGCCTGACATGACAGCGACCTTATGGCTATCACCTCCGCATCCCCTACTTTCTGGGGACAGCAAGCGGCCTATGGATATATATATCTATATACACGGGGGCTGCAGACTAGCAACTGCAGTCCCACGACTCAACCATCATATAGATATTGACCGGTGAACGATTTATGGTTCATCGGTCAATATCGATTCGCTAAAATAGTAACAAACACCTATTTTTGTATTTGTACAAAAGGCTTCCTGTTTATAAGTGACAAGTATTTTGTTACATGATCTTTTGATAACAATTCAACATTCGAGGTATGCGAAAAGAAACGTTATTTAATTAAAAGGAAACAAGTATAACACACACCATAGCCTCGAGTCGACCAAAGTTTGTAAGTGAAATTTGGCAGACGGAAACTCTGCGGAATTCTGTCGGGTGGACTGAGAACGCGGATGGCTTAGCGGACATCGAGCCGTGAGGTCGGCACTTTGTGTCTTAACCATAGTACTGCGTTGTGTCAGTAGCTATGACACTTAACTCTCAAAATGGCCCAATCCATCTAGCTTAAATAAGTAACAAGTTCAATTACTACTATAGGGGGTGGCTTTACAAAAAAACTATACTCCAGAGGACGGCAATGGCAAACCACCCTTGTAATAAATAGGCTAGGAAAGCTTTGTGTGTGTAGATCTTCCACGGAGGCCATCAGAAGTCCGATTTGACTTGACGGTTCCAGCCATAACACATACCACAGAGTGATGAAGTGGCCGAAAAAATAAAGTAGAAAATTAATGTAAAAAAAAGAAAAAGTCAAAATATTATTGGATACACAATAGAAAGAGTATTGAAGCTGTTGTATTTAATTATAAAAATGCATATTTTTTTCTGAAACAAGGATAATAAATGAATGTTATCCGAATAGAAAGGTAAACAAATAACGCTGTTTGAAAACAATTTCTTGACTTCTATGAAACGCATTTCTAATACAGATAAGAAAATTACTTTCAGTCAGTTAGAGGGCAACTGAAGTAAGTTTCAGACCATCAACTCTACCTCTCGTGGTCACTTTGACAAACTTTTATCGACTAGTTAGCAGACGCCATTTTAAAACACAACAAATATAAACATTTCGCTGTTTAAAACGACGTCGATAATTGGTTAGCAGCACTCTGACGTTCGTAATATTAGCCAATAACAAACATTGCTAGAAACATCAACAACAACAAAGCTCTGCCAGCTTTCCTGAAAACTCGACATTTTACAAACGATATATTATGCACTTCGCAGGATTTCTTCTCGTGATTCATCCTGTGCCAATCAGCTCATTAGTCACGGGAATGTGGCTGATCTCTAAATTGTTTCTAGCCAACATGGCTTTGTAAATACCAATCCTTAAAGGTCTGTACATATCCAATAGTTGATTTTGTTCTTAAATATCTCCTCCAAATCTGAAATCTGTTTTAGATACGATTTTAGTTTCCATTATCATCGTCAATCTATCTTATCTCCCCGACATTTTTTACCTTCACTGTATTGTTTATATCAAAACCATGTTGTTTTCTTCATTAATGTATTTACTTCAAGTGATTTATTTGATGTCTTTATTTTAAACAAAAGATTGTGGAGATCATTAGATTTAATGTTACAATTTTTTACTTCGTAAATATTTATATTTTCAAATTAATATACAAAATATCAATAATGACTTTATTCTAATTTAGCGTATTTTAATTATTTAAACACGCACTGCCAAAACATTTAGTAAATATATCTAAATAATGTGTGTTTATCTTCTCTGTTAGTTTCTTATGTTTTGATTTAACCATTTCATGTGACCCAGAGTCATTTAATTTTAGATTATACACAATATCGAACCGCAGAAAAATATTTTAATAGTTTGATGATGCCTCCACGTCATGCAGTAGTCACCGATCACTGTTAAATATTTATATATTTATAAAATTACAAACATTATATAACTTTTGCAACAACAACCAGCAAGGAATAAACGTCACTATAATGAAGTTTTTAAATTCTTTTGAATTCTTCAAACTCTGTCCAAGTTGTGTAGTGTTAAAGCCAAGCTGGTGCTAGATAGGATTGAAATGGACAGAATGTTTGATTTTGTTCCAGAAAATGGAACCTTAAATACACTATTTCTAATTAGATAGCTGCAAGTAAATTAACGATATGGTCGAGGGGAAAATACCTCAGAGGACCGTTCTGCGTACTAAATACGGATACGATAGGGTCTTACGTATGTGAGGCCCCACCGTAAGTAAAATACTCGGAAATCGTATACGCCCAGCTTCACCAACCTCCCAAATTTTTATTTTTATATGACCATTTTACCTTGAGATATGGAAACATGCAACTGTGTGATCTATTCCCTGGAAAGGTAATCCCTCTGATCCTGCCAATTATTATTAGCCCATCATTGTCATCTCTAATATTTCTAAGACGATGTAAACAATCATTGAAGTTCTTCCTGACATTCAATCCACAGTCAAATGCACTGGAGTTGTTAGATCCTTGAGCATTTTGGTAAACGTAAATTTGTTGCAAAGCTTTTGAGCTTGTCTAGAATGTCAGATAAAGTTTCCAGTTTATGAGTTATTCCTGTCACTCATCACTTGGTTTGGAAGTTTTATGTCCTGTTGCTCTATTGGTGTATTTATCTCTCTCGTACACTATATTAATGTTACCACTTACCTTTTATATTCCTATGCAGATAGCACCACCCTACATTTCCTCCTATCTTTACCCACACAAGCTTTGTCCACACAATCTAGTTACCTCCTGTTAATTATGCACTATCTTCTTGAGAACATTCTGCATAATGTTTTGGCATTGTAGTAGCACCAAAATGCACATTCTACACATCTCAGGAAAAGAAACCTGCAAAACTGCATCCCTTCTACTCTTAGACCTTACATTCTTAAAATCTTCTGGCTCTCCAAAAATTTTGTCATACAAATTCCAATAACCTTTCATGGTGACCTTTCATATTTCACATAGTCAAGGCTGTATCACAAATGGTTATGCTATCTTTTGAGAGTTAATAAACTGTTCCAGTCTTCAACAACTGTACGTCTTACACTTGAGTACTAGTCACACAACCAGAATAGTGCATTCATCATGCATATGCACATTCTGGGTGGTATCCCCACTAAAAGAAAAACTAAAAAAACTCAGTTCCTTGGAAGGCATATTTTCTTCTGTAAAGCTCTCTACTTCTCTAACTTACTGTACACACTCACACATAAACTCATATTTTGTTTGTTTGTTGGTTCTGAAGGAAAGGGCTGTACCCATTGGCTTTGCAAGCCCTTCAAGACTGGTGAGATAAACATGTTCCTCTTGTACTTGCAAGTTTGGCAGCTACAGGAAAAACATGTGTAGGGAGGAAATTCCAGAGAGATGACTTTCTAGGGAGAAAGGACTGAGCATAGTGGGGGGAGGGTGTGAACACAATATGGGTGATGAGAGGAGGAAATGTGAGTTGGGGTGGCACAAGACCAGCTAGCTCCATGGAGAAGAGGTCACTGTAGTAGTGGTAGAAAAGGCAGAATGAGGATACAGCATGTCTGTAGGCCAGAGGCTGCGGTGTGTTGGTAAGCGACTTCATGTCAATCAGTCGGGTGGCCTTATTTTTAGATGTCTGTATGTGTATCAGTTGCACCATCCCAAATGTAGGAGCAGTACTCCATTGTGGGTATCATTTGAGCTTTATAGAGGGTTAGTAGTTGTTGGATGGTAGTGGTAAAGTATTTTCTGGCCTTGAAGAGGAAGGCCAGTCTTTGCTATGTTGAGGATGTGCAACTACCAGGAGAGATCCTCAGTGATGGTGAGGCCTAGCATTTGTAGCAACTTTGAAGGTTCGAATTGCATGTTCATGTTTAGGAGGGGGTGGGATACAATATTCTTTTCTTGATATGTGTAGTGATTGCACCTTTGTACTGTTGAAGAAGACAAGATTGGCATAACCTATTGGAGAATTTTTTCGAGGCCTCTGTCCATGGAGTCAGTGCATGTTTGGCATGAAGTGTCTAGGTTGTGAGTGGAAGGTTAGAGCAGAATGAAGAGTGTTATCATCTGCATAGTAGTGGGCATCATTGGCGGGGATGGCAAGTAGGTTGTTGATGTACATTGATGTATAGGAAGAAAATCTGGGGGACAAAACCTTGGATCCCAGAATTGATACTTTGTATCAGAGAGAGCTCAATCACCACATACCACGATTATGTGATCTGACAGGATACCTCCAGGTAGGCAGTTTTGCTAGGAGATTTGTGTCAGATATGATCAAATGCTTTGCTGATGTCAAGTGCAACAACACTGAAATGAAATGTACCTACCTTTTCTCCTTCTCTTCTGATATCTACTGTTTTACCCATTAGACGCATGTGCTAAACACTTTTCTTAGTCCTTCTTCTCTAGAACCCTCTCCCCCACATGCTCATTTTTTCCTGCCAACCAATAAATAAACTGTAAGAATTCAAATTAAACATCAGCTGCATTAACTTACCAGCTATCCCTGTTCTCTAGTCAAAGTGGGTTTGAAAATATCTATTGGAACTGCCTCTTCTCAGACTGCTAAAAAACAACAACAAATAAACAATTCTACCACCAGACTATATAAGACAAGGTCTTATATAGTCTGGTGGTTGATGGGAAAGTTTGTATAGATGACTGGTTCAAAGAGCTAAAGGTAGTCAATATAAGCAATACATTCAGTTTAAGATGCAGGTAGATGATCTGTTCTCATTGAGTAATTTTAGGTGTTGCAAAAACCGTTTAAAGCAGGGTAAAATATGTTCAGCTTCAGTTGAAAGAACTGAAGGTGAACATGGCTAAGACTAAAGTATGTTATAAATAGGGCGGCACTAAACAGTAACATTTCAGGGAAGTAATTTTTTGGTTCACATTATTTATAGCCTTTCAAAAATAATTCTTTTTCACATTATTATAGACTTATTGTTGATTGATCAAAGAGCAATGAGGTAGTTGAGATAGTAGTATGCCAAACTAAATGCAATGCAGTATATAGGTTTGTACCTCTATGTTCTGAGATCAAATCCTACTGGAGTTGACTTTACTTTACTTTTCATCTCTCCAAGGAAAATAAAATAAATACTAGTAATCTATTAGATTTATTGAATTAACTATCTTTCCTATACAACAATCACTTTATACTCCTATTAGAAATAATTAGTAGATGTCATAATCTGCTAGGCTACACCACTGTATAACTTATAGACTATTAAAGTATAGGGCTCTGAATTCTGTGCCAAATTCTGTTAACCAAAATGCTTGCTACACTTATATGCTACTTTAATTTATTTTTGCATTTTCCACTTTGGCTTGTCATCAAGTAAAATGACATAACTTTAACAGGTAAATCTTCTAACTAAACCTAGTATTACAGATTCAAACCAACATGTTTGAAGAAGCAGCAGATTTAGATTGACTGTAATTAAGGATAGGGAAGAAGGAGGTAACATTGCATAGTGAGGGATTGTGTAGATTACAAACATTAACTTCAAAGATTACATAAATATTTTTTTTTAATTAGATTTTGAGATATTCAAGTTATCAAGATGTAATTCCCACTCAGTTGCTTATTTGAAGTGATCTTTTTGACAAACTTGTTGAAGAATGCATATTTGTGATTTTCTTAATTTGAAATGTGTGAAGTACATTTTTCTGTTGTTGGGTAACCTCTATCAGACCTGTGGCATTGAGGTAGCTGATCAAATACTTAGGCCCACTGTAGATATGCCATGTTTCAGTCTGGTCTGTGATCACACCACACATTATGCCATACAATAAATAGTTGGTTGTATGTGGCACAGTGAGGTAATCATGTTATGCTGTGCCTACTTACTTGTCTAGCTTGTTCTGATATGATCAGCAACTCTAGTGTTTAATAAAGTGCATTTGTTGCTGTATAGAATTTAAAAAAAATGTTTATGGCTTAGTCAGACAAGGAAGGGCAGCACTCTAACCTTTGTGCAAGGCCTCCAAGACTGGTGGAGTAAAAGAAGGAAGAAATGACTGATGGGTTGCTACAGAGAAAGCAGCACAACTCAGTCAAGTTATTTTGAGACCGAGGTCCTGTTCCGAATATTTGCAACAGAGTGGACTCGTGGTTGTCAAGTAAACTTCTTCACCATATGGCCATACCTGTGGCCATACCTGTAGCAAAGTCAATCTAATTTGAAGGCTCAGTTATACATAATTTCTACAGTATGATGCAGAGTAAACATTTTTTTTTTTATTACTAATATTGCATATATTTTTAATTCCAGATATTTTAAAATTATAAAAATGAATGCTATCATAGCTGTGTGTCACTTTTGTGAACTCCATGGCCCAAGAATTGTATATTGTACGCAATCTTTCCATCCACAAGAACACAGAGCCGTAGATGATGAGGATGCATTGTCTGATGTTAGTGCTGGTCATCTGCATAACCGGTCAAAAGCCATAGGACATGGTTCCTTTTCTTCTACTGATAGTGCTGCTGTAACAAGTATGAAGACAGATCTTTGTGAAGTACGTCATCTTCTTACTCACCCTTCTTTTTCACTTTAATGTTTATATGTTTCACTCTATCTATTTCTCTCCCTCTTTCTCTCCTTTACTCTCTTTTTCACATACTTTTTCACTTTCTTTTCTTTACCCACTCTGTTTTATATTCCTCTTTTATTTTTACATGTAAACATTGGATATTTGCATAGTAAAAACTGTAGACTATCATGTTGTATCCTGTCATACCCTCTTGTGACAAGCCTTAACTTATACTTTGAAATATTTAAATGCAATAATATTGAAAGTAATGAATTTTGATTGGATCAATACGTGGAAGTTATTAAATTTGTGAAGTGCAGTTGTCTAAGTCTTTAGATTGTCTGCACACTAGTTGAGGAATCAATGTTTTATATCAAAGTCACTGGTACTGCACTTTATCCCTGTTAAAGATACTTATTTCTAAATGTCCTTGTCTACATAGCCTCAAACGGGGAAGTGCAGTTCAATACTGTAGGGCATCAAGAGACACTGCATAGTCTGACAATGGGGAAGTGCAGTTCAATACTGTAGGGCATCAAGAGACACTGCATAGTCTGACAAGTCTTTTTGTTATTGCTTAGACCCAGGTCAACCCTGATCAAGCAGGCCTTTAATCAAATGCATTCCTTCTTTTATTCAGACATGGTGTATCTGGGCCTACATTATCCAATGTGTCCTTGCTTTTTTAAGACGATAGGGTGTGAGTTTGAAGGAGATTTGATTGCTATTTCTTGTTGGTTAAACGACTGGGTATAGGCTTCCTAGATCGGGTTCAAGGTTGAGTGATAAGCCTGTATGTAGGGGATGTTGATCAAGCTGTACAAATAGCAAATTTGAAACAATACTTTTGTAATATTTTTAATTTTCCAAATACTCCTACCAATGTTAATAATGTGTGTAGTAGGTCAGTACAGTTATGTGTGATTTCCCACAAATTAACAAAATATCTCAGTATCAAAATTACATAACAAAAAAACTGTCGACTAGAAGACTTGTTGCTGGTTTAAGTTTTAATATTTGACTGTTAGTGCTTTGAGTTCATAACTTATCTGATGGACTGATTTGTGTTCTCATTGATAAACTGGGGAAATTGGGGGGAAATATAGAAATCAGGTACATGGGGTGGGGTCGGAAATGTGTACATGCCTTTACTGCTCAGAGATACTATGTATTTCCAGGCATCCACCTAGATTCCATGTACCCACAAAGCCTAAAATACTGCATAACAATGAACGAACTCACCTGATGCATGGACAGATATGGTACCGGTCAGGTGGACAGCAGCAGAGAAAAAGAGACGCAAAGATTTAAGGAATGACAAAAATTGACTTTGATGGAAAATCAATTCCGATACTGCTTAAAGATGTCTGATCTCCGCGTCATAATAACAAGGCATGGTTATACCTTAAGACAATAGCTGTCCTCTAACCAGCACCACAACATTCAAGAAAACTGCTACTTTAGCTGCTGTCCAATCAGGTCAGAGAACAAATCACCAGACAACAATCACTATGTTTAAAAACCAATGTTGTTTATAAACTATCTTGCTAGTGCGGAAACACATACATTGGATTGACAAAAAGGCAGTTACACGTAAGAATAGCAGAACACTTTTACAAAGCAACATCACCTAGCGCAGTATTCCAACACGGATTAACATGCCAAGGAAATGTAGAAACACAAGTCTTAGTAAGACACACAGATTCCGTAACCCTCCAGATTGTTGAGGCATACTTCATTAAGAAGCAGATGCCTGCCCTGAACCATAGAGTGGAGTTGAACATGTGGAAATACATATTTAGTGTCTCTGAGCACTAAAGGTATCTACGTGTTTCTGGGTTTCCAACCCCCAGTGTACCTGATTTCTTTCTTTCCTCCAATTTCCACAGTTTATCCAATTTATCCAGTTTATCGATGGGAACACTAATCAGTCTGTCTGACAAAGTGTTATGAATCCAATCACTAACAGTTAAACATTAAAACTTAAACCAGCAACAAGGCTTCCAGTAAACTGTTATTTGTTATATTTGTTGTGATATTTTGATACTGTGTCATTTTGTTGTTTTGTTAAGGTATTTTGTCACTTTGCAGTAAATCACACGAACTGCACCAACCTACTACCCGCAGTATAAACATGTTGCATGAGATAGACTAATGCATTATATCTACCAGCTCCTACCAGGCCACATATCTCCTCCTCAAAATCTATTGTGATCACATTTATAAACTGGAAAGAATCTACTGGCAAATTTGCTTCTTGAGGGGATGTAGACTACACAACCTAACTGTGCAATCCCTAAGATGTCTATAGATGCCCATAATTTCTCAGAAGTTCCTTGACATCATCAATAGTTATACCCTCAACCTATTATGCTCTATCGACCAAAAACCATGCAACCACTACCAACTGAGATCTAATGGCATGTTCGAGTGCTTTTCCTATATATCACACACCATGCACAGTGTAACCCATGTAGATAGACAATAACCCAATCACAGGCAACAACAGACACCCGAGAACTGCCACCACCGCCTGCAACCAAGAAGTCACAGACCTGACTGGAAGACTCAACAAGGAGGAATCTGCAGTTTTGTGTAAGGGACCAAAATTCACAACACTCCACTGACACTAAGAGCACAGGAATCACCACATCCATCTCTAGAATGGTGTACATTCTACTGTGGGCACACTGACTCAACTACAGTGACAACACTGACATGGACCCCCAATGAAGGGTTGAGTCCCTACCTATATGAGACGGATTTCTGCAAGCCACCACCACCACCACCACCACCACCAGCAGTGGGCGAATCTTATGAGAAGAGGGTCAGGAAACTTTGCCAAGGTATTCTGAAAACCACGCAGCTGGTACACAGGCACCAACCATCAACCTACCAACCTGCTGGTTAGGGAGAAATCTATCAGTAAATCACTGAGGAACAAGAACAATGTCTACCTCATATCATACAAAGAAGGAAAATTCTGGATGCTTGATGGTAACACAGACAACAATGCAGCTCTCTCCCACAGACAACAATGCAGCTCTCTCCCACAGACAACAATGCAGCTCTCTCCCACCGCTCACAAGGCTATGCTACACCCAATGCTGCAATACCACCGTGAACAGAGTGGAAAGCCAGTGGAACGACCTGTAGAGGAGCATATCTGGAAACATGCAACTTAGCATGCACACATAAAAAATCTTACTGGCATAACGTTCCTCTATGCCATGGTTTTACTGCTTTATTAAGATCTACAAAAACACCTGTGACTTGGGACAACTAAAAAATATGCCCAATCATTGCAAGCACCAAATCTCTACTCCGGAAAATGAAGTGGCTCCTTTTGTGGCTACTCTAACTGCTATTTGTACTCATGCCAACACACTTGGAGAGTAGTTGACAACTAATAGAACTAAGAGTAATAAGACTAAATATGTTTTAAGCATATATATATATATATATATACATACGAGGGTTGTACCGAAAGTAATACAAAAGTGAGCATAACTTTTTTATTAACTGACATAGGTCGTTCAAATTGCACATGTTGGTAGAGTAACTCTTCCTCTATACAAAGG
>JAOPJM010001604.1:3084092-3102780 GCA_027124095.1 Muusoctopus leioderma | reverse complement strand
ATAATCTCTAATTTTATGTTTTATACACTATTTTTTTAAAAATGTTAAATGAAATTTTAATACTAACCGATATGGTTCATCAACTATAGCTGATTTATGAACACCTCTTTTTATGCTGCTCCCTGACTGAGAAAAACCAGTTCCAGTATGCGGCGACGATGAAGAGTGTAAAGATGGTAATCTACTCTGGCTAGAATATCCGTTACCGACAATATTGGAATGACTACCAGAGTTGCCTGATACCCCAGAGTGGTGGGATAAATGATGGGAACCATGGCCAGACCATGATTGGTTTATTGCACTTTGAGTTTTATTCAAAGAGATACCATTAGAGTTTTTATTGACCTTTTTGTATATGTGGCGCATAAATGATCCAGTTGGCTTGATTTCCTTCGTACTGGAGACACAAATAGAAAAATAATTGATATTAACTATTTAATTACAACAATATTAAACTATGAATTGATACAGATGAAAAACAATTAAAATTCATCTGAGTCTTGAGTTCCAATTTTAACTTATTTAACTGATGGAGGAGAAAACGGTGTTAAATAGATGGAACAAACCAAGTTGTGGAGACTATTCCTATAGCAGACTTTACTCTCAGTATATTACTATCCATTCACCCTTTGGGAACAATGGCCATGTTGATGTCAGTTGGACTTGAAATCAGAACAATAGGACACCAAACTATGATTAAAATAGTAAAATAAGTGCTTAATATGGCGAGTACAATAACTTGAATTAATTAAGATTACACTCGTATTGAGGATAGGTAAACCTTGAAAAATATTTAAATCAACCAAACAAAGGCAATTCAAAATAAAAACAAAAAATTTGGGGGAATAGGTTGATACACCAAAGTTCCAATTAATTAAAGTTGGAAATAGGAAATGTGATGAGGAAGAATAATCTAATCTTTGGCATACACAATGACAACAATGAACATATTTCAGTCTTATTGGAACTTCTCATCGAAGAATACTCACTCATGTATCTGCCAGTTCGATAGACAGAAAAGAGTGTTTAAAATACTGTCTCCAACTTTATACACTACCCTACATCATTTTTTTAACTGTTCAAAATGAGTAACTGAATCAAAAAGTAAAATGAATTCCTCTTTCCTACCTCGAAAGTTTGATAAATTTGCAAATTTGAACTTCACACATAATTTTAAAGCAGGCATTTCTAGTTTCCTGGCCTTTAACAAACTGAGCCAAGAAAACCTGGAAATGGTACAGATGTCAGTTTATTTTCTACATTGAGCCAAGTAAAATATGTTGTTTTAAAAAGAAACCAAATTGACGGATTTATTCTTAGAATACATTACTTTCATTCAAATATTTTTTTTCTTTATATAGTTTCATATGATTCACCTTCATACAACCACTACTTTTCTCCTTATTCTCATCCACTCATCTCTGCTGGATGCCAATGCTATCTTATACCCAACACTCAATATGTAGTTCCCACACAACCAATACTCTTTCCCCTTATACTCATACTCTGTGCCCCCCCCCCACTTTCCACGTCCCCCTTTGCCCGTAATCACTACTTTCCTATTCATACCCATACTGTCACACCTTCCTTCCCTCACTCTTTCTCCTTTCCCTTCTCTCCATCAAATTCTTAGCTTCCCCTATTTTTACCCATACTCTTACTCTTCCCACCCTCCCATACATAACCTATCTCTTACTCACTCACACTCTCATGTTACATTTACCCTCATAGAATGGATACTATGTAGAGTAGAGAGGGAATCTTTAGCCCGTTAGAGACGAGGCAATTCTAGTGCTGGTGACACGATAAATGCACCCAGTGCACCCTGTAAAGTGATTGGCGCTTGTTTGAAGACAACAGTGTCAAGAGGGCTCTAGTTGTGTCGTGGACATGACAACCTCTCTAGTGTTGGTGCCATGATAACCTCTCTAGTGTTGGTGCCATGATAAATGCACCCAGTACACTCTGTAAAGTGGTTGGTGATCGGAAGGGCATCTAGCCATAGAAACCAAGCCAAACGAAACATGTGTGAGGCGTGGTCCCCTGACCTGTCCAGGAGAGTGGTGACTCCATACACAATCGACGCGGGCTGAAATCACCCGTCCAACCCATGCCAGCATGGAAAACGGACGTAAAATGATGATGATAATGGTACCTTTTAGCTTTTCTGATTCATTACATTAATTCCTAAAACCAGCTGGGCATTTAATTCTTAATTATGAAAATTATATACTTATGTTAAATTTTTCACGTAAGATGAAAAGAACTTATTTAATAATATAATAAATGATATTTGTTTTTAGAAGTTTTATTTTTCATGTTGAAAGGTAAACTGGATTTCTTCCAGATAGAAATCAAAAGCACATTTGAGATTGCAATTATTGGTTGTAGGTAGTTCAATTCATGTTCAACATATGCCATTCCATCCTGGCAGAGGTTGAACAAGTTTGCTTAACAACCCTTCCCTAACAATTCTTTCTTTACACACTAACTTTAAACTCAGATGTTGAGGTGGCGTCTTTAGGGAGCTGAGCTATTGGCGTGAATGTCATCAGTTCAAACATAAGTACAAGCAAAGTTGTTGTTTAGCCCCAGATCATCTCTGATGGAGCAGATCTGTGACCATAACGGCTTTTTGTATATCTAGGACTGCATTTGAACACAATAAGGTGTATTTGAAGGAAATTTGGTTGCTATTTCTAGCAGGTTGAGCAACCTCATAGAGGCTCCCTTGTTGGCTCGACTAGTAAAGTAGTCTGCTTAGCTTGAAAAATAAAACTCAATCCTATTTTGAGAATGAGTTTGCGGTATTATACAGGGGATCTACTTGTAAAAAAACAATTCGAACAGACTCTTCTAATCTAGATTAAACAGAAAAATTGATGCTAAGGACAATAACTGAATTTTTACAGCAATTTCCATTTCTGTTGTTTGGATAATGTATTTTAGAGAGTGCTCAATTGGCAGAAACAGTAAAGAGACAGAATAAAGGCTTAGCAGCATTTAGCTTTATCCTTTCTGTTTTAAGTTCAAATCTCACTCTGGTTGACTTTATTGTTCATCTCTCTCTGGAGGGGAGGGCAATAAAGTAAATGCTAGTAACACACTGGACAGATTCAATTATTTGATGGACATATGATGGTATTGAAAGGTTGTGTTGGTATGTGTGGGGTTTGTGTTGACTGATAATAAAAATTATCAATCGACACAAGATATATACTTTTTATTTTCTAGCTGTGTGAATAGTTCATTTTAGCTACACAAGCTAAGGCTGTATGTGATGTATTGATTTTAAGTTTCTATACTTGAGTTGTATGTAGTGTTTCTCAAATGTATTTAGAAAGATAAAGTTGTTGAGTGTAAATGCAATTTAACAAATTTATTTTTGGAACTAATTTTATTTTAGGTAAATTTGAACCCCCAATCTTTCATCCAAATGTCTATCCCTCTGGAACTGTATGTCTATCTCTGTTGGATGAAGACAAAGATTGGAGACCTGCTGTTACCATTAAACAAGTAATTATTATTCTATTATTAAAGTGTTTTTAACCCTTTGAAGTCTGCAAAAAAATAAAGTAAACATAATTCAAGTTTCTTATCTCAATAATTATGTAAGATTAAAAGATAATCTATTTTTTTAATAAATTCTTAATTATTAATGTTTATTTGAAAAGTAGTAATGATGAATTGTTTATATTGTCTTTAACGCATTTTAGATTTGATATATTTTTAGTGATGAGTAAACTATGATTAATCAGATATGTATTTATATTTACTTTAAATAGTATTGTACAGATGCATAAAGTGAATATAAAAGGAGAGCCCAGTGAGAATCAAACCCAGTCCCCTTTGTTGACTCCCTTGTGCATTTAATGCTGTGTCATGAACCTTTTGACAATGTTTAGTATTTATACCTACAGTCAGTCTGAAAAATGTGCATGCATAAGCTAGAATTGGGCTCTCCATTTTTTTTTATATTCACTTTATGTATCAGCAAACGCTGTTAAAAGAAAATTGTTTATTGTATTTAATCATGGAACTAAGAAATTTAACAATTTATTATTTTTATTCAGATACTACTTGGAATCCAAGAACTCTTGAATGAACCAAATATCAAAGATCCTGCTCAAGCAGAAGCATACACTATCTATTGGTAAGAATTACATTCAAAGCATTTTGGTGTTTTCAAAACAATTGCTAATTTTTTTTTTTTTTTTTTTTTAAATCATTAAGGCTGCTTTTAATTAGTCTAATTTCACGAGCAAAGCACATAACTCTGCTTGCTCCAGTTTGCCTGACTGGTATAAAACAGGTTGCCCGCCTGTGTAACTTCATGGTCAGTGGTTTAGTTCTGTTAGTTTACTAATGATTTCACTGCACATTTTCTTGGTTACACTAGCAAAATTTAGAGAAGCTGGGAAAATACTATTGTTTGATAGGCATATATATGGTTTACTCTTTTCACATGCATTGAATTGTAGTTTTGTGATTGTGTATTATTTTATTATTGACATTGTCATGTTGCTGTGTAGACTGATGGTTTGCATTTGCTTATGGCAAATTCCTGGCATTAAAGTTAATTTATTCCAAGCCTTCCTTCAACTCCTTAAACCCCAATCATGAGATAAGTCATATAAAAAAATTGCGACTTGCTCTTAGATCGTGAAATAAGTCTTCATCAAAAATAGCTTGTTGAAAGCTGATCACAATTATACTCATGATTTTACTATTCCTTATAAAACTCTATTTTATTGGTTTATTTAGTTGTATTGCCCAGTCAGCTCTGGTTGAAGCTTATTGTGCTAAAGGAAATCAGTTATAGTGTTTAACCCTTTCGATACCAAACTGCCTGGAACTACCCCTGGTTCTATGATAAAAAAACTATTTGTTTCAAAGTGTTCATATTTGAATTTAAGCCTTCCATTATATTTTTATGTAAGAACTTGTTGTTAAGTTATGTTCCAAACACTAACTTAATAGCAAGAAAGTTATTTTACTAAACTCCTCCAAATTCTTGATTATTTTCAAAATTAATTTAAAATCATAGACTATCTCATTAGAAATATGGTAATGAAAGGAATAAAGAGATTCTTTTTTACAGAATTTAAAATAACACCCCTATTATTTTTGTGTTTTGTCAAAAAATAATTCCATCTTTAGGGTTCTACATCTGTAGGCTTCGACTCCAAAGGAACATATTTAAAATATTAACAGAATAAATAAAAGCAGTAGGGTTGTTTTTTTTATTCTAGAGGAATAAAGAGGACATTGTGATTGAGAGGTGTGAACTGTCTTAACTAATCAAAATGTTGTTTTTGTGCATGTATTTATCAATGAATTGGCATCCAAGCCATTATTTCTAATGGATCCAATGTTCAATGTATTCTACATTGATTGGTACAGCAAACTTAGATATTAGTTTTCAAACTAGGTGTTTTATTACAATCTTAGATATTAGGTGTTTTATTACAAACTTAGATATTAGTTTTCAAACTAGGTGTTTTATTACAATCTCTGCCAGGTTCTGCCAATATTTTTTTTTTTTCCCCCCCCAATATGTTCAAGCATATTCAGAGGAGGCCCATGACTTTTTTCACTACAGGGCCTTCAAGGCAGAAAGGGGAGGAGTTATTCTTAGACTGGAGAATTAGTCTGAATGTTTGCAACAGAGTGTACTCTGCTAAAGGCACCCAAGGGCCAGGTGGTGTTAAACTAGGTGATGGATTAACCCTTTTGATACCAACCCACCTGAAACCGCCTCTGTTTCTATGATAAAAACTATTTATTTTAAAGTGTTCATATTTAAATTTCAACCTTCCATTATGATTTTATGTAATAATGTTTTGTTAAGTTATGTTCCAAACATCAACTTAATAATGAGAAAGTTAGTTATTTTACTAAATTCCTCCAAATTCTTGATTATTTTCGAAATTAATTGAAAATCATGAACAATGTATTTCATTAGAAATATGGCAACGAAAGGGTTAAGCCTACCACTTAAGAACATATACAGTTCATCCGATGGGCTTCTGAACAGCTTCTGTCTACCCAATTTCATTCACAAGGCTTGAGTTACCTCAAAATTATGGTAAAAGACACTTGCCTAAGGTACCATACACTGGAATCAAACCTGAAACTGATTGCGAAACAAACTTCTTAACCATACGGCCATGCTTGCACCCAGATTGATATCTTATATCTGGTATTTTGTTATTCATCACTTTTCTTAAGAATCTTGAGTTTTCTTCAAATCTTTGGTCTTATTCATAGCTAATGCTGTTTAATTTTGTGTGTGTATTCACATGCATTTCCTTACAGATTCCTGAAAATCTTTACTCCATCTTATATATATCATCTTTTATTTATGATTACAGCCAAAACAGATCAGAATATGAGAAGCGAGTGAGATCTCAAGCCATGAAGCTTCGGGAAGAATCTTAACCATCAGACCTTTACCTCGGATTTAAAGAAACACCAGTGTGATGACTGCAACAATATATCATACAAGATTTCTTCATTCCATGTAATTACTATTGTAATTTGTATACAATAGCCAATCAGCTCTCAACCATGAAATCATTTTGCACATGCTCTCCTACACACATACACACACACACATACATACACACACACACACCCTTCTATATTTTCCTTTCACTCTTCTCCCTCTCCCTTCTGCCATAACATCTATCTTAATTTTCTATTGGAACAGCTTTCAAGTTAATTTGGCAACGTATGGAAAAACCCTGTCGCATCTTTAGGATGTTTCCATCTCTTATGCAACCACTAAAGAATAAAGTGCATACTAAAACAAATCTCCCTATCAAATTATTTGGTAGTTGATTTATTATATATAAATACTTTTAAATTTCATATATCTTTATGAAATAAATGTGTGAAAGAAAATTACATTCATGTTTATTCTATTATCAAAAGGAATTTAATGTGTGTATGTGTTTGTACATATATATATATATTTACATGCATGCAGACACACACACACATGCACACAAACACATATATACTGCATGGTATGCTGTGTGAGAGAATTTTGTTTACATTTTGTAATTCACCTTAGGCATGATTTTTTTGTATTGTTTAGTAATTTGCATATGTGATATGTTACTATCCATAGGGTCCATAATATAGTATCTTCTTTTCATCATTTAGCAGTGTAAATTTTAGAATTGCATAGCTAAAAACATTTTAATCTATTTATTTATTTTTTTTCATTTTTTTGTTGTTTTTTTATTCAGGCACATACAAACTTAAAGTGTGCTGTTTGTTGTCATGAGTTGCCAATATATGTCTTAACCATTTGAAAAACTCATCAAAGTTTTACTGCTTTTTGTTAGTCATAACTGAGTTAATAACTGCCTTACTTTTAAATTTATGTATTATGAATATAGGTTAATAAAGACTTTTTAAAGAAATAGAATGGAAATGAAGGTATGGTATATTTTAAAAAAATTTGTGGAATTTTTTTTTTCTTTTTTTTTTTTGGATTGAAAAAAAAAAGTTTTAAGTTTAATTCCCTTAAAATTACGTTATAATCAGATTAATCATGTAGTAAAATGAAAGTAAATCTAAATACATCTACCTCTCTATATAAGAAAATAATAGTTTTCCATTCTGCTGCATTGCAAAATTGATGAGTGCTTTCTGAGATAAATCAATATGTATTCTTTCTGCACCTTTTTATCCCTCATTTTCAAAACATCTATTATTTTTGCTTTGGAAGAGAAAGAAATAAAGGTTACTTCTCAATTCAACTTCTTCTGAAAACTTTTTTTTTTCATACATGTACCTGTTAAAACCTCTTTAAAAAGATGATTTGACACATTCATGTATTTTCTTTTATAATATAGTGTCAAAATAAAATTATTAAAGCAAGTGATCTTAAGTGAAGTCTGTAATTTGTTTTTGGTCATAATTAAATAAAAAATATTTATAGGTATTTATCTTTTTTGTCTTTTGCAGAGTTTTCTCATCGTTATTAATATCCAGTTTTTCAGGTAGCATTGGTTTATGGAAGATATGTGCATCCTTATTTCATCTGTGATTTAGCATTTCAAAATCAGGGCAAATTATCCTAGCAACACATTGCTTTAATATGCAGCAATGTTCTGTTGATGCAGTGGGTTCTTGTAGTTATCCTTGTTTGCAAGAGCCCTCGATTTGTAAGTGTATTCTATCTTGTCCATGATCACAGTAGTATTATCCTTGTCTTCACGTAGAAGTATGATGCTACTGTCGTTCTGTTCTCTTTAGATATGTTAAGTATGGGAAGCTTGGCCACCTTCAATACATTTAGAACTCTCCACCTTGGGTCGTCTGCTTCAGATTTTTCAAGTACTTTGACTATGTCTAAATAAGGATTGTGCTTGATAGTATTGATGAACTGTAGCTCTTTGTTCAGCACCCATTCTTTTGAGGGTAACTAAGAAATTCAAGAAAGATCTCACTGCATCGACAAGTCTAGTTGTCAGTAGGACTATCTTGCTGACTATCAGTATAAGCAGCTTATTATGCAACACCATAATAAACTAAAACATGTGTATGGCCTTCCCAAAATACATAAATCTGGTGTTCTCCTAAGGCCTATTGTCATTTGTAGAGATTCAGCATGTCATTCACTGAGCCTGTTCTTGCTTAACATCATTTTCCCACCTCATGGGCAGAACTTTTTCATATATGACAATTTCAGCATACTTTGCAGAGCAAGTATCTTTTGCCAAATGATGCCCTTTGATGTAGTAAGCCTATTTACATTGTTTCCAATAGACAAGGTATTGTCAGTTATCAGAGCCAGACTAGAAAAAGATTAAAATTTCCATGAACTTAGTAAAATATCAACTGTTAATATCATGGAGTTGTTAACACTAGGCTTAAGAATAGATCAACAAGTGGAAGAGATGTCTATGAGTTCTGCATTATCACCAATAATGACTAATATTTACATGGAGTACTTCAAAAACTTAGCTCTAGAAAATACAACACTGAAACTCACAGCCTGGTTAAGATAGATAGATATTGTCATAATTTGGGAACACTGAGAGGATGTCCAAGTTTTTGTAGACCACATGAACTTTATACATACTTCAAACCAGTCCATCGTGGAGAAAGGAAGCAACAACCAACTGCCACCTTTATTGATGTATTGATGCAAAGGTCAAAAAGGTGACTGAACATCAGTATTGAAAACCAACAGCTACGGGACTCTACTCAAACTATAAATGTCACTATCCATACAGTGTTTAGAAAGGAATTGTTAAATGTCTACAACATTGGGTAAAAACAATTGACATTGATATTTCAGCTTATATAGAAGAAATGAGTCACCTGAATAACAAATACCCAGCCCATCATGTAAGGCCCACAGTCACTCAAGTACTAAGAGATTAAACCAAACTCTACTGTGCCTTTATCTTACTGCAAGGGTCTCAGAAAATCTGCAACACATATAACAAGAACTGTATTCAAAATGAAAACCACAATTTGAAAATTTCTCACCAAAGTTAAATTTATCTAAGGGTGGCTGGAACATAACTGCTATAACATACCATGCTTTGCAGAATATCTTCATCGTCATCATCATTTTACATCCGTTTTCCATGCTGGCATGGGTTGGACAGGTGATTTTGGCCCGCAACAATTCTAATTGGAGTTACCACTCTCCTAGACAGGTTGGGGGACCACGTCTCGCTTGTATGTTTCATTTGGGTTGGTTTCTACGGCTGGATGCCCTTCCTATCACCAACACTAGAGAGGCTGTCAAGTCCAAGACAGGACCAAAGGGCCCTCTCCACCCTGTTGCCTCCGATTGATCGCCAAAACACTTTACTGAGTGCACTGAGTGAATTTATCATGGCACCAGCACTAGAGAGGGTGTCTAGTCTCATGCAGGCTAAAGAATCCTCTCTACTCTACAAAGTCTCTGTTCTGTGAGGACAAATATGAAGTGAGAGTTTGAATATAATATAGGTTATGTATGAGAGGGTGAGAAAAGGAAGAGTATGGGTGAAAAAGAGGGAAGCTGAGATTGGAAGAAAGGACTGAGGAGGCGAGTAGAAGGCGACAGATTGTAAGAGGGAGTGTGAGTAGAAAACAGGTTATGCATGAGAGGGAGAGGACAGTATGTGAGTATGAGGGGATGGTAGGGAAGTACAGAGTAAGAGTATGGATGTGATAAGAAAGCAGAGATTACAGGGGGAAAAGTAAATAGAAGTGGATGATGGCATAGATGTCCATTAAGGATAAGTAGAGTAGAGGGTAGCCAGCAGGTATGGATAGGTCTGATGCCAACCTATCATAATGGAGGTGTGGAGTGAAACTGGTAATGATGGGTGCAGAACGAATGCCATCCTCTGCAACACAAGCACTATGGTGTATCAGATAGGACAAGGAGTGGAAGATAGGGGTGGTACGCCACCATTATTATTTCCAATGATCAGTTCGCCAGATTGCACTGTGGCTGTCGGGTCCTCTCCCACATTGTGTGTTGCCAATCATCACGGTCTTCAGTCATCTCTTTTGTGAGGTTCAGTTTCTTGAAGTCCGCCATCACCACTTCATCCCATGTCTTCCTCGGTCTCCCCACTTCACAGGTTCTAGCCACATCAAGCGCTCGGCACTTCTTTATACATCCTCCATATGCATCACATGCCCATACCAGTGCAGTCTTCTCCCTTGCATACCACATCTGATTCCTCTTATACCTAATTTTTCTCTCAGTTCATCCGTGCTCTGTCGTTCATGCACACTAACATTACACATCCAGCGGAGCATGTTTGCTTCATTCCTTTCCAGCCGTCGCAGATCTTCAGCATTCAAAGCCCAGGTTTTGCTACCATGCAGTATCGCACTTCGTATACAAGCATCATACAATCTGCTACTTGTATGGCTACTTTACTGAAAGATAAATAAAAATAGCATTGGTTGTAGATGCATCAGCAGCTTAGTGAATAAGAATGTTAACCTTAGTTTGGATTCAAACTAGATATCTTTATTGCTAGTCTTATTCATGAATGTGTATATAACATATTCAAGAATGACACTATTGGAGATCAAAACAGTATTAAACATTTTTTTTCATCTCTGAAGATGAGGTTAATAGTCTGGAAAATTATCATCTTATTAGTATTAAAGATTTCATCATTGTCATTAACAAGTTATATCGCGGCAGAGAAAAGGATTTACTGCCCTTCTCAAAAGAGAACGATTTTGTTTTCTGTAACAATGTGCGAGGATTGCTGATGAAACTGAGCATATCGGAATACACACCCAGTGAATAGCAGTTATTCATAGATAGCTCCAAACGGAGCCTAAAATGTGTTCTACACAACAGGAATCGATACAGATCAATTCCAATTGGTCACTTAGTCGGTAGGAGTGAAGAGCACGGGATAGTCACCCTAGTCCTAGAAAAGATATCATACCGAGACCACCCATGGGTGATCTGTGTGAATCTGAAGATGGGTAATTTTCTCCTGGGCCAGCAGAGCAGGTACACCAAGTATCCATGCTTTATATGTCTCTGGGACAGTAGAGCTAAAGATGAACACTGGGTGAGAAGACAGTGGCCTTTGAGAGAAAACATGGTGGTTGGAGAAAAAAAAATCATCAAAGAACATTTGGTTGACAGCGACCTCTATACCCAGAAACATGTCTAACATCTGAGTCACCAAAAGTTGTGTTCCCCAGTGTAATCCATTAAAGCCTCAGAGTATTGTCATTTCATTTTAGAGAGCTGCATATAGGTGATTTACACTGTGAATGTCAAACCACTAGCTGAAAGGTTAGTAGTTTGCATACTACCAAGTGTGTTCATGGCTCAACAGCCCTCTCTACTCAGCTGTAAATAGGTACCATAAGGTGGCATAACTCAGTTGTAAGCTGTGATCTCACTGAAACTGACAAGTGTTTGTGTTGCTTTGCAGTGCCAAGCACAACTTTTCTAGTGATTAAACTGACTTGCTCTAGATATTCTAGTGGAAGGAAAAGTATTCAGTGGTACCCCTACAAACTAATAATTATGAGAATCACATGGGGTTATCTATGTATTTGTTCAACCTGCTAGAAATAGTTGATTATAATTAGAGGGAAATTTAGCTTAGCTATCTTAAAAAAAGAATGATATAGTTTATCTCAAATTACATTATGCAATGTTTGAATAAAAGATGGGATGGTCATGGATGGAATAGCTTTGATTATAGGTCTGCTTGATTCAGGGCTACACTGGAACTAAACAAATGTCAAGTCAATGTTGAATTGAGGTGAGTCGTGTCCACATTCCTATTCTGGTTACTTTTGAGAACCATTTCAGTTTTCGTACATTACTCTTAATATTTTGGTAACCACAATAACATCGCCACATCCTCTTCCTCTTCAGAAAAAGGATGGTGAAATTAAAACACTGTAACCCAATTCATTGTATCACTTGTATGAGATAAATATTTGTTTCCTCTCACTTGTTACATATTCCTTATATTTTGGGTGAAAGGAAAAAGATTGTGGGAACATTAATGTTATTCATAAGGGCATTAGTGGCTTAAATTTATGAAGTAAATAAACTTTAACTGGGAATAAACCTGGTTAAAAGCAATAACTCTTATTCTATGGCACTTTCCCTCATTGGAAGTAATCATCATCATCATCATCATCATTTAATGTCCGCTTTCCATGCTGGCATGGGTTAGACGGGTGATTTCGGCCCGCATCGATTGTGAATGGAGTCCCCACTCTCCTAGAGGGGACCACGCCTCACATGTTTTGTTTGGCTTGGTTTCTACGGCTGGATGCCCTTCCTGACACCAACCACTTTACAGAGTGTACTGGGTGCATTTATCGTGGCACCAACACTAGGGAGACTGTCGTGTCCAAGACACGACTATAGAGCCCTCTCGACCCTGTTGTCTTTGAACGATCCGAACACTTTACAGAGTTCACTGGGTGTATTTATCGCGTCACCAGCACTAGAGGGGATGCCTTGTCTCTAGCAGGCTAAAGATTCGCTCTCTACTCTACACAGTCTCCGTTCTGAGGGCAAATGTGACTTGAGAGTGTGAATAGGAGATAGGTTAAGTACGGATGAGTAGAGAGTAAGAGTATGGGTGAAAAGATAGAGGAAGCTAAGAATTTGATACTCTACATAGACTCTGTTCTATGAGGGCACATGACTTAAGAGTGTGTATAGAAGATAGGTTATGTATGGAAGGGTGAGATGAAGGAAAGAGTAAGAGTACGGGTAGAAATAGGTGCTCACTATTTTATAATAGAAAATCTTTTTTAATCTTTCATAATTTATGTTTAAAAACCTCAGTTAATATTTCTGATCAAAAGAAATGAAAATGACAAGGTTTATTGTTTCCATTTTCAGTTAAAAAAAAATTAATGACTAATCTTAATTGTGGCATTGGTTTGGTTAGATGTTTTATTCCCAAATTCTTGATCCCAGTTATGTATTTATATAGAATTTTCACGCCTACTCATCTCTGAGTAATTAGCCTCAGTGATTTATTTTTTATATATGCTAATTTTTCATGCCTACTTGTGTACAATATTGTACACCTACTTAGTGACTTTCTCATTGCTACTTAGGCAAGTACAGTGAAGTCTGTTTTGATGAGGAGGTCTAATGAGACCGAAACATGTCCAGAGTTATCTCCTATACATACTGAAATGATTAAAATAATATTAGTCATTGAACTAATGTTGTTTTTTTCGCTGCATAAATATTTCTAATTAGATTTTTGATGCTCACTACATTAAATATTCCAACACTAACTTAACTATTGTTTTTCAAGTAGATGGTGTCTCTGAGTAATTAACCTCAGTTATTTATTTTTCACAACATAGTGCTTACACTAACTCATATTGTAACCATTTATTCACTGTATGTTTTGGATGAAGTTAAGATTTAGCTAGTTTAGGAAATGCTTATATTTGTATGAACTGTTAAAGCAAGGATTGAATACTCTTCTTGAAGCTAACCACTCAATCACAAAGTGGCAGTTATCTGAGTGATGTCTTGTTTAAGAACATACTGTGTTGCTTCTAGCAAATACTGTTCCATGAGGATTAGCTTGATAAATTAATTTAGTTAACAACTTTAACAAACTAGATTAACAAACCAGATTTTTTTGTTTGTAATTTGGATATTCAAAATTTAAAAAAAAATAATCTATTATTAGCAATGACACATCACTAGACTGGGTTTTTTGCTTGAAACTCATTTCTAGTAATATATTTGTTAATTCCTTTCAGATCTTCTATTCACAGTAGTTAGGTTTTATCAAGTTAAATCATTTTTTTCTTCTTTTTCTGCCAGACAAAATAGAAAGAAGACATTGTGAGTAAGAGGTGTCAGCTGTCCCATTTGACTGTCAATAAAATATTTCTAAATCTAAATGTAAAAAAGGGTAAAGATAGGATATAGCACTCCACTGCTGGACATATCCCTCTTCATGCCTGAAGGTTTTTGGTTGTACCAATGACTCGTTAACGCTGTCACACTAATTTGATGGTAACTGGGTGCTCTGTCAGTCTTAATACTCATTTTTGCCAACTGAGTGGACTGGAGCAACGTGAAGTTAGTGCCTTGCCTAAGGACACAATGCGCCTCCCGGACCGGGAATTGGACCCTTGACCTTACAATCGAGAGCCCAGTTGCCTAACCACTAGGCCATGTGCCTTCTCAAATCTGAATGTACTTAGCAACAAATAATATATTCTAATAATTTGTTTTTCTTTTACAGGTGCTTGGTTATTTAAACTTTCACACTGTGGCCCACCATATTGTTATAGGGAACCAGTTAATTGTCAAAGGAGCAGAGAAGCAACTTGTCAAGTCAATGTTAGAAGTTCTGAAGGTTTGTTACTTTCCAAAACCATTTCAACAGTTCCACCTATCCTCCTCATGTGTCTCTTAGGGGACATTTAGCTCTCTCACCTACCATCACTCATCTCTGCCGCTATCCATCATGTGATCTCTCCTACCTTGACACATTTATGACATACCTACACTGCTGCCACACATACTGTCTTCCATTGAACCCATACCAACACCCATTATGTAGCTACCACTATTTTTCTCACATTTCTCTTCCACTACCTCCCAATTAATGCCCCCCATCGCATCCATACACATACTCTCTCCCTCGTGCCCTTTGGTACACCACTCACCTGTTCACAATCTTCAGAGAACGGATACTATGTAGAGTAGAGAGGACTCTTTAATCTGCAGGAGACCAAGGCATCCTCTCTAGTGCTGGTGCCATGATAAAATTCACTCCGTACAGTCTGTAAAGTGGTTGGCGATCGAATGGGGACAGCATGGGTAGGGAGGACTCTTTAGTCATATAGACATGACACCCTTTCTAGTGCTGGTGCCACGATAAAATGCATCCAGTATACTCTGTAAAGTGGCTGGTGATAGGAACTGAGCCAAATGAAATGTACAAGCCATAGAAACTGAGCCAAATGAAATGTACAAGTGAGACGTGGTCCCCTGACCCATCAAGGAGAGTGATGACTCCAAATAAGAACAGACACGGACCAAAATCACCTGTCCAACCCATGCCAGCATGGAAAGTGGATGTAAAACGATGATGATGATGAATGGAGTTGCAGCATGCTGAATTAATAGGCTGTCAGCTTGATAGCTGAATGGTTAGTGTCAGTGGTTCATAACTTGGTACTGTGATATGGTTACACATACTTTCAATGGCTTAGTCCACCTGGTTGTAATAGGTATCATGTGGATGAACCAATGAGGGCACCTGTATGTAGTCGCTTGTTCTGCTAGAAATAGTAACCAAATTTCCCTCCAATCACACCCTGCTGTCTTAAAATTAATGAAGAACAGATTGAATAATGTAGTCCTAGATACACTATCTGAAAATATAAGATGGGATGGTCACAGCTGGAATGTCTTTGATCATAGATCTGCTTAATCAGAGCTGATCTGAAGCCCAAACACAAGGCATCATTTATAGGTATAGCTCACCACTAGAAACAGTGATATCAATGTTTAATTAATGTAAGTTTTACTATGAGTATAGTTTGTAGATTGATGGTCTCTACCAGACTGACCTTGCTCCACGTACATGTAAAGCTAATGCCATCTCAAGTGGTGAATCTCGACTTTGTGAGATATTGTACTCAAACTCAATAAATACAAAATTATTTGTTATTTGCTTCAATATGATACACTGAGATGTGGTGTTGGTTTTGAATATTATTCTACATATTAATGGACATTTACAGTTTGGCATCTTATTTTATTCAATGTGTGATTATCTGGAGTTAAGTCACTGACCTAAAGGTAACTTTAAGACATAAGAATCGTGTCTGTGAACCTGTAGAATAATTTTACAGCTTCCAAAATTGACACTGAACCCTTAAAAGGGTCAATTTTGATTTTTAAAAAAAACTTAGTCTGAGTCTATTAAGTTTCTGCTAGGTGCCTTACAGTATTTCATTTTGACGTTCTGCATTCTAGGTTGAAATCCTGCTGGCATTGACTTTCTTTTAATCTTCTGGGACAATAAAATATATGCAAGTCATGTACTGGGGTGGATTCACTTGACTATGACTGTACTACTTCCTTACAAATATGTGACTTTGTACCAATGTTAGAAATCATTATTAATTTATTGCTGTATTGATTGGGCATTTATCAAATACTGATATATAATTAATTAGGTCAAGAACACATTCTCTAATTCTAAAGATCTAAACATGTCATTGGCATCAGATTAACATTGTTTTTCTCCTGTTGGCATCTGTTAGATGGTTTGCATAAATGTTCTCTCTAACTGCTCAAGCCCTTCATCATTTGTGAGTACCACATTGTGTATTTTATTCTTCTACCTCACTCATTATTAACTACCCACCAGTAACACTTTTTTAGACAACATATCATCTGATGGGTTTTTATTGATATTTCTAGGAAATGTATAAATATATAAATATAATTATTTGAAGCCTCAAGCAGGTAGAGCGAAATGTCTTCCCATAATTCCAGCAGCAGGATTTGAACTGTAGCAGCCCTCTGGCAGATAAACACACTCGTTGACCTGTAACAAACTTGTCCTTAGTTGGCGCGTAAAGGAAAATGCACTACGTTCATCCTTTACCCTTCACCTTGGTGAGCACGCACTAACGGCTAATGGCACTGGTGATATTCAGCTTAGCGCACACGTGATATTTAGATTAGTCACTCGTGTCTTCCTGCCATTTGCCGCCAAAAGCTTCAAATGGAACATTCTATTTGGTCCAGGCGAAAGTATAAATAGACTGCCCTTTAGCTTAGAAATCAGACGTTCCAGATTCGCCACACGAACCCACGTCGGGTGTGGCTGGACGTTCTCACACACACACATCTCGCTATTCGGCCCTTAACTAGACTCAAAGAGTTAAGGCCAACTTCACTCACATCTCGACCGCGCCAAATTAACCAGATTCAAAGGGTTAATTCTACCTCGGCCACGAGGTTCTTTATAGGCCCCGTCAGACCCACTTGACGCATTTCGCCTAGTCACAAATATTGGCTAACCTCGGCCTGGAGGTATCATTTGGCATACTACGGTCTAGAGATACACTTTCGGTCAGATCCACCTGACTGAACTCACTGCACTGCACACACACACACAAACACTGTGTTAAGCAACTTGTCTCATACTTCTTGATTAATGTACACCTTTGTCCTCGGTCGTGGACCGAGAAGTAACTTGTAATGTACTCCTTGATTAATGTACACCTTTGTTCTCGGTCCTGGGACCGAGAAAAGTAATCACCATAAATAAATATATATTGTACATAAACATTTATAGTACTTCCTTCATTCAATTTACATCGGTTGTTGACAGTAGTTAATAACCGATAACACTTATTCATATCGGCGGTGGAATATACGATAAACTCTTATTTATATTGGTTGTTAACGATTGGTTAACAACCAATATATTCGTTCCCCCAAACATACATACATACATACATACATACATACATACATACATACATACATACATATATAGCGGTATCCTGTCACCAGCGTTGTGCTGTATAACCAGGGTGTAAATACCTGGATGTCCACTTTGTTGTAAGTAGCTATTACAGGGTGGAATGTCTCACAAATATTACCGTGGATAGCTGTGTCAAAATTGACTTGTGTGTGTCGTTAGTTTTTAGTACTGAATTCGTCATGTCACATAGGTATGACAAAAGTATAAAACTTCGAGGCCTGCCTACAGTTCTGAATTCGTAAATGACACAAACATGAATGAATGCACGTTACTTCCTTAATCAAGGATATAAAAAATGGAAAATTCTAATCCAGTTCCTTTTCTTAGTTAGAATGTACATTTCGTTGCGATTGTAGATATTTCAAGTTTGGTTTTCTGTCTGATATACATCTAGCTGCTATTCTTCAACCATATGCGAATTAGTTTACTCTTTTACTCTTTTACTCTTTTATTTGTTTCAGTCATTTGACAGCAGCCATGCTGGGGCACCGCCTTGAAGGTCGATCAGATCGAACCCAGTACTTATTCTATCGGTCTCTATTGCCGAACAGCTATGTAAACAAACAGATACGGAGACAAACACAAACACACACACACATATATACATATATATATATATACGACGGGCTTCTACAGTTTCCGTCTACCAAATTCACTCACAA
>JAOPJM010001604.1:3030958-3045038 GCA_027124095.1 Muusoctopus leioderma | reverse complement strand
ACATATATGTGTGTGTGTGTATGTAAAGGACACATATGTATATATAATTTATAGACATTGTGGAATTGATATTTTGTTTCTCAAATGATAAATTCTGCAGCTCTGCTATCTACTAAGTCCTGTAGTGTTTCGATCCACTAAGTTCTGTAGTGTTTATATCTACTCTACTATGTTGTGTAGTGTTTATATCTACTCTACTATGTTCTGTAGTGTTTGTATCTACTAAGCTCTGTAGTGTTTGTATCTACTAAGCTCTGTAGTGTTTGTATCTACTAAGTTCTGTAACTCTTCTATCTAATAAGTTCTGTAATTCATCTATCTACTAAGTTCTGTAACTCTTCTATTTACTAAGTTCTGTAGTGTTTCTGTCTACCAAGTCCTGTAACTCTTCTGTCTAAGTTATGTAGTGTTTGTATCTAAGTTCCATGTCTTTTCTATGTACTTAGTTCTGTAGTACTCTTCAAATTAGAGAATATAAAACTCATTCCAACTGCAGCCATCAAAACATATGTACATGTGTATGTGCATATGTTTATGCCAAAATGTGTCTACAGTGTGTGTGTGTATATATATATATATATATGTATATTTATCTTAGTATCATAAATGCCTAGGAATTTATGTGTATGCATTTTGCTATGTATATACAATTACACACACACCAATATTTGTAGGAAGTAGAACATAGGAGTGCTCAATATACAATAGTTATTTTTGTTTAAAAACATCAACAAATCCGAAGATACAAACTCGCCAACTCCCCCCAACCCGCCCCATAAATTAGCAGCTTTCAAAATTGATGAATACCTTTATGTATACATACACACAAACATGTTATAGAAATGTTCTCAAAATACCTTGAATATGAGTGGCCATTAACAAAAGAGGAGTTTCAACATGGCCATTTTTTTGTTTTTTCTTGCAAAGGAAATAAATAATAATAATAAAATAATAAGTTTGTATGATTTAACAAGATAAAACAAACAAAAAAAAGCCCCACTTGTTTTTTGTTTGTTTATAGCAATAATTTCTGGTACTTTGAATAAATTATATTATAGTTTTATCTTTACATGAGGATATACTTGGGTGATGGGATTGGATAGAAAAATAAACAACCTTGTTAACTATGAAACAACATTCCCCTCTAAGAACCAGAGGTGAGGAGTCAGGCAAGGAAGGAGCATTGGTAGGAAGAGTGAAGTAAGAAGAAACTATATCTACATAAGAACACAAATAGTCTGTTGATAGAAGGAAGAGGAAAAGAAGAGAGAAAGAGAAAAAGAAATGGTATAAATTAGTGTAAAATCATTATGCAATTCCTATATTTTCTTTTAAAGTTTTGTGGGGCATCGAACTTTCATTTTTATCATGTCCACCACAAGACAGCCTTGCAGGAATCATGTGCTGAGAGGCGATATTCTGTGGGCTGTATGTATTCAAAGACTGTCCACATCCAGGCATGCATGCAATTGAATGAGTCCATGAGGTAGGCAGAGGTGTTGTGAAATTATTCAAGGTGTTTGGCTCACTGTGATGGTTGTTGAAGTAACTGGGTGAAAGACCCGCAGGAGACGTGGCACCATTGCCACCAACACTGTAGCCAAGCTGTGAGTCAAAGTCAAACTTCTCGTTGTGCCAGCTGTAGGGCCGTGTCGAGTGGCACATTATCATAGTGCCAGTGCTGCTTGGATAACATGCAGACAACCGCCGACAATCCGTATCATGGTTTGATGCAGTGGAATGCCGTGAATCGGTGGATTTTATGGTGCCAGTATCTGTAGAGCAAAAACTGCCACTGCTGTGTTGCATCAATAATGAGTGATCATTAAAGAGTGCAGTGATAAAAGGCACTGAGCTCCGGTTGGCCTCAGTTCTGATTTTCTCCAACTCAGGATGTAAAATTTCTTTTTGATTTTTCAGGGAAATCTTGGTTGGTGATTTTGGTTTGGCATCTGTATTAGAGACACTGCTGTCAGGATCTGAGGTAGCTGTGCTGGAACCAGGCAGCTGTTGGGGCTGTGAGAGAGTAGCAACAGTAGCTGAGTGGTGTAGATGAAGATGGGACTCCTGATTGACAGAATCTGGTGCTGATGTCTGCAAGAAGAAACAACACAAATTGAAAGTTCTCATCAAATTTGAAGAATTAAGTAAATGAGTAGAAAACTGATATTGATTGACAGTAAAAAAGTAAGCTGGTTTACAAGTTGGTTTAATATATAAAGTACTGAGAGTTAAGAATAGATAGGGAGTGATCACCTGATGTTAGGTCAACAAACAACATTTAAGACACCATACATTCACACAAACACGTACACACACTTATAAAAAATCATTAAAGACTATGTGATTACAGAAATAACTGAAAAGAAAATCTCACCTGATTTCTGTGCCCCTCGACAGGTGTATCAACAGGTAAGGTTCTTATAGATTTCTCCCTGACATTGCTCAGAAGATGGTTGGAGGTACCACTAGGGATTGATGATATATTTGTCACCTCTCCGTTTGATAAAGACGATGTTACATTCTCCACATGCATATTAACAGATTCTGACTGCTGTGTATGATTAGCAAGATCCAGCACATCAGCAGTGGGTGCACCTTTAGGGGAAATAGTTGGTGAAGTGGTTGTAGATGCTGCCGACAGTAGGTTTGAGTCTGTAGTTCGCTGGGGCGGAAGTTCGGTTAATAATACATCAGGTAAAACATGTTTTGGAGCACCATCAATGGCATTATATGTTGCCCTTGCCATTGGGATCACAACTGGATCAGTTTTCACTATATTACACATGGGATCAGCTATCCAGGAGGGATCAGAAGGGGCTGCTGCTATAGCTTTCCACTGAGATCCAGCAGATATAGGGCACGTCAGTTGGTCAGTGCATATGGCAGCCAAGTTTTTATTCCAAGCACCAGGAACTGGAGATTCATTATTTGTCCAAACACTGTTCAGTTGTGAAGGACTTAATTTCTCAGGAGGGCCTGGTGGTAAACCACCACCTCCCCAAGCTACACCAGCACCACAAGGTGAAATAGAGTCTAATGCAACCATTTTTGCCCACGAAGCACTACCGATATGATCGATGGCAGCAGATGTTGAAGGAAGATTCTGATTGGATGATGGAATATTATAGTTGATAGAAGGGAGTGGAACCATGTTCTTTGGATGCAACCGTGAGTCTATGTTGACTGGATGAGCCGCAGAAAGAGGAGGTGGTAAAGAATAAAGGTTAGTAGCAGTGTTATCAGTTATGGGATTGTCTACTGCCAAAGTAGTTGGTTCTCCTGAAGAATTGCTTTCCCCATGGAGCAGACAATGTTGTTTGAAGCTGTCATCCCGACTTACTGGTTTGCCAGATTTTTCTCCTGGAGTTGACTGTTGTGAAATCACTGGGGTTGGAGGCCCAGTTATTGCATACTTTAGAGGAATCTTGCCATTAAATATAATCTGTTTAGGAGAAGGTGTGGCAGAATTTAGTTGACCAGGTTGAGGAGATGGTTGTGGTTGTTGCTGTTTTGGTGGCGGTGGAGGTGGTGGTGGTTGTTGTTGTTGTTGTTGTGGTGGTGGTGCTGCTGGTTGGGGTGGTTGTTGACGTAGGTGGCCTCTATAGCTGCTGGGGGAATGCGGACTGGCAGACTTGGAGTTGGGGCTGCTCCCAGCACGACCAGTTGATTTATAGACTTCTATCGGCCTGTTATCAAATTTAGGGCTTCTGTTATTTGATCCTGGGGCTGACAACATATAATCTAGGGAAAAAGAAAATATTCAAATAACAGAAATAAATCGCTTGAAAAACTCTACATTTATAATAATGTTTAATCTTTTTTGCAAGTAATTTTACAAGATTTAACAATAATAATAATGATTTCTAACATTGGCACAATGCCAGAAATTTTGGGGGAGGGGTAAGTCGATTAAATTGAGCCCAGGTACTTTGCCTTTCATCCTTCTGGGGTCAATAAACAAAGTCGAGCTTGGCAGGATTTGAACTCAGAATATAAAGACTCAGAACAAATACCACAAGGCATTTTGTCTGATGCTCTAACGATTCTGCCAATCTATCGCCTTTTTTTAAATAATAATAATAGTTTCTAAATGTAACAGATATTTTGCAGGAAGAGTATAGTCACTTGAATTGTCTGCAGTAATTGACAGGTATATATCTTATTATATACAGAATGAAAGAATTCAGAAGGACATAACTAAATGCTGCAAATCCTGGCATTTCTGCCATTCCACCACTTTCATAATAATAATTATTTCTTGCAGTGGCATGAGGCCACTGATTTGTAAGGGAGCAATATAGTCAATTAATTGAATCCCCAGTAATGTCTGGTATTTATTTTGATCAACCCCAGAAATATGAAAAGCGAAATTGACTCTGGTGAGATTTGAATTGTGTTAAATGACAAAACTAAATTCTGTAAATCATTTAGTCCGGCACTCTAATGATTGATATGGAAAAATATAAACAAATATATACACACATATATATATATATATATATATACACACACACAAACAAACAAAGGTGAAGTATGTGAGAAAGATGGCAGAGGTGCTTTTCCATGGAAAGTCAACAATGGGAAAAACCTTTCATTATAATATCCTTAATAACATTCTGAATAAGATTTCTGCAGCATAATCCAGTTTAAGGTTAGCACCAAGACGTCAAGTAACAATCAATTTATTTACACACTGTATTTGAAGGCTAAAAAATACTTATGTGAAACAAATAATTATTTATTTTGAAGAGGTACAAGGGCAATTCAGAGAGAGAAAGGCAAAGTCAATAGGCTTGACCTGTGTCTATCACTGGGACACATTTCACGAAAATTGGTAGGATGAAACAAAGATAATGCTGGAAAGTTTTAAACTAAAAGTGGTATGGCATTGAACTGTGGATCCACAAAGTGTCAAGGCTGTACTGACTGTACCAAGCTTATTATCATCAATGCTATACCATTTGTTTTTGAAGCCAGCATAGGCTGTATACGTCTGTTGTACAGCAAGTTATCAATTTTCTCAGTCTCTCATTATCTTTACTATGAGATCCAGTACCCCACTGATAGTACACCACTTTTTACCTTTATATCAAACGATATACACATATACCAGCAATGGGTTTTCTAGAATGGCATATATCAGCTAAATTTCCATCACTAAATATTCTGCCATCTTTAAAAATGGAGACCATGTGGTTAAGTTCTAAATCTTAAGTCAGCATACCTTAATAAAGACAAGATGACCTTGGGTAAAACACTGACCAAATAAAGTTTAACCTAAACTAACTTGTCACATCTTAGAAAACATAACATTGTACTGTTTTAAATCATTTTAAAACAAACCACAAGCCTACTAATGGGAAGTGGATAAAAAAGAGGTAGGATTAACATATTAACCGTTTTGTTACCATATTTCTAATGATATACACTGCCTATGATTTTCAATTAATTTTGAAAATAATCAAGAATTTGGAAGGATTTAGTAAAATAACTAACTGTGTCATTATTAAGTTGGTGTTGGGAACATAACTTAACAATTTTATGTAAGAACTTTTTGTTATGGAAGGTTTAAATTTAAACATGAACACTTTAAAACAAATGGTTTTTTTTTTTTATCGTAGAACCAAGGGGCGGTTTCGGGTGGGTTGGTATCAAAAGGGTGAAACTGATTGAACCAACAAAGTAGACTCCACACGATTTCTTGGACTCTTGTAACTGACAGCCAAATCTCCTTCAAATCTTACCCTACCATCTTAAAAATGTGTGAATATTCCAGATAAAGTGTCCTTGATATATAACATGCCAGAAAAGGCAAGATGGGATGGTCATGGCTTGGATTCTGGTGAAACTGGTTTGAATCCCAGAAAAATATTCCATGTGGACCAGATCTGAATGTAACAACTGCACAAAATAAACTCTAAAACCCCTAAAATACACAACTTTTCAGAAACAATACAATCATCATCATCATCAATCTTACGTCTTTTTCTGTGGTAGCATGGGTTGGTTGTGTCAGTGTCAGCACAGCATTTCTCCATTTGTTATAGTCCTTCATTGTTTCCTTCGTGAGGCTCAGCATCCAAAGATCAGCTCTCACCACTTTTACCCACATCTTCGATCTTCCTCTTCTGCAAGCTCCTACTCGCGTCATTTGCCGCTTCTTCACATCATTCTTCATGTGCATCACATGCCAATACCATTACAGTTTTTTGGTCCACTACAACAGATACCAGCTTTTCTCTCAGCACTCTTGTGCTCTGTCTTTCATGCACGCTGACATTACACATTCAGTGGTGCATGCTCGTCTCATTTCTTTCCAGCCTTTGCATATCCTCCACATTCAGCACCCATATCTCACAACCATGCAACATTGCACTTCGTATACAAGTATCATACAGTCTGCTCTTCATTTGTGGAGAGAATCCCTTTGTTGCTAGCAGAGGTAATAGCTCCCTGAACCATTTCCACCCTCATCCTTACTCTGGTTACTGTGCCTTTGCAACACTCACTTCCACTGCTGATTAGGTATCAACTATCAGCTACTTCTAGCAAGCCTTTTGGGCAGTTGAAACATTTCATTTCTTAGGTGCTCTTGCTGCTAGCTACTCCTGTGCAACAATAACAAAACTAATGACAATAACAATAAAAACATGAAATACTGATATCTCAACATCACAGTTCTGCACGGAATACATTTAAAAAATCCCAACACTTCACACACAAAAATATATCCTATAAACATAACACAGAAAATTTTAAGGTGGTAGAATACAACAGCAACGGCCTGTGGCGAAGTGATATATTGGCTGGCAAAACCCAGCCAATATAGAATGTTAATGAAAGCCGTGGTAGCTGAGAAGTCGCCATTTCCCAGCCCCGGTGAATATGTGTTGTACTGTCAGCCTAGCGAGGTGTGGTGGAAACGGCGTCGCTAAGAGTACAACGTCACTGTAGCAATAAGGAGTGGAAGAAGCGGTGATGTTATGATGTACAGATTGTTTATTTACATAGTTAACAAGTTTACACAGAAGGAATTATATCGAAAGCACAACACGGATGAAATACACATGAGGGGTGTTGTTAGCGTATGTGCGTGTATGCACTGAATCCGAGACAGCATCATAGAATACACGGAGGAGGACTGTGTGTGGACAGCGAGAGAGAGATGCAAGTGCGTATGCATGTGTGTGTCTGTCTGTGTGTGTATGTCTGTCTGTCTGTGAGCCCCTTCGAGAACTGACCAGCGTGCCGATTGGAATGAGACTAGTTAAGTGGGCGAATTCGTGCTTATTTATAGTTGCTGGCCAAGCGTGCTGGAAGCTTTGAGAAGGAAAGCTTTTGGCGCGAAAACGGAATCAGTGACGACATAGCTGGTCACATGATTCGTGGTTAGAGGAGTGGCTAACTACAGGGCCAGTCAAATGAATGGCAGTCTATTTATCTGCAGGGCGGACTGGTACGCTACAGTACTTTGAAAAGTTTTGTCAACCATTTAAACTTTGTCAAGATTTGAACTCAGAATCTTAAGCAGCTAATTCACTTATTAGTTATCCACTGCCATTCTTCATGCAAGTAACCAAACCAACATCTCTCTCTCAACACACACAATCTGTTCATTTGGATAGGAAAGATAGCACAGCTCTACTTCAGTTAGCTGTAAATGTTTACCAGGAAATTTATAATAATTGATATGTTGCTATAAATCACAGCTGGAAACTCTCTAATAGTCAAGCTACATTTTATTATTTAAGAATAAAAGAACCAATGTTTGCTTTTGTATAAGATTGAAGTTCTTGTTGAAAGAACTAATAAAGAAAATGCGGAATTATTGCTTTCTGTTCTGCCAGGTTATTTTATTAAATATCCCAATCAATTTAATACACTTTTTGTAATCATAAATAGTAAATGGTAAAGAATAGTTAGTTAGGTTATTACATAAAAGTAATAGCATTTTAATGTTGAATGTCAATAGTAGTTATAAGTTTAATATCAGCTATGCCTTTATCAGGCCATTATAAGAGCCACAACGAGCTGAGTCATTTAGATGAAGTTTTATATCTGCTATGCCTTTATCAGGCCATTATAAGAGCCACAGTTAGCTGAGTCGTTTAGATGAAGTTTAATATCAGCTATGTTTTTATCCAGGCGGCGAACTGGCAGAGTCGTTAGGGTATCGGAAGAGAATACTTTGCAGTATTCGTTCCGGCTCTCTGTGCTCTGAGTTCAAATCCCGCTGAGACCGACTTTGCCTTTCATCCTTTTGAGGTTGATAAATAATGTACCAGTCTAGTACTGGGGTTGTTTCTTCCTCTCTTTCTCTGTCGCTTTCTTTCTGTCTTTCTCTACCTATCTCTTTCTGGAAGAAAACGGCTGTCGGACCTGGAGAGGGATTGGCTTCATCAGGTCTAAAATGCACAAGACATGACGTTGATCATGACAGCGCCCCTATGACTCCACGAGGAGTTAAGGGACGAGGAAGGAAGGATGTTTTTATCAGGCTACTATAAGAGCCACAGCTAGCTGAGTTGTTTAGATGTTGTCCTGCTAGACAAAGGGTCAACAGTCCACATCCTATCATAGTTGCTGTACTGGGTCCTTAACAATATTTAGGCCACCTAGCTGTAAATAGGTACCATGAGGAGAAAAATGTCACTATTGCAGCAGAAGCATTGTATCACTGGTAAACATTTCATTAGATTGTAAAAACTTTCAGCTATCAAAGAGCCAGTTCATCTAACTGTAGATTGGTACTATGTGGAGGTATAGTTTACCATAGTAGGCAGTGAGGCTTTCATTGATTTATAATACTGAGCTTAAATTCAGCATAGGTAAAACATCCTATAGACTTATGGTGAATTGGCAGAGTTGTTAGATTGTATTTGTTCTGGCTCACTGCGCTCTGAGTTCAAATCCTGCTGAGGTCAACTTTGCTTTTCATCCTTTCGGGGTAGATAAATAAAATAAAAGTCTGGGGTGGTGGACTGGCAGAATTGTTAGAGCATCAGACAGGGTGCCTTGTGTTATTTGTTCCGACTCTTTGCGTTCTAAGTTCAAATCCTACTGTGGCCTACATGGGTGGTAGACTTAATCCATCATCCGGTTTAACACCACTACCTGGCCCTTGGGTGCATTTAGTGGAGTCCACTCTGTTGCAAATATTCAGGCCAGGTCTCTGGTCTGAGAATTACTCCCTCCCTCCCTTCTACTAGTCTCGGAGGCCCTGAGAAAAAAAATATGGTTATGGGAAATGCCTTCGCTTCTGACTAAGCAATAAAAAAAAAAGAAGAAAAAAGGCTTAATGCCATGAAAGATGGAATAATCCCAGCCCACCTAACCTACTAAATGAGGGCAACTCTCAGAGAATTTTAGATGAACAATTATTTTCAAAATTAAATTCAAACAACTATAACCCACTAATAACTATGACAGAACAAATGGGAATACATATAATAACAAATAGCATATAAGAACTGACCCTTTTATAACCATATTTCTAATGAAATAACCTGCCCATTGATTTTGAGAATAATCAAGAATTAGTAAAATAACTAAACTTTTTTTCCTTATTAACTACTTAACGAATTTGCCCAAGTTATCTCGGCCTCCACTTGTTCAATTTTTACTAGTTTTTAAAAATAAATAAGATGGTTAAGTGGTTAAGCATGTATTTGGAACATAACTTAACAAAAGGTTCTTACATAAAATTAGGATTGGTTTTAATTTAGATATGGACATTTAATATTTTAGCTATATATGATATTGTATTACTGTAGTGTACTATAGGGTAAACCTACAGATTTTAGCCATCACTGCATGTGTAAACTAATTAAATTAGTTACATACATAGAACAGTTGTAAACGACTGTGTTTTTGTTATACAATTTCACACTGGACAGAAAAAGAGGGATTGGCTGGAGTATAGTTTCAAATGTCCTTACATTCTTTTCAGCAACCTCTTTCTTAACTGATCACTGTGAAATTGTGTATAAAGCCACTATTATTAGGTGCTTTATTAAACCAGGTACACCAATTTGAATACTTAATACATTCTTGGCAGTTAGATCTATTGAATAAATTACTATTACTCTATAGTACATCACAGCATCAAAAACAAACATTGCTAACATGTCAGTAATTTATCCTATCAAACTAACTGCCAGGAATGCATTAAATATTCAACATGGTGTACCCGGTTTAATAAAACACCTAATAAGAGTGGCTTTATATACAATTTCTCAGTGGTCAGTTAAGAACGGGGTAAGCAGTTGGTGCAGAGAATGTAAGGACATTTGAAACTATAGTCCAGCTAATCCTTCTTTTTGTGTCCATTGTGAAATTGTATAACCAAAACACAGTCGTTTACGACTGTCCTATGTATGTAGTTAATTTAATTAATTTTACACATGCAGTGACAGCTAAAATCTATAGGTTTACCCTATAGTACACTATAGCATCAAAAACAAATAATGCTAATGCATCAGTAGTCTGTATATGATAGAACCAGTGCAGGCAGGTTGGGGTAAAAAGAGACTGAAGGAATAGACAGATGCTGTAGAGATCAATGAGCATGTCACAAGGATATGACAAAAGACTGGCGATAACAGTAAACAAATAAAGAAGTGAATAAATAACTCACTGTGCATACGTGTGATAACTGGAGAAAATAACTGACAAACATAACTCTACCAGAATATATCAATATCTGATTCAACACATCATTTCAGATTAAATCTCTTGGCAAAAATATACAAGAAACGAATGACATTATAGTAAGTAGTTCTACTACTATATAGCATGCTGGACTTCAGTATCTCATGGTGCCAAGTTTAAAACTGTTTGCAAACCTGTGTTTTACTTCTTATACGAAAAGTAAATATATTAAAGATAAGGCAGTTGTATACTACTAAAACTATAATTGAATCAATACTATGTATCTAGGTTCTACTCATGTTAAAATTATATGTTTATTGTCCATATTCACCAGTTTCACTATAATAAAGGAACTTACACATAAACATCCACAGAAGAGAAAATTATATTATACTTGACACACAGCCAATTCACCACTAACCTCTTCTCAAGTCACTTGACATCAAATGCCTTGTCAGTTCAACAAACTTGGTTCATCTGTGATAACTTTGACACATCATACCTATCTATTATTCAACCTTCTCACATGCTCTGAAACTGTTGTCTATATAATTTCTCTGGTGTGATCTTTGCCTTGTAATTTCTTATATTTTGTTTTACCTCATATTTTCTTTATCTACCACTCTTATAATTTTGTCCACTTTATTTCCTTCCGGTACATGTGTATGCATGCATGTGTGTGTGTGTGTGTATGTGTGTATGTGTATATATATATGTGTGTGTGTGTGTGTGTGTGTATATCCATGTATATATGCATATACATGTGTGCATATATATATATATATATATATATATCGAGAGAGATAGATAGAGAGAGATACATGTGTGTGTGTGTGTGTGTGCATTGATGTATATAAATGTGTAGATGTGTGTATATACATTCAGTTGTATATAGAAGGTGAGAGGCTATGATGAAGAAATTGCAGAGAATGATAGATAAAGAGCAAATAATATAGAGTAAGTTAGGAAGAGATACATGCAGCTGGAGCAACTGCAGTTCCCTATTTTTATGTCTAGAATAATTAAATGGATGGTGGTGATATAGATTCAACATCTGGTGTTGGTGTGTGTATAGAATCTACTGACAGAGTAAATGAAATAAATGGTGGCGGCAGTATAGAGGGTTTGTGTATTTATAAAGGCAAAGTACATGTGGTTTGTGCGTTGGAGTAAATTCACATATGTTCCAAAATATTATTAGGGAATTGTATCAATTATTATTTAAACTATTTATGATAATAATTTTTAACCCATGAAAATAAGTGAGAGTAAATCTGAACTTAAGGAATTTGAAAATGTTGATGCTGGGAGCCAGTTGTCTCAGATGTGTATTTTGTAAATTTGTATTTACTGCATTTACTTGCATTTACTGGGAAAACAATCATAAACTAGAGGAGAAGTAGTTGTGCTTCATGATTATCTTTCAGTTGATGGGGCATCTACATGAGATGGTATGCTACGAGTCAAGCCTCTATAACTCAGAGTTGTCAAACTCGTTTGGCTTTTGCGGGCCAGATTGAAGCATAAATTAGATCTCGCGGGACAGATAAGGACAATTATTCCCCAAAACCCTATTCATAGTGTAGGCCAAAGTAAATGAATAAAGGGGTCAATATACATTATAACAACTTTATTAACAATAAAGAAAGGAAAGAATATGAGGTGTTACTATATAGGTGTTAGTATATTCTACAGAATATTTAAAAAATAATAAAACGTATTAAAAATGTTTTTTTTTGTTGTAAAATTGAGCCATGGGCCAAACTAAACATGGCTGCTGGCCGCATGTTTGACACTCCTGATCTAGGGGCTTTTCATTGGAATCTTATCTTGACTGTGGACATAATAATGAAGCACTTAGACAATATGGTCATTAAAACAAAAGCTACTCAATACTTAAAGCATTACGTAATTAACAGCTTTGCTATATTATAATAGTTCAGTTAATTGCAAACAGGTGACAGTTCAATTAGGGTTTTATTGATAGATTAACGTACAACTTATCAGTTGAGCTTGAGTTGGTTATATCAAGGTTTGATGACTTTAGTTAGTTTATTTCGTCATGTTACTTTTGATATGTTCACTTATTAATCACAGCACTCATTTTTTAATTATAACCGATTGATAAAGTTCATGCCTTTATCAACTGTTATGTCTACTTAGTACGGTGGGGAAAACTTGAATGGACAAGTCAGTTAAAATGAATGACTTAGTACTTAGTTATTATGTTCTAGGGGTGGTGGTGTGGCAGAAACGGAGTAGTGTATAATAACTTGACTGTTATTTTTGTTGTTGTTCTTGGTGTTGGTGGTGATGTTGGTGGTTTGTTTTGTAGGTTGAGGGTTAATTGTTTTGTTGATTTTTTTTTTTTCCTTGCCACAGGAAAGCGAGGATTATAAAAGGCTTTAGAGAAGCAGTGTTAGTTAAGTCAATCTAGAGAACACGTTTGCCGAAAGATTTTCGAGTATTTACTTTAGTTGTTGATATTACTGCATAGAAGACATTTATTACATTTGTGTATTTGTCGTAATCCCGTTGACAAGAGAGCAGGCGGGCTTGGCGGGGCTGGGCTGGTTTATCTTGAATTCTCTGCTGTATTGTCATCAAAACATACCGAAAAGCTATGCTAGATACTGTAGTTACCAGTATATGTGATCAGGAGGTGTTGCAAAAGAACTTACCAGTAGTTCTAGACACGCAAAACTTTTATATCAGATATTTTATATATTTACTTGTAGTCTCTTAATAATGTAGATTGTCGACCAATAAGTTCTAATATTAGAGCTGATATGAATCCACATTCCCTTCTCTCCCTGGTTTGTGTTCTTAGTTAAATCTGAAATATTTCTGTACAAATCTTATTAGCAAGCAATGGCTGCCTGTATGAACATTCTACTGGAAGCTTATTTTTCAGACGCAGGCATGACTGTGTGGTTAAGAAGTTCGCTTTGTAACCACATGGTCCCGGGTTCTCTCTCCCATTGCGTGGTAGCTTGGGCAAGTGTCTTCTACTATAGCCTCGGGCCGACCAATGCCGTGTGAGGGAAATTGGTCAGCAGAAACTGTGTAGAAGCCTGTCATGTGCATGTGTGCTTGTTGTTGCTCGACGCCATTTATCAGTGAATCAGCCAGTGACATTTGTTTACATCTCCATATGACAAAATACCCTGCCATTGGGAAGTTCAGTGGTAGAATTCCCATACTTAAAATCAGTATGGTTGGTGACAAGAAGGGCATCCGGCCATAAAATGCTACCTCCCAAAAATCTACATCCAACCCATGCTAGCATGGGAACATGGGTGTAAAAATGATGATGATGATAATGTGTTGTGTGTGAGTATCAATACATATAATTGAAGAGGAAAGAGCCAAAGGTTTCCAAACTGTTAAACTAAATTCAGACATAAATATATTGGCACCCTGGGTA
>JAOPJM010001604.1:2899022-2917328 GCA_027124095.1 Muusoctopus leioderma | reverse complement strand
TACGGCTTGTCTCACATAGACAATAGCGACGAGAAGAGTTTATCACCAGGAAGACACGACCACTCACCCGACTAAGGACTAGTCAGCCATTTTCATGGCTTCAACAGGACCACCAACCGCGATCAAACATAACAGCTGTTTTCACAGCTTGTCGTACTACTCACACATATACTAAGTAGCGAAGCTCGTTAATATTAGCCTGTTCTTCCACCAACATTGATCAACACAGTCTCTATCACTCACTCTCTCTCTCTTCTCAATTGATGGTATCAAAGTTACATTATGTTCGTCCCGGCAAATAAATCATATATAAACTTCAAGCAGCCTTCCACTTTCATCATTATGTGAAATACAATTAGTAGTCACCAATTTATAATACTACCAACGACATTACCTACTAAACTCCCATCCAAGAAGAGGAATAGTCCTTCCAAGGGGCTTTCACCATCTTAATTCTTCTTTAGTCTACTGTTACTTCAAATACTTTGCGCCACCAAGTCATGACACTTTTTCACACAGTATGTATTATCCATACATGTGGCATGTCCCTTCTATACATACAGTATGTATTATCCATACATATGTTATGTCCCTTCTGTATATGCTATATGTATTATCCATACATGTGGCATGTCCCTTCTATACATACAGTATGTATTATCCATACATATGTTATATGCTGTATGTATTATCCATGCACGTGGCATGTCCCTTCTATGCGTACAGTATGTATTATCCATACATGTGGCATGTCCTTTCCATATATGCAATGACTTTGATGTTCACTCACTTTATCAACTAATATCTGCTCAATGTATGTGATAATTTAGCATGGCATATCAAGTGGGACTTATATACTCAACACTTTCGTCTTATTTACTTCAGATCCCTTGTATTCATTCTGTATTTTAGCAATCTTTCACCTCTCATACCACCACTTGTACCAACAACGACCAATGAGGAAGCCTCTATGCGGTCCCTCAACCTATTATAATTTGCAGCCAAACCACTCAAATCATCTTTAAAAAAGAAGGTACATGTTGGATAATGTTGTCCTAAATTCACTCTGTCTGAATAATAGACAGGATGATCATGGCTGGAATGCCAGTCAAATGATGAAAAATCAACACAAATAGATTGAACTATATGTCAGTGGATTATACCTAGTAATTTGACTGAATTGTTGTATACCATTGTCTGCTCGATTGTGACTGACCTGGGGTTAAACAACAACAACAACAACTAACCACCAGACCATTGTAAAAATAAATGTTTGTTACAAAAACAAATGAAGTTACAGATTTATAATAGAAGGTGAATTACAAAATATTTTTTATGACTGAGTTCAAATTTTAAGGAGCCAGTATCTGGCTGCTACCTGTTTTATTTTTAAATTTTCCACTCCAAAAATCTTCTATAGCCTGTCTAGTAGGTTATCCTACCTACTTGATAACTTAATTGAGTCTTTTTACTTTCTCAGTCACCATCAAGTTTCAATAGAATCAGATTTACTGGAGAGCAGCTTTCCCATATCACACAGGAGTGGTCTCTTGCTCTTGAAATCTTTGACAAAAGCAACATTGTTGCCCATGACCTTGACTACTATGTCTACCACAAGAACATCCTAGCTAAGTTGCTTATCTATGGGCTTCATTTATCTCTCTCATTTTTGGATCAGAAATTCTGTCGAATCCATCACAGTATGTATTGCTGGGATCTCTTTCTGTTACACATTCTATTTATTATCTTTGGTGTGCTTTAGGGTTTGGTTATTTATGCCTCCCACTTTCTTTCTTTATACATCAGTGACCTTCTAAGCACACACACTCCTGTGTGGATGATGTCACCCTTCAACCCTTCCTAACTTACCACATACAAACATCATCATGCTACATGCAAGCCAGATAATTCACACCAGCCTTGCACTGATTTCATGAACTGAGGCTTCAAAATTATCTTAGTCTCATTCAACTGCACCAAAACACAATCACTACACGTATCAAGAAAACATTTCTGCAAAATTAGGCCTAATGGTCTCTGGTGATCTCTCGTGGCAACAACCCGTCAACAGTATTGTTAAAACTGCATCCCGCAAAACTAGATTCCTCTTCAGGACTAGAAAATACTGATCAACTGATGACTCTCTACAAAGCAAATGCTCACCACATTAGAGTACTTGTCATGTATCTGGGACAATGTTGCTACTATATACACAAACATCCTAGGTGACATTCCAAAAAAATGAACCATCTTGCTAATTAACAATGTTTCAGTCACCAACACTCTACAGCCACTGGCTCACATACATTGTTTTCTCTCTCTGTTTCTTCTATCACTACTATAGAGGCTTCTTCTCACCTGAATGAGTAAACTGTGTGCCATTTCCACTGAAACCCTACCAATACATCCGTCTCTGCTCCTCTCATCATTCATATTTAATCCTACCCCCACTCCAAACCTCACACTAAATACTTACTCAATGCCTAACCAGAACTGTGACCCTCTAGAACTCATTCACTGCCCATGCTTTTCCCACATATATCAATCAACAGAAGTTCAACCTGAACATCAGTTTCATCAACATCTGTCTAGAAGGTTCTACAAAGGACCTTCATCCTCCTCCAAGTAAATAATAATTTAAAAATTAAGGCAAAATGATCTACACATGAAATCTACTTACACCAACTCCACTGCCTACATTTCTGCCTCTTATCATCTCTACCAAACACTGAATATTTTGCTCAGTGGGCATGGTTGTGTGGTTAAGAAGTTCACTTCACAACCATGTGGTTCTAGGTTCAATCCCACTGTATGGCACCTTGGGCAAGTGTCGTCTACCATACCCTTGGGTTGACCAATACCTTGTGAGTGGAATTTAGTAGACAGTAACTGTGCAGAAGCCCATCATATATATGTGTGTATGTATGTATATCATTTAGTGAAAAACCACTGCTCTTCAGACTCAGCCCTCTGAGTTACAGATGATCCCTTGTCACTCTTGCTCTCAGAAATGCAGTGACCCAGTGGTTGGCCCATTGGAAGCCTGTTACTATTGACTCTATTGTTCACTAATTATGACATAGAATAAATAAATACAGAAGAATAACTGAAGAAGATTGGAGACTTATGTAACATCAAACCATTGTAGTAATAGACGTTTTTTTAAAATTTCTTTTCATCTATTTGTTTTTATTGTTGGTTAACACTTCTTACCACTAAGCATCAAGTCACAATAGAGCTCACTATCACACTGAGGCAAGCATCCTCATCATCATTATCATTTTACATCTGCTTTCCTTGCTGAGTGTACTGTTTATTTTATTGTAGTAGCAACACTAGAGAGGTTATCTTGCCTCCTGCAAGACCAAAGAGTCCTCTCTACTCTACATTGTCTCCATTCATTAATTCAAAACAAATGTGACTGAGAGTGTGAATAGAAGAGAGTAATGACCAAGAGGGTGAAAGAAGAGAGATTATGAATATGAGTCTGGTGGGGAGAACAGAGTGATAAGCTGGTAGGGGAAAACATAATGGAAAAGCGTGATAGCTACATGCTGGTTGTTGTTAAGGTGATTGAATAGCAAACAGCATGAGCAGTGTGATGGGATAGCAATAAAGATGTGTCATGGTAAAAGAGAGTGAGTGATGGATAGCAATAGGAATGGGTTATAGTAAGTGGAAGTGGTAGATGTCAACTAAGGGTCACTTGAGGGAGAGAGAACGGTGGCAACTGGCAGAGAAGGGTGATGGTATGGGGGTACTGAATATGGACAGATCCGATATCAGAGCTATATGTGTATGTAGCCATGGTACACAAAACAATGTGTGTGGTAAGTAGGAGTAGGAGAAGCAATGTCCATAGTTTTGCAGTCTCTCCCAGACTGGTAAATGTTAATGCAGCTGATGTTCAGTTTGACGTTCTGTAGAGAAAATGTAGGCAGGTGGATGGAGTTTCATAGAGATGCATTTCTGGGGGAGAAAGGATTGAGCAATGTTTAGTTTTTAGTAGAGATGATGATAAGAATAGGAAATGTGGGTGGTGGTTGTGGCAGGGAGGAGGAATCCACCTTGAGATTTCCATCAGCAATGTTAGAGAGAGAAAGAGAGAGACATAACAGCAATGTTATTCCATTTCTTCTTTCTCTTTCCAATGATGAACCATAGCTAAACTGTTTAAATGTTGCTGGCCCTAGCTTTAAAATTGGATGAAAGATTTGGTGAAGTGTTTAATATGGAATTTGGGAAGTGATACTGAGTAGGAATTATGAGAGGAGAATGCATTGGTTAGTGGTACACAGCTTACTAGTTCAGAGAAGAGCAGGAACCATACAGTAGCAGTAGAAGAGACAGTAAGAGATTAACACCTTACCTGTATTAGCTAATATATTCTAAATGAATCATGATTACATATCTTCAACGTTCCCTTCTTGTTGAGGATGTTTCCAAGGTTTCTGAAACCCTGGAGCCATTCGCTAGTGAGTTTGAAAGAGTTGTGAGTTCGATCCCCACAGTGCTTGGTCTTCAAAGCCACTGTATCCATGGTACAACTATGTTGAGACGATGAGAGGCCTGTCCGATTACAGAGAGATGCCAGTGCTGCAGTTTGTTGTGGTAAGCCGTAACACCTTCCAGTGCGTAAGGTGCAATGACATGGCTTTCAGTGGGATTTTAATCCCTAGGCAGCATTTGAACTCACAATGCAAAGAGCCAGAATAAATGTTGCAAGGTATCTTGCCCGACGCTATGACAGTTTCGTCATCCACCACGCTGAGATTGTGCTGTATTTATTAACCCCGAAAAGATGAAAGGCAAAGTTGGCCTCGATGGGATTTGAACTTGGAGCAAATACTGCAAGGCATTCTATCCTATGCTCTAACAACTCTGCCAATTCACTGCCTTTACATGATGAAATAAACTCTTAGTTCACAGACATTTGTATAATTAATGTGAAGAAAGAGTGCCTATGTCCTTGCAATAGTTATCACTCTTAGCTGTTTAGAGGGTGGTGCATGGTTCAGTTACTGTTAACGAAACACCTTGCACTTTTAAATGACTACATTTGTGAGATTAGTATCAGTACTAATTGAAATATTTATAGAACTATTAACTTCGTGTTTATCTTTTTATTTATTTATTTTATCTATTTATCTGTTTATTTATTTATTTATTTATTTTTGTGTGATACATGTTTGAACAATTTAGTGGCCACTTGTAACAATTTAGTTACCATTTGTTATCAGGTGCCATATTTATTCACATGAGTTGGAATTGAACTCATGAACTTTATTTCATGCAGGGTTCCAGCAAGAGTATTTTATTTTTATCATCGTAAATAGTCCTATAACTCTGTTATTGCTGTTACGCCCCAGGTTACTCCTAATCAAAGAGACATACCAGCTATATATTAGGGTAAATTAAAACTATAATCCCATTTTGGCTTTGCACCAATGTAAGAAATCATTTTGGTTATAAAAAATATTTGGGTATAATATATATATGTGTATGTATATGTATGTATATATATATATATATATATGTATGTATATATATATATATATATATGTATGTATATATAAATATATATATATGTATGTATATATATATGTGTGTGTGTGTGCATATGTACATATAAACATACACGTGTGCATGTGTGTGTGTTTTTGTGTTTATGTATAGATAATAAAATGAAACATCTGTATGAAATATTAATAACTAGAGTGGGACAGGAAATGTGATCTAATCAGAAAGATGTCAAAATTATCTAATTTGCTGATTGGTGTGTTTGTGCGTACATGGGTATGTATGTGTGTGTGTGTGTGTGTGTGTGTGCGCACGCGTGCGTGTACATGTGTGTTGTGTCGCCTTCTGCAATACTCAGCTGTCTGCAATATAATGAGGACACTTGTGAGATAACCTAGTATCACCAGATGCAGCAATGGAATGTTAATGGTCTCCAATTATGTAAACAGATTAATGACATCTTCGTTCTTATATCTCTGTGGAATTGGTTGTTGTTTTTTTTTAGGGTTTATTTTGCTTTTATTTTATTTTTTTACAAAATTTTTGCATAAACTTTTATTGCCTCCCCGGGGGAGCCCGAGCCAATGTGAGAGCCTCTACATGGTTTTTCAACCTTCTAGAATTAGCAGCCAAATCTCCCTCAAATCACACCCTATCATCTTAGAAAAAGGTACATTATATAATGTGGTACTGGGTTTCCTGCAGATGGGAAAAAGATGGGATGGTCACGGCTGGAATGCTTTTGATCATAGGTTTGCTCGATCAGCTAAGCAACAACAATATGTACACATGTACCCCCCCCCCCTACATACGCTTTCTCATCTTTCTCTTTCTCAGCAGAAGCGGTGTGGTTGAGTGGGTAAGTTACTGAACTGTTATCTAATAAGTTTATATCACTTTGCTGCAATTATTTTATTGTATCTGACGTCAATATTCACAGTTCTAATTGACTAAGTTTATCTAGCTGTTGGGTTCAATAAATACCATTCTTCCTGGGAATGTCATGCATAACAGACTAGTGTTCTATCACAAAGGAAATTTATCTCTCATCTGTTGATACTGATAAATGTCCTCTAAAGTATACTGGTGTTATACCCAGGTAGGTATTCTTCATGTTTATACCTTTCCTTCTGGTAATGTCATCTAAACTAGATGACATCTACCTGGGTATTATACCCAGGTAGATATTCCTCATCTGTTTATACTGTGCCTTCTGAGAATGTCGCTTGCAGTAGATTGGTGTTATAACCAGGAAGGGATACCAAATTATTCACTGGTACTCTTAGTAAAGGCATGAGCATTATTTTCTAGTAAAGACGTGAGCATCATTTTTTTGTTTGTTTGTTTGTTTGTTTAGTCAGGAGGAAGGGCAGTTCCCATCACCATTTTTCAAAGCCTCTGAGACTGGTGGGAGGGAGGAAGGAAGGTATCCTCAGACCAGAGACATGGCTTGAATGCTTGCAACTGAGTGGACTCTGCTAAAGGCACTCAAGAGGCAGGTAGTTATGTTAAACTGAGTGATAGATTAAGTTTACCACCCAGGTAGGCCATGGTGAATTTGAACTCAGAATGAAAAGAGCTGAAATAAATACTACAAGGTACCCCATTCGATGCTCTATTGATTCCATCAGTTCACCGCCCTAGACTGGTACTTTATATGTCGACCCTGAAAGGATGAAAGGCAAAGTTGACCTTGGCAGGATTTGAACCCAAAGCACAGTGAGCTGGAACAAATACTGGAAGGCATTCTATCCAATGCTCTAATGACTCTACCATATCTCATTCTCCTATTTCCCTTAGGATAGAGAGCCTTTGTGTCTCATTTAAAAAGAAACTAACATTATTCAGTATTCCTATTGTGTACTTCTACCATCATTTCCCACACCAGCATATCCAATCACCAAAAAACTAAGTACAACTGTTTTTATCCAGTTTGTTTGCTTGGTTGATTACTTGAGTGTCTGCTCTGATATCTTATAAACTACTAAAGCCATGAAGTCGTAATTTTTTTAATCTATTATTATGAACAAAATAATTTGTTAAGAAATAATTTATTTTTTGTTTTTTTAAATGTGGTTATTTTTTAGTAAGCTATTTGGATATTAAGTATTTAGCCTCTTGTATTAAACATGTGGGTGAGCTACAAGTTATATGGAAATCAAAATCCATTACTAAAAATATATAATGCAGCAGAAATATGCTTATAAACATAATGATATAGCAACTTAATTTATTTCAGATATTGGTGGCTATAATAGTTAGTATTGCAAAATACTAACTACTAACCACATATGTAGAAAAAAATTTGCTTTTGTTTTTGTTAATATTAGGTGAAATATTTGGCATATATAATGAATGATGTTCAGAAAGTGCATCACTGCATATCCTCATTTATCAATAGTACTCTTGGTAAATTTGCTAAAAATCCAGCATTTCATTAATACTGCAAAATAGTTGGATATCCATTTAATCTATTTCATTCTGTCAATCAAATCGGCTTTTGGTCCCCCACTTCTGGGTAAAGGCCTTCCCCTTTTCTTTCCATAACTTTCGGTTTTGGCTGCGCAATCTCCGATTCTTTTTCAAATCTAGTATGGCTACTGAATTGTAATCACCATGTTAATGAGATCTGCTACAGTTGTAAACCTTTGTCTGAGGAAGTTGCAAGGATTCTTAAATTCTTAATTTTGGTCTTATGAAATCTTTCTTCAAGCTTTGATTACTGCCAGGCTGGGTATGCATAATCTCTCGTTAGTTGTCATCAAGAAATGTGTCCAGAATGCTGCACTCTATCTATAATTCAATATGCACAGTTGTCAGAATGTCAAAAATTGCTATATTGACATCACTAGCTCAAAATTGATCAGGTAATATCATTCAAAATTCTGTGAGATGATATATAAATAACTTTATGGCATTTCTCCAGTTGCTATTTCTCACCTCCTTTATCACTTTTGAACAGTAGATATGTTAACTAGTCTTTCTCCTTTTGCATTCTAAGATATTGGAATGCTATTACGATATGTAAGTATCAATATATAATGTTTGAATATATTTATTTGGCTGTCTGACTTGATCAATATATTCAAATGCCACACCAATATCATGTTCTGTAATTTCTTGATTCCTTCAAAAGTCTCTAACATCAGTCACCATTCTGCAATACATATTGAACTCTGTTCATTTGTCTACTAACAGTGCCACTGTCCAGTCTTATTCTAAGGTGCTGTAGAACTCATTAGATTTTATTTATTTATTCATTCATTCATTCAGGTTTAACTCTTAATGTCATGTAAGACACTATACCGCATCATCAAATTGACATGAATAATTGTACTATATATATATGGTAAAAGTGAACGATTTTTGTGTGAAAACACCGAGTAACTGTGTTTCTTACCTGTAAATTTCATCATAGTTAAGCTGCAAAAAGCCCATTTCTAGACATTTTCCGCTCAATTATTACAGGACTTATAAAATTCTCAACAGGATGTTAAGAGTTAATATATCTTCTGGCTATATCATGTAATGTGATGTTAAGATGTTGTAATACGGATCAAAAGTTCATTGGCTATATCTTGTTATATGGAGTAATTTTGTCTTGTCTTGGAGCATAACTCAATGACTGTAGCAAGGTTCGACCTCATGAACTTTTGGTCCATATTACTCTGCTTGTCTCAGTATATTTAGCTGAAAATAGGTAGCAATCCCAGGGTTTAGTTGTAATAAGAGTAAACAGCTGTAAAAATACTATTTCAACAATTTTTAAGCAAGTATCCAAATTTATATAATTTATTGAATTAGTAAAGGAAAATGCATTCTGATTTTATTATGTTTTTTCTCTCCTGGAAACATTGAGATAAAAAGCCTTCTTGGAATTTTGGCATGAAGAATCTAAAATGGAACTTTTGAGAAGAACATGGCTTTTTGGTATTTATACATTTTTACCCACATATGTAGAAAAGATGTTAAAACTGGGAAATTTGAGAGGAATGTGGTTAATGTTAAATAATACGAGTTATATTTATTAAATGGTGGCTCCTAGTTCATAGCCGGTTACATCATAGGTATGACTCATCAAGACATTATGCCAACAACAAGCAGTAGATTTTCCTGGACTGTAATATTAACTGAATAGAAACAGGGAAAAAAAGGAATAAAAGAAAAAAAAAGTTAAAAGGAGAAGAAAGATAGATTCATTTCTATAGTTGAATGCTGACGGTTAAAAAACTGGTGGAGTGTTACAGAATCTGTAAATTGCTGCCATCGCAAATCTGAATCTACAGCAAAAACTAAATTGTTCTTCATGAGAACCACCAACCTGCTTGAACCATTCGTATTGAAGAACTTAATGCTTAGCACATTCCTTGCAAGATTATTATTATTATTATTATTATTATTATTATTATTATTATCATAATATTTAGTATTCTTATAATGTTTTCTATTTTTATTGTCATTATTATTCTTGTAGAGGGGGTGGGTGGATTGGCAGATGCAGTAAAGTAACAGACAAATGCCTTGAAGTATCTAGTTACACCCCGAGTTCCAAAACCAACAAGGTCAACTTTGTCTTCCATCTTTCCAGGGTTGATAAAATAAAGTACCAGACAAGTACTGGGGTTGATATAATCGACTGTTCCGTCCCCCAAAAAAATTTCTGGCCTTGTGTCTGTATTAGAAATCATTATTATTATTATTATTTTTCTTTGCCTTTGACTGTATTCTGAGTTCTAATCACTGCCCTCTGAGTTCAAATACCACTGAGGTCAACTTTGCCTTTCATTCTTCCGGAGTCGATAAAATAAAGTACCAGTCAAGTACTGCGGTTGTTGGCCTTGTGCCTATGTTAGAAACAATTATTATTATTATTATTATCTCAGGGTGGTGGACTGCCAGAACCATTAGAACGTTAGACAAATTTTCCTTGTAGTATTTAGTTACGGCCCTCTACATTCTGAGTTCAAATCCTGCTGAGGTCAACTTTGCCTTTCATCTTTCTGGGATCAATAAAATAAAGTACCTGTCACGTACTGGAGTCAATTTATTTGACTAACCCCCTCCCCCAAATTTCTGGCTTGTGCCTAATTTAGAATAAATTATTATTATTATTTGGCAAGGGCGGTAGATTGGCAGAATCGTTAGAGCGTTGGACAAAATGCTTGGTGCTATTTGTTCCAGGTGAAGATGCATGGCCTAGTGGTTAGGTGATTGGGCTCCTGATCATAAGAACATGGGTTCGATTCCAAGACCGGGTGGCATGTTGTGTCCTTCAGCAAGGCAATTTATTTCATGTTGCTCCAGTCTTCTCGGCTAAAAAATGAGTACAGGCAGCAGCTGGGGGTTAACCCTGCGACAGACTGTCGTTCTATTCTTGCACTCTCAGTTGCTTAACACCACGGAAACTGGGATAAGCTTCAACTCTAATGGGCCCATAAAAAAGGGCTCGAGAAAGACTTTAACTTTTAACTAATTTGTTCTGGCACTTTATGTTCTGAGTTCAAATTCTGCCGAGGTCAACTTTGCTTTTCATACTTTTGGTGTACAATAAACAAAGTACCAGTCAAGTACTGGTGGTCGATACATTCTGAGTTCGAAATCCACTGGGGCCAGCGTTGCCTTTCATCTGTCCTAGGTCAAGTAGTAGGAGTTGAATGAATAAAATCTATCCTATTTCCTGTAGATTTATGGCATTGGTGCCAAGGTATGAAATCTTTGTTATAATTGATATAAGGTAGATGGTAGAAACATTAGAGTGCCAGAGAAAATTTTGCTTTTCATCACTCCAAGGTCGATAAAATAAAGTACCAGTCAAGTACTGGGGTAGATTTAATCGACTTACACCTCCCCTAAAGATTTCTATCCTTGTGCCATTATTAGAAAGAATTATTATTATTATTATTATTTGCCCTGCCGCCTTCTTTTGGTTGGGAAGGGCATGCAGTTTTCCTCTGTCTGGTCGCTATGGTGGACGAGGCTGAAAAGACTGAAGACGGACACTTTCCTCTTCAGCCAAGCCCTCATCAACTTTTTCAAGTTCCACTTGGAAAGGAAAGTGAGGGTGGAGAGGGAAGTGCTGCCCCCCAGTAAATTTGTTGAAAGGTGGGTGAATGTAGCGAGAATGGGTCAACTCTAAGCATGCGCCTGTAGGCTTGAAGGAATGAAGAAGAGAGGGGCACTAGCCTGTGGTGCTTTTGGAGATCGGGGGTTCATTGGTTGCCCCTGCGTGGTGCTCCCTCTATTGGGGAATCCCGTTGTTGGTAAATTTTATTGTTATTTTATTGTTTTTGTTATTTCTTTTTGCATGCATTTTATGTAAACCCCCACTGTCTTTGTACCGTTCTGTTTTGTATCCTGTCCTTAATGTTTTTGGGTCCTTGTGGCCAATAAAGAAATCTTTATTATTATCATCATCGTCATCGTCATCATTATTATTATTATAGACTAGATTTATAGGAATGAGTCATAGTTGACTTAGTATTGTATTGTAGACTTTCTTCATCATCAGTTTTCTAATGCTGTGATCTAATTACCACCTCCCAATTCTTACTCAGTCCATCTCAGCTCTTTCTATTCTCAATTACCTGACCTACTTGTGTCAGATTCCTACCAGTGTATTCTTGAACTTTTGTTTTACCCCTTGCTCCTCATTCCTAGCTAGCCTTTATCAACAGCTTGTCACACTTTCCCACCCAATCTTGTCCATGTCATGTCTACAGAAGTGCAGATGTCTCTTACCAACACTCATCGATTTCTCTAATTTCTAGTTCCTTTATCACTTGACCCTTAAGAAGCCCATTGCTCATCCTGAAACCAGACACACAAACTGATCATATTCAACTCGGCTTTCTCCAATCCCTTTGTGTTCCCTTCTGTTTTCACAGACTTTCAACTACTCATATTTTGTAGAATTATGTTTCATTACCTAATTTCCCAGAATTCATTTCTTACATCATAACATTGATAGAAGCAAAAATACGTTGTGAGAATAAAGTGTTGGAACTACCTCCTAGCAACATGGTAATGGATTGAAACCTTACTACTTTAATAACCATGCTGTGGTGCCCCCTGAACAAGGCACATAACTCTGCTTGCTACAGTTAGCCTGACTGAACAAAAAAAAAGCAGGTTCCACTTCCTACTTCACAGCTGAGTGGTTAGTAGTAGGAAGGTCATCCAGCTGTAAAAAACAATCATTCTTACAAGTAAACTATCTTACCCTTGTAAACCTGGAGAAATGGATGTAAATCAGTTAGAAAAAAATGCCTTAGTTCAATTAGTCATAAGATTATAATTTTTCAGACTATTAACTTCTTTAGAGACGAAAAGTTTTTCGATATTTATAGCTATGCTATGTTACAGTTTCACCTCCAATCTTCATTAGGTGTCTTGGATGTGTACATAGTACCAGACTGGATTCAAACTAGGAACCTTGGAACCTTTATTTCTAAACTAAGGGTAATAACATCAATGGGCCAATGGATAAGAATGTTGTTGCTCTTAGTTTATAAATAAAAGTTCCTAGTTTGAATCCAGTCCAGTACTATGTGCACATCCAGGAATAAGACACTTGCTGATGATCAAAGACCAAATCGATCGAAACGTGGTGTAGATGTAAATATTGAAAAATGTTTCCTCTCTGAAGATGAGTTTAATTAGTCTGAAACATTATAATCTTATGAACAACAACAACTTATTTCAAACATTAGACGGTTAATCACTATTCATGTAGAGGTAAAATGGGTGAGTGGATAAGGTATTGCGCTATCAGCTCATAGTTTGTGAGTTAAATCCACTGCAGCTGTTTCATTGTGTCTCTAAGTAAAACACTTTTTCTCTTTGGCTCATCAATATCACCTAGCTGTAGGGAATATGTATTAAAACTTGAGGAAAATTTAACCTGTGACAGACTGGTTTCCAATCTAGGATTAAATCTGTCATATTTATATTTTAATTTTAAATAAGTTAGTTAGGAAAAGCAGGGCAGTGCCCATGACATTTGCAGGTCTTCTCAGAATTATTTATGCAGTTGATATTCACCTTGAACAGTTGGAGGTCAATGTTTGCAGAATAAGTGTGGTTTGAGAGGGAATTCCAGTGGGTTGCAATTCTGGGGAAGAAGGAATGGGTGTAATGTTCCATGCAGAATCTGAGAGGTGAGACACAGTGAGGGTAGTGGAAGGAGGAGAGTTGGATGGTTCAGGTGTGTCTATGTAGAAAGGGTATGCAGCTGCTGAGTAGGGTATGCATTACTAAATTTGAAGTTAAGCACTGACTCTATGGACACTGGTTCTTGAAAAAGATTAATTATACTGAATATCTATCTATCAACTTCATATATTTCACTACCATGTGTCACATGCTCATATTTCATTCATATATCATTTGCCTATATTTTACTGTCCATGTATCATCTGCACACACTTCACCTATGTAGCACCTGTCCATATTTTATTGACTTACATTTTACATACTGAACAGGTCCTTAACCATGTTTACATAACTGACAGACTATAGTTTAAAAAATCATTCTTTAGTTACTCCTAATATTATATTTTACAGGAATGGATCAGCTCCATTTAGAGAGTGCCAGGACCAAAGTTGCTGAGAATCCAGTGCTACAAAAGCTTATCAAAGATTATGTCAACTCAGTCTGGGATGTTCTCCATGACAAGTAAGTCTGATTTGTGTGTCTGTGCATATTCTGATGTTTTGTTTCTTTATATTAATAAATAATGGAAACCATTATCTTACTACAATAACGGTATATTACTTCTAATTCTCTTCAGACCCATTGACCGGCATAAGCTGATGAAGGAGATTGAGGCATCATCTGAGAAACTTCTCTCTCTGATACAAGAATCAGAAGAATGTCATTTTCTTCAAGACTACACAACAGCAGTGTTGGCTTGTTACATTGCTTGCATTGAAACCTCCAGTCTTGCCAGATGTTTCAAGAAGGTAAACCATAATTCTGTGACCAACACAATGTCTAAACAATTAACAAGGCTAGATTATTGACCTAAAATGCTCCAGTTTTCTTCCTTACTTAAAAATACATATGGCAATTTTTAGAGAATTGAGTAAGTGGTTGTTTAGAAGAGACACTGGCTATAAAGTACAAAAAAAAACAACATACATATGTATCAAAACTTGCAAACCTATCTAACCCATATTTGAACAATATAAAGCAGATTTTGCAAAGTTGCTTTTATAAAGAAAATGTATTTGGACATAGGACTCTGTCTGTGTGAAATTGCAGTTTTATTATCTCTCCAGAGGTTATTAGATTTGTTAATATGTAGGACAAATCTTCGAACAAATCCTTACCTTTTCCTGTATGAACCTGGGTCAAATATAGCAAGTTTTAATCCAGATTATAGTAACACAGAGAGCTTGGCCCTGGCTAAAAAATAGAAAAAGGAAAATATTGATTGACTGATAAAGTTCAAGGAAGCCAAAGTATAAACTAACAAATACCACATAGAACTTACCCAACTACATTGAGTTGTGCACTGAAGCATGGAAAATTATCCTGTTTTCCTCAGTGTGTTCATGATACAGTTAAGTGGTTAGTAATATGAAGGGCAGGCATCCAGCAAACAGTTGTTCTCATTTGCCTTATATGTATGCTTGCTTTTACAACAACAAAAAAACACCCTACCTTTACCAGGATGGACAAATGAATGTGAAATATGTATTATTTTAATCAGATATTTCAACAATCTCCAATCCTAATGATATTTTGTATGTTTTTTTACTGTTTTGGATCCATTTTCCTATAGGTGGGATAGTTTTCATATATCTATACGATGACATACTATTAGAACAATTATTTTTACTGCTAGATATTCATCCTACCATGAACTAGCAGTTCACTCAGCCAAGAACTAGCAGTGGAATCAGTTATCAGCCACACATGTTATGTTATCTCTTGTACAATGGTTGTTATAAGGTTTGAACTTACAGCCATGTGGTCAGTAGTCCAGTAACTTAACCTCACAGCTATTGTACTTTTCTTAAAACAACATATCTCAAGCTGACCACAACTCTATGTAAACACTCCATGGGAACTATGTTCATCATCATCATCATCATCATTTTACGTCCGTTTTCCATGCTGGCATGGGTTGGACGGGTGATTTCAGCCCACAACGATTCTAATTGGAGTCACCACTCTCTTAGACAAGTTGGGGGACCACGTCTCACTTATGTTTCATTTGGCTTGGTTTCTATGGCTGGATGCCCTTCCTGTCACCAACCACTTTACAGAGTGTACTGGGTGCATTTTATTGTGGCACCAGCACTAAAGAGGATGCATTTTTCTTGCAGGCTAAAGAGTCCTCTCTACTCTCCATAGTGTCCGTTCTTTGAGGGCAAACGTGACCTGAGAGTGTGAATAGGGGAGATATGCATGAGAGGGAAAGAGTATGAGTATGGGTGTGATGGGGGGAGTCTGAGATTGGATGATAGTGGGAGGGAATGTCTCCAGGAAGCCAGGGGGTCGCAACAAGGAATCTGTGAATTTTCAATCTATGCAACTACACCACATCATTTACATGATTCTAACTGGGAATTCAAGGTGCTTCAGCAATATGCAAATTTTCAAAAACCATGTCACCTCTTGCTAGCAAGGAACAATATAAAATAGCGTGGAGGCACGTGGCCTAGTGGTTAACATGTTGGACTCGCGTTCGTAAGGTTGTGGGTTCAATTCCTGGACAGAGTGGTGCGTTGTGTCCTTGAGCAAGGCACTTCATTTCATGTTACTCCAGTCGACTCAGTTGAGCATGAGCACCTATGATAGGACTGGGGCCCCTATCATTAAAATATCCAAGAAACCTCCTGAGGCCAGCCAAATCTGCAAGGTGTGAGCTGTCATTTATTTTTTTAACAATATAAAATAGTATAAACAGTTTCATGGCAAATAAACTAACAGATTTTTTTGGTACTTTCCTGTTATCGACAGCCAATTTTGTTTTTACTAAAGGGTTAGGGATAGTAAAAAAAATTGGCTGTCGATAACAGGAAAGTACCTTTTTGTTTTACTTAAGAAATAAAAAAACATTTTATTTACCTGCTCAAGTCCTTCAACTGTGGCATGGTCACTAGCGTCATGAACACCTACATAGATAGGTTCTTTCTTGAGGGAAACTCGAGCCAAATCTTCTGTTTTGTTTGTTTGAGTTGCTGAAAATAACATTGTCTGTCTCTTTTCTGGAGAAGAGGAAAATATAGAAAAATCAGTAAATTATCTTTCATTATCATATTTCTAATGAAAATGAAATACACTGCCTATGATTTTCAATTAATTTTGAAAACAATTAAGAATTTGGAGGGATTTCGTAAAATAACTGACTTTCTCATAATTTAGCTGGTGTTTGGAACATAACACAAAGTTCTTACATAAAATTATAATACAAAGTTTAAATTTAAATATGATCACTTTAATACAAATGGGGTTTTTTTTCCATCATAGAAACAGGGGTGGTTTCAGGTGGGTTGGTATCAAAAGGGTTAAACAAGCTTTCCAAACAAACTTATTTTCAAAATTTGTCAATGCTTCAAAAAAAAAACAAAAAAAACAATCCAATGTTTACATTAGATATATTCTAGCTTGCACAGATGAAAGCTTCAATTTCAACAGTCAAAAGTGGCAGGTTGCTTTGACGTAATGGTTAAACATGGTTGTCTGGTATACGACAGATGCATGGTTCGATTCCCGTAGGCGATTCTGTCCACTTTTTCTGGGGACTTTACTTGATATATATATATAAAACTATTATTTATAGTTCATCCGCATTGTAACAGCTTCTCAAACAAACATATTTTAATAAAATTATTGTATATCACCTTCTAAAGACCTCTCTGTATTCAGTAACATCAGTATTTGAATATCTATCCTTAATTTTCATCCTATTCACAATATTACAATATGAATGCTATTAATGTTTGCTTGAAGTTTCACAAAACGATTCTTTCTATAGGCTAAGCTTTGCAACGATCCTTCATAATGATAATTTCCTTGACAAGTACAATTTTATTAAAGAATAAGGCACATAAGCATCTTCGTTAACCTTTTTGATACAAACCTGCCTGAAACTGCCCCTGGCTCTACGACGAAAAACCATTTGTTTTGAAGTATTCATATTTTAATTTAAACCTTGTTATAATTTTACGTAAGAACTTTTTGTTAAGTTATGTTCCAAACCCCAACTTAATAATGAGAAAGTTATTTTTCTAAATCCATCCAAATTCTTGATTATTTTCAAAATTGATTGAAAATAATAGGCAGTGTATTTTATTAGAAATATGGTAACAAATGGGTTAAAGTGTTCATATTTAAATTTACACATTCCATTATAATTTTATGCAAGAACTTTTTGTTAAGTCATATTCCAAACACCAACTTAATAACAAGAAAGTTAGTTATTTTAACTAAATCCATCTAAATTCTTGATTATTTTCAAAAGTATTTGAAAATCATGGGCAGTGCATTTCATTAAAAATATGGTAACGAAAAGGTTAATCTTTCACTACCCATTCATTTTAATCAAATGCTACAGTTCATGGACTTCATTGTTTTGGGTAAACATTTATAAAAAGAAGCCACCTGCTCCCTACCAAAACCCTATAGATATATCCATGAATAAATTTTCTTTAAGAAAAAAAGAAAAAAACTAAATTTGAGTCTTGTGACTTGTGACTTCCTCGGGCCGACCAATGCCTTGTGAGTGGATTTGGTAGACGGAAACTGTAGAAGCCTGTCGTATATATATATATATA
>JAOPJM010001604.1:2870765-2885586 GCA_027124095.1 Muusoctopus leioderma | reverse complement strand
CATCAATTTATATTTGCCTTTCACATACCAAGGCATTGTAATCAACTTCTGATGCAGTTTTTGTGGCAAGGCAAATATAAATTGATGAGTTCCCTGCTTCAGTTTTTGGAATACAACAATGTAAGTAAATTTATTTTCCTTAAGTTTCACCGTAACAAGCTATTTTGTTTTTCCATTTTTGAGATCCAACTTATCTCAAATTGTGACCACTCAAGTATCTCAAAAATGTTTATAGAATATAACCAACTGATGACACAGTTTACATGAGTTGTTATATAATATATATTTACCAATCAAAGATACAGGAACATATTTCTAACCTTCCTCTAAAATAATTTTGGAGTTAAAACTCCTCGAGATAATATGCAAGAACCAAAGAATCACAATTTCCACCTGATTGAATCTCATTAAATTTTGGTGCAGTCAGAACCACAAGTGTTCTCTCTGAGAGACTGTTTATATATCAGCCAATATTCAGAATTAATCATGCTCTGGTGTAGATTTTGGGGAATTAGTCTATGAGGAAATAGAATATATGGTTTATGTAATTCTATATAAGAATATATTTCTAGCCTTGTTAGAAATATATTTTCCTCATACCATTCTCAGTAGTAAAACTAAACTAGTTATATGTATTAACCAGTGTGGTGTGTTTTATTGTGATGCAATAGAATTAATTATATATTTACTTTCTTTAGACATGGTTTGCTGACTGAAGACATAGCTGCATGGATATCTTAATGTGTGTGTGTGTGCATAATGTTTTTACTTTTTCCAAGAACATTAGTGGTTCCAAAAAAGTATCAAAAGTGTGTCGTGGACTAAGTTTGCTGAGAATGCTTGGCCACTACATTATGTACAAACACACATTTATACATAAGATTACACACTCACTTTCTCATTGGTGGCAGTGGTGGTGGCAGCGTCTGTTGTTGTTGTTATGATGATGATGATGATGATGACATTGATATATCTGTTTACTTTATATTTCAGGCATTCTCTAACCTGGAAGAAGTGAAGTCACAGTTGGTTATGTGTATGGCTACAAATCATCTGGTAACTTCTGCCAGCGAGGTTTACCGTGTTTACATGACGAAACTTGCAGTGTGAGTCTTTTATAAGGACATTTCGCCATTGATTGCAGTCTAATATCTTATTTTTGAACTCTTGCTGCTGCGCACGCACGCGCACACACACACACACACACATTCTAGACCACATCCAATCATTAGACTGATTAGCAAAGGTTCACTTACCAACAGGCTTCAATCACTCACTTATGGCTTCAATCACGCTACTACATGGCCTCTGCTCTTCCGAAATAGCTTTCTGTACACCCTCTAGGCCCATCTAATCTACCCATCTCCCCTTCCCCCTATCACCCTGACTGTGTCTCACCTCCCAAACCCTGCACTAAATACTTCACCCAGTAGTTCCTCCCCAGAACTTCAACACTCTCAAATTCCCTCCTACCCATGTAAACATTGACTTATAAATGTTTTAAGCCGAACATCAACCACATCAATTTCACTAGTTTGCAAAGACCAAGACTTGTTTTTCTGGACAATTTCTAAAAGGATGAGATTTTTAGAAACCTGAACATCTAATTTTTACCATTTATGCAGTAGCGAGATGCTTTATTTATTAGAATACTTATTTTACAGTTGGATGCTCTCCTTACAACTAACAACTGAACTGTGAAGTAGAGTGGAACCTTTTTTATTATTATTTTTTTTTTTTATTATCTATTCAGTTGTGGTATTCGTTCCAGCTCACTGCACTCGGAGTTCAAATCCCGCCGAGGTCAACATTGCCTTTCATCCTTTCGGAGTAGATAAATAAAGTACCAGTCTAGGGCAGTGGACTGGTGGAATTGTTAAAGTGTCAGATGGGATGCCTTGCAGTATTTGTTTCGGCTCTTTGTGTTCTAAGTTCAAATCCGTCTGTAGCCTACTTGGGTGGCAGACTTAATCCGTTGCCTGGTTTAATGCCACCACCTAGCCCTTGAGTGCCTTTAGCAGAGTCCACTATGTTGCAAGTATTCGAGCCAGGTCTTCCTCCCTCCCTCCCAAGAGTTTCAGAGGCTCTGAAAAAGGGTGATGGGAACTACCCTTTCCTCTTGACTAAGCAATAAAATAAAAAACAACTGGAGCAAGTAGAGTTAATTGTTTTGCTCAAAGACACACAACCCATTGGTTGTAGTAAGATCTGAAGTTATGACCATGTGGTCAGTATTCCAGCACCTTAACCCCACAGACATTTTGTCACTTTTCTTTTCACTAAGCATTAGGCTCTTTTCTTTGTAATGAAGAGTGGGTATAGCCAGTTTCATATACTCCAATGTCTAATATCAGCCAGACTAGCCATATTACCCTTGATAATGTTGTCATATTAAATTTATCACTTTAACCTCACTTTAATATACTACACTATATTTGTTAGTCTAATCATATATTCCATATTTACATTGGTCAGTGTATCCATATTTGTTGGTCAATATAGGCATATTTCCTTTGGTCAGTGCAGCCATATTTACATTGGCCAGTGTAGCCACATATATGCTGGTCTAGTTTTATATATATATATATATACATTGATCAACACAGCCATATTTATATTGGTCAGTGTAGTCACATATCTACTAGTCTAGTCATATATACATTGGTCAATGTAGCAATATTTCCATTTGCCAGTGTAGCAGTATTCCCATTGGTCAATGTTGCCATATTCCCATTGGTCAGTGTAGCCATATTCCCATTGGTCAATGTAGCAATATTTCCATTGGTCAGTGTAGCCATATTCCCATTGGTCAATGTAGCCATATTCCCATTGGTCAATGTTGCCATATTTCCATTGGTCAGTGTAGCCATATTCCCATTGGTTAGTGTAGTCATATTTACATTGATCAATATATCCATATTCTGACCCACCACCATAACCACTGCCACCTCCCTATAATTTAAAGAGCTGACTCACTACAATCTTTCCTATGCCCACAGAATCCCTACTGACATTCTGTTGTTAAGAATATATTGGAATGAAGCAAACAATTTTTTCTTATCTAATGTCCTTGATGCCAACCATTGTGAAATAAAATGTAATTAGGTGGGTCTATTTTAGTAAAGCCTTTTGTTTTAGGGGTGTAGGTTTACAATACAGCAGCCTTCTAATCACATCACCATTTATATCACCAGTACCTTCTATGCTGGCTAACCCAGAAACATCTAAATGTACTGACTATGTGTGTTCAGTGATTGGTTCAGCCTCTCTTGAAAGTTTCCAAAAGTTTCTTTGAAATCAAGTTAATGTTTTGTCAGGTAAATGAAAAAGGCAAAGAGTATAAATGTCTCCATCTTTCATTGATAAATTCTCCATCGGTTTCGATGATGAGTGTTCCATTGTTCGATTAATGGAATGGCCTACTCATTGACTTAATGTGTAAGAGGCTGAGCATTCCACAGACACATGTACCCTTAACGTAATCCTCCGGCAGAATCAGCGTGACAAAGCTGGACCTTTGAATTACAGGTACACTCCATCTGACAGGCTTCTCCACAGTTTCTATCTACCCAGATTCACTCACAAGGCTTGGATCAACACAAGTCTATGGTAAAGACACTTACCCAAGATGCCACACAGTGGGATCAAACTCAGGACCTTGTGATTGTGAAGTGAGCTTCTTAACCATTTGGCCATGCTGCGTCCACATTAGAAATAACATGTTTTGACCTTTGTTCTGTTTGGTTAGTCATTGTTGTTCTGTAAAACCTGTCAGCTCTGGTTCAATAAATTAATGGCATGAAAGTAGCCAATCAATAATCAATTGATTGCTGTTTTAACAATGGCTATCCTGCATTTGCTACTGCTTTTATTTCCTAAGATTTAGAATTTAAACAGAGAATGTACATTTCAAAGACAGTTTAAGGGTTTCTTGAGGAAGATTTGGTTACTGCATTTGCATAGTATGAGTAGCTATATAGAAACTCTCTTATTGGCTCAATCTGGTAGTAGAGTGATGATAGTTGTGGGTAATGTCAGCGGTGGTGATAGTTGCAGGGCACTGGTGGACAGGGCAAGTAATAGTGGTGGTACTAGTAGAGAGTGGCTGTGGTGGGTATTATGGTGATAGTAGCTGGGGCAGTGGTTATGGTAGGTGTAGTGGTGATAGTAGCAGAGGTAGTGGTTGTGGTAGGTGTGGAGGTAGCAGGGGCAGTGAGTGTCGTGGTAGTAGGAGCAGTGATTGTGGTGGGCGTGGTAGTGGTATTAGCAGAGGCAATGGTTGTTGTGGATGTAGTAGTGGTAGTAGTAGAGGCAGTGAGTGTGGTGGTGGTAGTAGCAGAGGCAGTGATTGTTGTGGTAGTGGTAGTAACTGGCATAGTGGTTGTGGTGGATGGTGGCAGTAATAGCAAAATATGTGGTGATATTTACAGAGGTAGTAGTGGTGGACAGGGGAAGTGTTGGTAGTGGTAAACATAATGAAGCTATCTCTATTATGAAGATAACAGAAAAATATCTGCATGGGCATAATATATTAAATTGTGTCACATTAACAAAACTGTTGTTTACACAAATTATATTTCCTCATACACACACACACACACACACAGCTCTGTATAGATGGCTTTCTAATTTATTGAACTGACATACATTTTTGTAGCCGTACACTGTTACTTCTGTTTATGTTATTTTGATCAGGTGTAAGGATACTGTGAGTATCTGGGACCAAGACTGGAGAAACACTCTTCTTGATGGTCTTGCCAATGATGATGAGTAAGTATCATCTACATACTCAACTTAACTCATTTCCTTCTTCAGGTTTGTCAAGTTTACTTATTGACTTTGTTTTTCTTTTTTGTTACTATTACAGTCATTGAGTTAAAGCAGCTGAAGGGTGGCACCTATTGGGTCACAAAAGTGAAGGGGATGAGTAAAATGTGTGCAATCAATGTGGAACTTGAAAATTGGTGACTAGTGTCTTGGAAGAACACCATAGGAGGGAGACAGTTTGATGGGTAATGGGGTTGTCCTCACAATGTCAAACTGACTACATGTAAGGTTTGAGGCAGGATTTATAGATGAAAGAAAACAAAGGTAGTCAACTAGAATGGCTAGGCTAATGATGGGCTGTATTGTCATAAATTGAATTGAAAGTAAAGACAGAAGAGATTGTATATTAACTGCTAAGATTTTAATGTAAATGATATGAGACTTTTTAAGTACAAATTGGTGCTTATAATGTCTTACATCATTTACAGTAAAATCTTAGCTGCTAATATACAATTTGTTGATATTTCACAGGTTTATTTCTTGTGACAAACATCAAACCAAGGTGTGACACCTTGATATGTTAGACATTAGTAGAATGGCCTGTTTTGCTACCACTAAGTGGTTGATGATGAATTATCTGTGAAACAAGTGGGATATTTGTGGAGGTAGACTAGTACAGTTAAATAGCAGGTGGGGCGGGAGGTTAAAAGGAACTCTGTAGTGTAATCAGTAATGCAGCCACCCAGCAAGAAATAGATATGTAGTTTGAGTCCCATCAGTGGATCTGTTGCCCTTTTCTCTGTCTCAAATTAATGCTTATAATGTCTAATTTCAAAAGAGAATAGGTGTATGTTGGTAAGCCATGGAATGAAGTGGAGACTAATGTTTCTTTGATGAAGGCTCCCATCCAAAATGACAGTCTCCACTTCATCCTAAATACAACATGTAAACATTCTGAGAACAGGTAGGGACAAGTAGTGAGGCAGGTGAAACAATTGAGATCAATTGGAGGTGTGGTGCAGTGAGTAAATACTGAGTCCATTATGGTACCACTGGTACCATAATGGCTGACTGTAGAAGACATTCACTACCAACTTATGCGACATGGTTTCATACTCATTGTAGACAGTTTATTGTTGTTATCATTGTTTAGCCTTAGGTCATCCATGATCCAGCAAACCTGTGAACAGAGACATTCCAACCATGAAAACTCCATCTTTTTTTACAGACATAGTGTATCAAGGACTACATTGTCCAATATGTCCTACCTTTTTTAAGACAGTAGGGCATGATTTGCAGGAGATTTGGCTGCTATTTATAGCAGGTTGACTGACCAGGTAGAGTCTCCCTTATTGGCTTTTAGACAGTTTCTTGTATCTCTGGGCAAGACATTTACTTGTATATACCTCAGTTCACCTTGCTGTGCAAATGGGTACCAGATTTTGTTGGGACATTACTTGCATTAGACTGGTGTTTTATCCAGGCAGAAATGTGCCTCTCATTTACTTAATATTACTGAATCAGTGTCTAATCAATGGCTGTAGGAGAAGTCTGTGTGGCTTGTGTTGATATCATTTATGTAATTTTTGCATAGTCATGTCTTCAATTTCATACATATACCACACCTCTCTCTCTCTCTCTCTCTCTCTCTCTGTGTAACCACATACTCTAAAACAACGTTTCTCAAAGGTGTCTTTTAATACAATTTAATGAAATTTTATTTCATAAAAAAAATAGTATTCACGATTTTCAAATAAATTTTCTCTCTAAAACAATTTTTGCTTCATTTAATGTCTTATTCAAATTAGGGCGGCAGGGGGGTTGTCTGTAAAATATAGGTGTGGGTTCTGGGGATTTTGGAAAATTGTTATAAGGGTTCCGATATATATGTTTGAGAACCACTGATATTATAGATGATATTCCAGTAGTTAACCTCCAAATATCTGACTGTGAATGAGTTCTTATTCTGATTAGACGTTTCAATACCACCCAATGCACTTTTCGAAAGGATTACGAAAGTGGCCACCCCTCACGATCTATATATATATATATACAGAATAGTCATTTTTATCACACATAGCAACGGTAAAACAATGTTATCTGCTAAACCTTGGTTGTTGTTGTTGTTGTGTCCGTACTGTGGACAACAGAGTTATTGTAAATATTGTTTCTAACATAGGCACAAGGCCAACAACGCCAGTACTTGACTGGTACTTTATTTATCGACCTGGAGGCACAAGGCCAACAACCTCAGTACTTGACTGGTGCTTTATTTTATCTACCCCGGAAGGATGAAAGGCAATGTTGACCTCGGTGGGATTTGAACTGAGAGCGCAGTGAGCCAGAACGAATACTGCAAGGTATTCAGCCTGACTCGCTAACTACTCTGCCAATTCACCACATTACCCTTAATATTGATAAAGACTCTGGAAACTTTATCTCACTCCTTCCCTCTCTTTATCTTTTCTTCCTCTCTCCCTTCCTCCCTCCCTCTCTCTCCCTCCCACTCTCGCTTCCTTCCCCTCTCCCTCCCTTTATCTTTTCTTTATCTTTCTCTCGCTCCCCTTCCTTCTTCACAGTGACACCACCACCACCACCACCAACACCAACACAACCACCAACACCACCACCACCACCAACACCACCACCACCACCACCACCCACTTCCACCATCCCTCCTCTTGTACTTAAATTCATTTTTTTTTTATAACAGTTCTTCTGTCAAGATTACACTACGTTGCTGTCTCCACCCACCACCTTACACGCAACACATTCTAGTAAGAAACATTATTACACACTGTACGCCACTGGATTGTTGTTCTAGACAATAGAGTAAGAGTAAGTACACTCCATTACACTACGTTACCAACTTTATTTATACACTAGGCAACAAACATTACTCCGTTACTTATACACAACACTCAATACACTATACAAACATTGTTACCGATTGTGAAAAACATATCGGTTGTTAGATAAGTATCTGTGTGTGTCATTTATAACACTTTGTCAAATACTTCGCCGATAGAGTACGGTGGTCAGTAGTAGTCGTAGTGAGTGGTCATTTCAGTTGTCTTCAGTAAACACAACCCCTACACTGCACATCGTTACACTAGACCCTATACTGTTCTACAGTACACTAGACCCTACTTTACACAACACTACCGTACACTAAACATTACATTAGACCACACTAGATATTTACATATTACCATTGTCGGTGAAAGAAACTTTAGGTTGTTGTCGTCTTCAATGTCGCTAATACCGTGGTCCGACAATCTGGAGAGGTGAGTGGTTGTTTTATTTCGTTTTTGTATTTGTTTTGCAAGATTCTTGATGTGAAATCGCGTGTTGAAACAGGGTCATACTGCCAATAAAAACACACGCACTGGTTATGTTTCACTTCAGTTTTACTACCAATCAATTAGATAATTAATCTATTGATTAATCGATTAGTCTGTCAAAGTCCTTTCATCACAGTCTGTGACCTTATCAATGACTGTGTGCCCCTCAAGCACCTCCCCCTTCTTAACACTTATTGCATGTTTACTGTTCGTCTCACAGGTCTTGTGATTGTTTTGTTGTCCTTCAGAAGACGGGACACTATAGCCAATCTTTGGAAATAGCCAATCTTTGGAAATAGCCAATCTTTGGAAATAACCTTCTAAATTCAAGCAACGCTAGTGAATCTCAAGATTATACATTTGGATTATTAGGAACCTATGTATACTTGTCGAAACTATGGCAATTTGAAAGTTTTTAAAAAAATGGATTCTTATTTAAACTGATTTAGATACCTTTGAACCTACCTAGATATTTGTTCCTGAGTACTTACTTATCTTTATACTTCCGATGGAATTTTGATTATTATTCTAGCATGAGTTAGTTTTTTGGGAGCCTTGGTTACCTAAGTTGGAGTGAAGAACTGTTGTGTCCTTCTTCGCTACCAATGAAACCATTTATGTCGCTTTATTTTATCGATCCTAACCGTTAAACCTTAACTCATACTCTTTTACTCTTTTACTTGTTTCAGTCATTGGACTGAGGCCATGCTGGGGCACCGCCTTGAAGTCGATCAGATCGACCGCAGTACTTTTGAGTCTGGTACTTATATTATCGATCGCTAAGCCGAATCGCTAAGTAGAAGTGTGATACAAAAGTGTAAATTTCTAGCGGCAAACATTTTAAAGCTATTTGTTTTGTTTTTGTTGTTATTGGAGCTGTTTTGTTGTTGCTGCCGTTGTATTTTAACCCCATGTCATCCCTGATCAAGCAGATCTAAGGTTAAAAGAGTTTCAGCCATGACCATACATCCTGTTGTTTACAGACATATATCTCAAACAACTTTATCAACATATCTTTCCTTACTTAAGAGAACAGCTGTGATTTGATGGTGATTTGGCTACTATTTCTAGCAGAACCAGCGATCACGTAGAGCCCCCTTAATTAGCTTTGATATTTTGAAGTTAAAAGAAAGGTTACTAGATGTACCTTTGAGATGATGAGCTTGTCGAATTCTTAAAATTGATGCCATTTTTCTTGTTTTCATAAACTACCATTGCTCAATGAGCCTTATTCTAGTTTTCTGTCTTATGAAACAAATGAGGGACTCATCATTATAAACATAAGAGAATTAAAATTCCCACGCTCTTTTGAGCTGCGCTTTGATAATTTTATATGAATAGGTGTTAATAATTGTTTCTAAGACAGGCACAAAGCCAACAACCCCAGTACTTCACTGGTTCTTTCTTTTATCGACCCCGGAAGGATGAAAGGCAAAGTCGACTTCGGCAGAATTTGAACTCAGAGCGCAGTGAGCCAGATCGAATACTGTAAGACATTCTGTCCGGTGCCATCTGAACATCGATCGCTGGCTCTTTCGGCCGATCTATCCAGGTTAGGCGTCCCTACACTCACACTATCCATGGCGTTGCTGTTCCCGCTGTCCCGCGCACGGTCCAACGCACCCATCCATATCGAAGAATTGGGTTTATTACAGGTATGACCTTGCTTCTCTGTCGCACTAGTGTAGAATAGGTGTTAATAACAAAACGTTTGATAATTTTTATGTTGATGTGATGACCATAAAATTTTGTTGAGCTGTTCTTTGATAATTTTATATGGCTATATGGTAACTATTAAACTTCTGAGCTGTGCTTTGATGCATTTTTATGGCGATGTGATGACTAAAAAACTTGTTTTGAGATGTGCTTTGATACTTTTATATGGCTATATAACTATAAAACTTTTGTTGAGCTGTATAATCATAATTTTATATGACCTTATGTTGACTATAAGACTATGTGTGTAATTACAATAAGATATGAGCTAAATATTTGTGGGGGTCGAGATAGCTGATAGCTTGGCGCCGCACACGTCAGCAAGGCAATGTATGTAATTAAGAATGCAATAACTGAAAACATTCAGAGGAGATTACAATCTAGAAAATAAGTAAGTTTCATCATTGTTGTGTTAAGCGTAAGGAAACTACTAAGCTTCATCAATGTTGTATAAATCTTAATGCAGTGATGCTTCAGATGTAAAATTACAATTTGTTTAAATATTCATATTATGTTTCATGCAAAGATAACCAAGTAAACAGCAGGCTAGGGTATTTGGGTTTCTTACAAACATCTCATAATAATTGTTCTTGAAAATGTACTTGAGTTTGTGAAAATCTCCGGAATGGAATAAATAAGATATATCTACGTGAGATAATTGATTTAATAATTGAGTTCAGAGTGAACAAGGAGATTCTAGTCTTGATTTACCTAAAGTAAAAGCATCAACAAATACTGAGCGGTAACTTAAGATTCTGCTCCAATGATTTGTAATCATTCTGAACGATGTAAATCAAACAAGTGTATATAACGACTATTTCGAGTATCATTCAGAAACGTGTTTGAAATATGTTTCAAATTTGTAGAGCAGATGAGTATAATGATTTCATTACTGCTTCATTTTTTTCTCCACATTATTTGGATGTGGCTCATATATTCTATAGTTCCAGCGATATTCTTCGAAAAATCATTTCAGCTGAATTAAAATTAGCAAGTTTCTAATTCAGAACACAGAACCAATCAACTATGTTTAGAATTTATCTAGTTGAGTAAGTTGCATTTACGTGGCATTCTTTCTTGTTTATCATCTAAATATTAGATATACTTCAGAGAACTCGAAACTTTATTGTTGAAAAAAATTGTTTGTCTATCTATTAGTAGACATTATTTATAAGAATATACCCTGTATAATTCAAATGTATGGGTACATATTGTGTAGATGCTGAGAAAGCAGATATAGAATGAGATATTGAGAAGAAAATACAGGCAGTAAACGTGAACTATATAAGCATACTTTATAGCTATGAAATGGAGAGACACAATTTGTGTCAAAGGGAAAAGCTCATCTTTATTATAATAATTGTATATTAACAGCTCATACGTGCCAACAAAAAATCAAGTTACCAAGTGTCAATTAAGATGATATATGATGTCAATTATGATTCATATGACATATAATTAGTTATACGAATCTAGTATTTTTCAACTTTGGTCACACAACTTACAAAATGTCAATAACAGTTTACAGACATCAGCGAGTTCGACAAATGAATATTATTTTGTATAAACATGGTCGTTACATATCAACTAGGTGAAATATACCTAGTAAATGTTTACTAGATATATGTGTTATGTTAAAACCAATGATGTATATAAAATATGTTGATGTTAGCTACACACTCTGAATATACATACTTCAGCTATATAAACATGGTCGTTACATATCATCTCGGTGAAATATACCTAGTAAATGTTTACTAGATATGTGTTATGTTAAAACCAATGATGTATATAAAATATGATGATGTTAGCTACAAACTCTGCATATACATACGTCAGCTATATAAACAAGACTTGAGGATGTCAGCAAGCTAGAGACTGAATATACCAATTAAATAAATATGTAATATTATGGCTGATAATCAAACTGCGTGATAGTGGTACAGTGGAGATAGGGAAAAAATTAGCAAAATTTGTAAATCGTTAGAATCTTGTCGTACTAATATTTAGAAACAAATAGCGCCTATTTAATTATTAACCTAACTTTAATTCACCAACAACGAAACGCATTTCATATACCCGTGCGGTATAGGATATTGACCTAATTCAAAGAAAGTACAAGACACCACAGCAGTGATGTGCTTCATTATGTATTGTACTACAACGTTATGTACTCCATCACAAAATCAGCTTGTTGTTTTTGCTGTTGTTATTGTTGCTGTTGTTATTGTTGCTGTTATTTCGTTGTTTTGTTCTTGTTTGAATCGAGGATGTCGAGTGCAGATAAATGAATGTAAATTTCCGCAATACTGAATACGTGGTCTTATTTCTATTCTTGGCTGTTTCCATTTCAATTTATCTATGCTGCTAAATTCAATGAGAAAGGTAAGAATACCGCACACTCCCAGTTTCACTCTACACATTTTGTGACCCTTTCTCTAGATAACACATCGTCATTATTATTTGCATGTGATTAAAAGCAATGGATATGAGCATTGATAAATCACGGGACAAAATGGCTTGCAATATTTAGTTACACCCCTTTACGTCTGAATTTATATGACGCATAGTTTGGCTGTGGCTTCTATCGCTCCGCTATAGATAAAATAAACACAGTCAAGTAGTGAGGTCGATTCAGTCAAGTATACATCTCCCTTATATTTGTGACCTTGTTCCAAAGTTAGAAAGAAATATTGTTTTCAATTGAGTTTTCACTGTTAAAGCAATACTTTTCTAAGTTCTTCAATTAGTTAGCCTTGATTGCGTTAACGATTACAATAGGCAATTTAACGTATTCTTCATCTATGATTGTCAGATTGGTATATACTTCTTATATTTATTTATTGCTTAAATGTCAATGCATTGGCATATTACCCATAGGATATAATCACCTATTCACGAGCCAACAATGGATCCCTCTATTCGGTCGCTCTACCCACTAGAAATAGCAACCAAATTTCCCTCAGATCACAGCCTTCTGTTTTTAAAAAAGGACGGACACTATATAATGTAGTCCTTAGTACATTACACCTGAAATACAATAGTGGATTACCATGGCTGGAACGTCTTTAATCATAGGTATGCTCGATCAAAGTTTACCTGAGGCTAAGTATCATCATCAAAAACAACCTACTCGGTGATATGTTTTACTATATTTGTATTTGCAGGGACTGAGTATCCAAAGATTACATTGACGATAGTTTTCTGATGTTAGCTACAAAGTCTGCAATTACAGTATATTCTTGAAGCCTTTCTAATCAAGCTTTTTGTTCTGCTGAAAATCTTTTTTATTTTATATCGCTTCTATATTGGTTTTCTTTTGCTCAATATAATTCTGCTGGAAAAGAACACCAAGAATATTTTCATTCTTATTCTAGTTACTTAATTTTCTGTTTTGTTTCTTTTCACCGTTTACCTCAATATAGTTCCTCTTTTGTACTTATTTTCTTCCTTGTATCTGAAGGGGAGTTTTTAGTTTCTTCTTTTTGCTTTCCTTACATTTACGTATGCAAATCATATACAGCAAACGAGACAGATTGACGCCTTTGAAGTGTCATTTCCGATACTTCATTATTCTTCCTATCAAATTGATTAAATATTCTGCATACCCTATATTTTTTTTATCGATACGGTTTCCTGGGAATGAAGAATCTATAATTATTATTATGAGGCAGGCAATAGTAATATTTACAGTCTTAGTTTGCAGTTTTCCGAGTTGCATCAGAGGCAATTATGTTTAGCGTGCAGGTCTTTCCGTACAACAGTGAGTTCTAAACGAGATCGGCACGCCTAAAGAAGTGGAAAATTACAGATGCTGAAAAGTCTAGTCTACGAATTCTATTCAAATATGCTGGATGTATTTGCTCATGTCTTTTCTAAAATATTCGGCTCCTGCCTTGGTGCCTATCCAAGTCAACTGAAAAAGTGGTGACGTTATTAGAAACTATACTATCAAAGAGAATATAACAGGAAACTGACTGCTAGATGCAGAGTTAAAGAGCTGGCGTTTATAGCGAGTAACTCTATTGGACCGTTATAGAAATGGATTGATTTCATAGCTAACTTTGTCAACTAGATTAAAATTGTTCAATAGGGTGGGCCATGATTATCTGGAAGCTGCTCTTGAAGGTATCGGCCAGGGTGAAAGAATTCCTGCTAGAATCATTCTATATCATGCAATTGATATTTTAGGGAATCTCCAACTAAGATTTGTTTGCATTAGTTGTGTCTTTCAAGCCTTTAATGTGGAGCCGAGCGCATAGGGTGGGCCTCTCCTAATGATTGTAAGCAGGTAAATGCGTCTGATTACGTTGGCACCATCACCTTCCTCAAACTGACATTGTGTGCACCAAACTTGGAGATTATGTAGCAGTGTTAACAATGGCAAGCCAGAAGGCTTACAAAAGGGTACTCGAATATAAATTAGTGCCAGCCATTTTTGAAGTTCTAGTTAACTTGCTTGGAATCAGGATGGATAAAGACTTCTACATAGACGAAAACAGTAATATATAAGGTATTACTATGAAACTAGTAATATACAACACACCTTAAAATAGAGTCAGGAAAAAGAAACTGTTCCAGAAAGAGCGGGAATAGAAATTGATACCTGCACCACTTCCGTTGTCTGCTACCACCTGAGTGAGGTAATTTCTCCTAAAGAATATCTCACTATACTGATGCATTTGATATTTCGAGTTTTTGTTTTTTTTGTATTTTTGCATGGTGATCTCTGCTCAAGTAGAACTCGATCATGTATGTAGTTGGTGGCACATCTGAATGAAGCCAACTGTTCTAGCTGTCTGGATATTTCATTCCTTCGTCTGGTTGTTGAAGTCCACACTGTACACTGCAATATACAGCGAATATTTTGTTGGATACAGTGTAGTATTCAGTAGATGGCTGTGTGGTTAAGGAGTACGCTTCGCAACCACATGGTTTCGGGTTCAGTCCCACTGCGTGGCACCTTGGGTAAGTGTCTTCTACTATAGCCTCGG
>JAOPJM010001604.1:2796125-2807501 GCA_027124095.1 Muusoctopus leioderma | reverse complement strand
GGGGGTCAATGGGTGGCTGATGGGCCAAGTGATAGGATGGGGATAGTAGAAGGGCGAGGGGGGGTCAATGGGTGGCTAATGGGCCAAGGTGAGCCAGGTGATAGGATGGGGAGGGTACTTGGATATGACAATCCATCTAGTGGTGGTGCCATGACAAAATGCAGCCAGTACACCCTGTAAAGTGGTTGGTGATAGGAAGGGTATCCAGCCATAGAAAACATGCCAAATGAAATGTATGAGTGAGACATGGACCGTCAACCCATCTAGGAGAGTGGTGACTCCAAATTAGGACCCGACTCAGTCCGAAATCACCCGTCCAACCCATGACAACATGGAAAGCAGATGTAAAAAAATGATGATGATGATGATAATGATTGTCATTAATGAAACTTAACATTCCTGATACTATGAGCTGGATGCCCTTCCAATATCTATCTATAAAGTGGAAGTGGGTACTTATTTTCAGCTTACTTGACTCAAGGAAGTAATAGAGGAATGTGTCTTGCTTATAACATTTAAATCAATATTCCAAAACTTTAACCTGATACAAAATATTTATTTCTTACATATACCAAATTCTAATGCAAAAGCTATGGAAAGTTTATACTTTTTCAAGAACATTAGTAATATAAATGAAGTGAAACAGTTTCAACTATGATTCAAAACTGGATCACAAACTCAGTTTCCTAGGAGGTTACATCGAGTATGAAATATTGATGCCTCAGATTTATAAAGGAAAAGAAATGAGTGTGAGACATACTAAGAATATTGACCATGTCCATAAAAAGCCACCTGGCTGATTAGCAAGGACTCACTCATCAACACACTCCTACTTTTAGCCCACAGTCTCTTCACTCTACCTTTTCTACAGCTACTACAACAGCACCTGCTTCTCAGAGCTAGCTAGTTGCCTATCACCTCCACTCAAGTCCACCTGACACACCTGTCTCTTGTCTTCTCATCACCTATTTGGTATCTCTCCTCCTAGGCCCTGCCCAAGCCACTATACACTATCCTTTCCCCCAAAACATCAATCCACCCTTCCTGCCCACATTTTTCCTATGTTAATTTGCAGCTATTCAAGCTGAACATCAATTGGATTGATTTCATCAGTCTCAGAGAGTCAGTCTGTAAAGGTCATGGACACAGTTCCTTCCTCATGACTAAAACCATGAAAAATAAAATTAAAACAAAATGTAGGTGAAGTGAAATGGCTTCCACTAAGAATTGATACCAAGTCACATAGTTAGTTCACCAAGAGCTTACATTACATATTTTCTACAATGCTTGACCATCTGGTATAAAATATCTATTTTCTTAGTTAGGCACAAGGCCAGAAATTGGATGGGGTGTAGTCAATTATATCAACCCCCAGTACTTGACTCATATTTTATTTTATCGATAATAGAAAGATGAAAGGCAAAGTTGACCTTGGCAGAATTTGAACACACAGCTGTTATAAAATATTAACAGACAAGTATAAAAGCTACCTTACGCACCAGAATTGCAGTCAATTGTTTGTATAAATGCTTTATATTCTTCCTACACCACTTAGAAACCTAAAACCATTACTTACGTTATGACAGGGTACCGACAAGGCTGAAGAGTCAAGGAACAGCAATCAAATTCCTATAAAATAAATATAATGGAATGTCTCAATATTAATTTCATAATGGACTTTAATTAACAAAAACAAAGAAAATAAAGTGGAGGAATAGCACTGTTACAAGTGTCACTATGTTTAGTGTCTGCATTTATCACAGCATATATTTCCAGTCACTCCTATCCTTCACCATCTTATTATATATGAAATGTACAGGCTATAATGTTTTTCCTTGACTAGCACAATAACAAATCTTGTAAGAAAGGCGAGAGTCAAGTGAAACAATCCAGTATATTACCGGTACTTAATTTATCAACATTGGAGAGAAGAAAAGTGAAGTTAACCGAAGAAGAATTTGTAGTCAGAAATTAGGATAAAAAAATACTGTACATTGCTGTTGTAAGTCAACCTTAATTGAGCAGACCTATGATCAAGGACTATATTATCCAATGTGTCCTTCCTATTTTAAAACAGCGGGGTTTGATTTCAAAGAAATGTGGTTGCTATTTCTAGCAGATCGTGCAACCGTGTAGAGGCACCTTTATTGGGTTGCTAAATACTGTATGCCATTTAGCCCTGGTGCTCTTCCAGTTCTGCCAACAACATGCCACACTTGTATATGTTACATAACATATAGTGATAAAACCAAATACACTGACTTGATATAAGGTCAAGCTCTGCTGCAGGTATCATATTACACTTTTATATAACACAATGGGATCGGTTTCAGCAGTAAAAAAGAATATTTTGTCTGATCATCATCATCATCATTATCAACTGCTCACAGCCAATGAGGGAACCTCTACACAGAAATAGCAGCTAAATATCCCTCAAATCACACCCTACTATCTCAAGTAAGCAAAGGACACATCAGAGAATGTAGTCCTACATACCCCTAAAAAGACAGGATGGTCACAACTGGACTGCCTTCGATCATAGGACTTCTAGATCAGGATCAGGGCTGACCTGGGGTTAAACAACAACTACTCACAGAATCTCTTTTATTTAGCTTCTTTGCCAAATTTGCTAGCTATGCATTTTACATAATCAAATGCAAATAAATAGTCCAAACAGCATGAACCTGGTATCAGCTAGGAACTTCAAACATATTTTTGGAAGGGAAATGAAATCACAAGCATCTCCTCAAGACTCATATGATAAAAAGAAAATTTATTTACCTTCACTGAATCTTTCCCAACACGAATACTTTTGCTGCCATAGCCTGATGTTGAAGTATCTTTCTTACGTTCATGGTAGGTATATACTGTACCAGCCGTACAATTTTTAGCATGTCTTGTCATGACGGTAGTAGAAAAATACTGGTCTGACCAACAATAAGATCTGTTAAGAGAATTAAAGCAAACATTTTTTTTTAGTTATTGTTTGAATATAGCAAACATAAAAAGGAAAGCATAATATAATGAGCCAACAAGGGAGCCTCTATGTGATTGATTGATTTGTTAGAAATAGCAGCCAAATTCACTCAAATAATATCATCTTAAAAAAGATGGACACATTGGACAATGCAGTATTAGATATACAAAAAGATGGGTTGGTCATGGCTGGAACAACTTTGACCATAAGTTTGCTCAATCAGGGCTGACCTGAAGCTAAAAAAGAAAAAAAACATAACTTTTTTTTTTTTCATTAATCAGAAGAGAAATAAAAATGAACCAAAGATTAACGATGCTGCAAGCAAATGTGGGTATGTCTAGATAAAAAAGAATTCATATACTATAAAGAGATTTATAAGAACTACTATATTTCTTCTAGAAAATCACAAGATCCAAATACTAAGGATCATTATGATGGCAAAGACTTCAGTAATATAACTTTATTTCTCTAATCAATGATATTGTGGTACATTCCTGAAAATACTTTCAGACTTTTTTTTTTTTATTTCTATTGAGAATATCTCAGATTGTAATAAAAATATAATTATTATACTAATATGTTTTGCTGCAAACAAGGTATATAAACTAAAAGTGGTTTTGTAACATATTTTTGAATTTTCTTTAAATTGATAACAATGACTAGTCTTTCCTTTGAATTTTATACTACTAATGGTTTCTTTTGATTAAATAGATGGCAAATTTTTGAAAGGGTAGATTATAGTTAATTGAATCAATTCCAATGTATAACTGGTACTTGTTTAATTAACAACAGAGAGATGTAAGATAAAAGAAGCAATGAGACAGCATTCTACTCAGTCACTCACCCTACTAGAATTAGCAGTCCAATCCCCATCATATTACACCCTACTACTTTTTTAAAGGAAAGACACATTAATATAGTCATAGATACAGAATTCCTGGAAAAAAAAAACAACAAACAGACGGATGGTCACAGCTGGAATGCCATTGATCATGTGTTTGTTCGATCAAGGCTGAGCTGAGGTTAACAACAATAAAGGTTAACACCAACAGGATTTGTACACAAAACACAAAGCCAATACTAAATACTGTAATGCATCTAAAATATCAACTAGTTCAATCTTGTGGTTAAACTACACACATTGCCACCTCTTAGTAGTTCACATTAATAACCCCTCCTCAAATAAAAACACTGAAAAACTGCCAAATTTGTATTGTTTATTTTCTTCTTATCAAGTTTGTCAAGGTTTTAGCTGTGAGATGTTCATGTGCAGAGATATGTGTGTTTCCTTGATGAATAATGACTGTGCTGTTGTAATGTTGAAGGGTCTATTAGAGGTGTGTGTTTTTTTGGTGAGCAGTGACTGTTCTTTTGAAGGAGATTAGTTTGTCATATCCCCATTGAAGAATGTTTGCAAGGTCTTTGTTCATAGAATTAGTATATGTCTGACATGAGGTGTTTCGTTTACCTATGGATTACACCTATGTATGAAAGATTACTGAGGAGTAAGTGATAGTATTATCTGCATAGGAATAAATATGGCTGCAAGTAACAGCAAGTAGGCTGCTGATGTAGAGAAGGAAAAGTGTGAGGGACATAACTAAACCTTGCGGTACACGAAAGTAAATAGAATGTAGGTAGGGGAGAGCTCTGTCGACACAAGCTACGATAGAGTGGTCCAACAAGAAACTTCCAATCCAAGAGATGAGGAACTAAATGAGCAACTTTGTGCACCACACTACAGTACTGCCTACATATCTGCGATAGAGTCAGCAATACACACTACAGTACTGCCTACATATCTGCGATAGAGTCAGCAATACACACTACAGTACTGCATACATATCTGGGACAGAGTCAGCAATACACACTACAGTACTGCCTACATATCTAGGACAGTCAACAATACACACTACAGTACTGCCTGCATATCTGGGACAGAGTCAGCAATACACACTACTGTACTGCCTACATATCTAGGACAGTCAGCAATACACACTACAGTACTGCCTACATATCTAGGACAGTCAACAATACACACTACAGTACTGCCTACATATCTGGGATAGAGTCAGCAATACACACTACAGTACTGCCTACATATCTAGGACAGTCAGCAATACACACTACAGTACTGCCTACATATCTAGGACAGTCATCCAAATGATTAGCACGCCTTCACTTAGAAACACACTATAACACTTACAATGTGTCTCGCCTCTGTTTCTTCTATCATTACTACATTGGCTCCTGCTCTTCTGAACTAGCAAGCTGTGTATCACTAGCACCCAATTCACCTACCTTTCCACTTATCATCATCTTTAATGTCTCACACTCCACCCCAAACCCCTGCATCACAGACTTTTCACAAACATTTATCCCCAGAACTGAAACTCAGTGCTGACATTTTCCCTACGGGTATCAACTGACAGAAATTCAAGCTTCACATCAATCGTGTTGATCTCACCAGTCTGGGAGGACCTGTAAAGGCCCCTTCCTCCCAAAATGTAGATAAAAAATTCTAAGCCATACATTGTCGAAATGCATGTATAAAAACATATATAATTAATCTAACATATGACAGATATTATATAAGAGAAGTGGCAGTAAGTTGTGGTGAGCACACATTTCTTCATGACATAAGAGAAAACATTTACACAGATATACACATATGTATGTGTGCATGCATGTGTGTGTATTTCTCTCCACAAAAGTTTCCATTGTTGATATCACTTAGGCTACCAGTGCATGTTGTTTATGTTCTGCATAAACAATATGACCTACAGCTTGGGTGAAGATCCATGGAAAAACTACCTTACTTCAAAATAATAAGCAACGGTTGGCGACAGGAAGAGCATCCGGCCCTAGAATACTACTTCAAAAAATCTTGTCTAACCCATGCCAGCATGGAAAAACAGACGTGATGATGATGATGATGATCACACATGCACACACACACATAGATATATATATATTGTGGCATGACTAAATTTAGAAACAAGAGTACACTGACGATTAAACATTAATCATTTCCATCTATTTAATCATTTTAATTTTTTACTCTTTTGAATGATGAAAGCTTAAGCTAAAAAATTCTAAGTTAGCCTAATACAATTATTGACAGTATCAATAATGCAACAAAAATGAATGTCACAATTTAAGAACATTTAAAGCATGGCACTAATACTTGGTCGGGTACCTAAAATTTCACAAAAACAGAATCACATCTATGAGACATTGAATCTATAAGTTTGATGATCACATTATCTGGAATTTCTTTCCATTTTTTGGCTATATAATCATACTTTGGGTTATTGTCTTGCTGAAAAATCCATGACCAGCCCAAATGATTCTTGGCATAAGGAAGTATCTCCAAGATCTCCAGACAGGCTCTACTGTTCATGATGCCTTTGATCTGATGGATAGTACTAGCCCCTTTTCCAGACATGCAGCCCCAAATCATGACATTGCCATCAATATGCTTAACTGTTGATTTCATGCACTCTGGATGAAATTCTTCTCATATACGCCATTGGACATAGACTCAGCTGTCAGAGCCTAACAAATTAAATTCGACTCATCTGACCACAACATTTTTGACCAGTCTGACGATGCCAAATTCTTATGCTCCTGAGCTAACTGAATACAGGCATGTTGGTTTTTCATAGAAATGTACGGTTTATTTTACAAGCAACACATTCCACAAGCCCAAACTGCTTTAATCGATTTTTGATGGTAGTGACACTAATCTGCATGTGGTATTGTTGTTGAATGTCATTCAAACTGTCAACGGCTGTCATTTTCCTGTTATTCATCGAAAAACATTGAATACAGTCCATCCTTTTTTCACGGCTGCCCTGATCAAGGATGGTTAGAATAGCCACCAGTTTCATTGAAGGTGTCCACAACATGGTGAGTAAAAGTTACTGATCAACCAACTTCAGCAGCTATGGGTTGAAAAATCCATTTCAGCTTATGTAGTTGGACAATCTTCGATCGTATCTATGATGATAAGCTTTTTCTTTAACTCACAACAGATGTTAGGATGATATAATCAAGTTGTTATTAATAGTTTGTCTTACTTAGACAGAGTATAATGTTGAATATTAAAATTCAATATTATACTCTATCTAAGTAAGACAAAATAGATGTGTTGTTGGGGGGGAAATGTGTGCAGAATGACAGCAGCACACCCTGACCAACACTGAGAAGAAGGGGGCTTAGAAGTGTTACTTTGAGAGGTTGCTAAATGTGGAGAGTGTGTGGGAAAAAGAGGGACTACCTCATGTAAACTGAACAGAGGGACCAGCTATTGAAGTTGACAGTTATATGGTCGAAATGGCCATCAAGGATATGAGGTGAGTAAAGTTGCCAGTCCATCAGGGTTAGTTGCTGAGATGCTGAAAATATCTGGTGAAGTAGGGCTCATGCTAGTCATTTGCATAGTAAACAAGGTAGTTCAGGGAAGTATCATAACCAATAACTGGCATAGCAGTATCATCATCAACTGCTACAAGGGTAAAGGAGATGCTCTAGAAAAAAGCAACTACAGAGGTATCGAACTGATGGACCAAGTTATGAAAGTAACAGAAAGAGTTTTAGCACAATTGATTAGGAAGAGAATTAGCTTAGATGAGATCCAGTTTGGATTTGTGCCTGGTTGGGGTACTGCTGATACCCTCTTCCTAGTGAGATAACTGCAAGAGAAGTTCTTAGCTAAGAGCAAGCCACTCTACATAGCATTCGTTGATCTGGAGAAGGCCTTTGACAGGGTAGCACACTCTGTAGTCTGGTAGTCTTTAAGAAAACTCAGTGTAAATGAAGCTATGTATAGCGATGCTGTCAGCAAAGTGAGAGTTGGCAATGAGTTCAGTGAGGGATTTTAGTGTGCAGGTAGGTGTCTATCAAGGCTCGATTTTCATTCTGCTCTTGTTTATTATAGTTCTTCAGGCCATAACAGAGGTGTTTAAGACCAGCTGTCCATGGGAACTCTTATATGCTGATGACCTAGTAATTATAACTGAATCTATGGAAGATTCAATCATGAAACAAAACCTAGAAGCAAAAGGCCTTAGAGTAAACTTAGCAAATACTAAAGTCTTAGTAAGTATGATAGAAGACAGGGAAATTGCCATGCCCGATATGCAGACAGAGAGTAGGTAGGAATTCCAAATGGTGTACCCAATGTAAATTATTGATGCACAGGAGGTCTAGTGGGATCACAGGCAGGCACACAGAAAGAATAAAGACTTTGTATGTGGCAGATGCACAGGAGTAGTTAGCAGTCAGTACATCAGTCTAATCAATTCGTTCAAATGCTTGGAAGGCTCCATAGAAGTAGTTGATAGCTTCTATTACCTTGGTAGCCTAATTAGTAGTGGAGGAGGGTGCCCTGAAAACATAGTAGCCAGAACAAGAACAGGGTGGAAAAAGTTGGGAGAGCTATTGCTGGCAACAAAGGGATTCTCTCTTCGAGTAAAGGATAGATTGTATGATGCTGGTGTATGAGGTGCGATGTTGCAAGATAGTGAGACATGAGCACTAAATGCAGAGGATGTGCCAAGGCTTGGAAGAAATGAAGCGAGCATGCTCTGCTGGATGTGTAAATGTTAGTGTGCATGAAGGACGAGGTACAAGTGAGTTGAGGGGAAAACTGGATATAAGAGGAATCAGATGTAGTGTACAAGAAAGAAGACTGGGCTGGTATAGACGTGTAATGCATATAAATGATGACAGCTGGGCAAAGAAGTAGTAGGAGATCCAAGGGAAAGAGAGCTGTGGAAGAGGAGAGCTGTGGAAGAGGAAGGCATGGTCAGAAGTGGTGAAAGCTGATCTCAGGATGAACCTCACAAAGGAATGCGACAAGTGGCAAGACACTGTACTGGAGAGTAAAATTCTGAAGTATTGCTCTCCATTTGATTTCTGTAGATAAACTCATGGAAATACGTCGCGAACAACGTACCTCTTATATTAATGATTACAAATTCCCCTAAAGATGATTGAAATAAAACATTTGGAAGGCATGGGGTACATACAAAAAAGACTGGGATCTACGACGTCGCCGCTCGACTTGTATAGAAATAACAGCCAAATCTTTCTGAAATCACACCCTACCATCTTAAATAAGGACATACTAGATAATGCAGTCCTAGATACACCTAAAAAATACGGGAAGGTCACGGCTGGAATACCTTTGATGAAAGGTCTCCTCGATCAGGGTTGACCGGGAACAAAACAACAATAACAACATAACATACTGTTAATCATTTTGTTTAGAAGATTAGTGACACAAGACGACACATTTGTAGTTGAGAGTTATAGTCAGTTTATGCCAAACCAGTAGATGGCTGGAATTTATTTTATCGGTAGCCGTCGACCGTAATGGTATTTGAACACAAACGTACAGAGACTAAATAGTAAAACAACGAGCCGCCACATCTCTCAAACCACACGATATCGTTTTATAAGGAGTAGGACACATTAGCTAATGTAGTACTGGATACATTATGCCTGAATAAAAAACGGAATGGTAGTGGCTGGGAGACATTTGATCATATGTCTGCTCAATCAGGATTGACCTGATCAACAGCAACTTGGTTTACTTGGGTATTCTGCAATAGAGCCCAACAACTATGAAGCGATCTACAGTTTCCGTTTCTCCAATAACAACTTTCTATTAAACGTTCGACGATAATTCTGTTATGCAAACACAGCCTATACATACAAGAAAAAACATTATATATACAAAATTTAAGTGATTCGATCAGAATATATTTACAAGCTTACCTATAGTAACTTAATAGATTTTGTAAACAAAAGATAATCAGTTTAGAGTTTTGATTCAGTACCGGAAATTGTATATTTTATCAGCTGACAAACCGACAAATACGAATTGACCAATAAAAAATAACGTTACAGTATAGCATTTTTAATATGCATTAAAAAAAAGTCTAAGAGAGTTATTGCCCTTAGTTTAGAAATATAAGTTCCTATTTGGAATCCATTCCATTACCATGTATACGTCCAGGAATTAGAGCTCTGGGTAATGTTGTAGTTTACGTTCGTAAAATATAAGAGGGAGAGAGTGGAGTGACGGCTGAGGGTTCCTTGCCAATTTGATATAGTGGAAAAGCTGCCGAAGCAAACAAAGAGAGAAGTACATATCTCTGGGAGATGTTACTCTTTTACTTGTTTCAGTCATTGGACTGGGGCCATGCTGGGGCACCGCCTATAAGTCGATTAGATCGACCCAGTACATTTGAGTCTGGTACTTATCTTATCGATCTCTAAGCCGAACCGCTAAGTTACGGGAGGTAAACAAACAGATACGGAGAGAAACACAAACACACACACATATATACATATATATATAGATCGAGCGACCATGACGCTTCCTCTTTGGCTTGAGAATGTTGCTGAGTGGTGTAGATAGGGAGGAAGTGACAGAGAGAGCGCGCGCGTGCGTGTGTGTGTGTGTGTGTGTGTGTGTGTGTGTGTGTGTGTGTGTGTGTGTGTGTGTAACTATATCTGTCTATTTATCCATTTGTATATAGAGTTAGACATATATAGTTAGGTAGGCATAGTTAGATATATATAAATGGATAGAAAAAAAGATATTTACAAAGAAAGCGCGAGAAAGGAAGACCAGAAAGGAAGTCAAAAGAAAAATAATGATTACAAACACACAACCCACACAGAGTCGTAAAGCATCACTTTCTTTCAATTTGTAGTCGGCAATTGTATGTGCTTAAATCGAAAGTTCACCATGATTTGTAATATGCCATACGGCCACAACTTTTGGGGAAGAGTATATTCGATTAGGTCAAACTCAGTAAGTGAATGTTTCTTATTTCATCGATCCCGGAAGGATGAAAGACAAAGTGGACTTCGGTGGGATTTGAACTCAGAAGGTTAAAAGACGTAACTAGATACTGCAATCCAATGCTCTACGAAAATAACAACGATAACAGTTGTAACAACGACAGCAGTAGCAGCAGCAACAACAACAACATTTACGACAACAACAGCTGCAGTACATTCACTCGCTTGCATGCTTTGACGTCACTTTCGGAGAGTTCACGTGATGGGAAAATATTTTCCCGCCACTCCTGTACTGAGCGAACTGAATGAAATCGTATTGATTCTGTGTATGATGAATTCATGTATATCTCACCTCCCTCCACTTTATACATACACTCAATACATAACTCTATGCCAATGAATGTGTCTGAAAATATGTAATTTTCTGTATGTGTGTGCGCGAAGAAATGAAGTGGTATTTGATATGACAGACGGAGTGAGAAACCATTTGTGTGTGTGTGCATGTGTGTGTGTGTGTGTGTGTGTGTGTATGTGTGTGTGTGTGTGTGTGTGTGTGTGTGTGTGTGTGTGTGTGTGTG
>JAOPJM010001604.1:2755495-2765852 GCA_027124095.1 Muusoctopus leioderma | reverse complement strand
TCAAGGCGGTGCCCCAGCATGGCCGCAGTCCAATGACTGAAACAAGTAAAAGAGTATATATATATATATATATATACCTACGTAGTTGGTGGATATATAAGTGATCTTGTATAACATGGTTGAGGGTAATAGATGTGGCCTCTCGTGAAGCCATAGGGTGTACAATATATATTTGACTCGTGGGGGATATCATACGGTAACTTTGCCCTGTGTATAGTCTCTTAATGATATTTATATAACGCCTAATGGTGGCATACTAAAGAATGTTCAGTGTATATAAACGTTGTATACATGTCTGACGGGTATGTAGAGTGCGGTTGTGGAGTGTATACAATAGCGAGCTGGTTATTGGCGGGACTACCGACTGGTTCTAGTGTGTGTATAGTGTATGCTGTATTGTATGTAGGGGTCACAGGTGTTTATTGTTGTGGCGAGGTTACAGAGTGTATATTGTGTACTGATGTTTATTATATGCTTGTCGAGGCCAGTTCAGAGTGGAAATAATGTAACATGAATTGTATACTAGACGTCTTAAGTACTTGTTTTCTGTGTTGTGTTTTTATCGTGTACTTGTCTATATTTTTATATATAAAGATGAGTCCATAGAGCATTAATTGGGATATAAAATAAGATATATATATATATATAGTTTACTGGTGGTATAATCAGCTGTAGAAAGTTGTATGGTGGTGGTGTTCAGGTACCTTTTTAGTGTTGTGATGGTGTGTATTGATGTATTATTGTTTATAATGCTGTTGTTATATTCCTTAGACTGTGTGGTGGTGTATGTATATAGTCTTTGTGGCGATATAGTGTTTGTGGTGGCGCGTAGTGTAAATCTGTATATTTGTGTATGTATATATGTAGTACTATTATTTATAACTGTGGAATGTTGTGTAAATGTGACATGCGTGTAATCTAGTGTGTTACAGTGTAGTATATAGTATGGTGGTAGTATTCGGGTATGTTTAGTGTGGTAGTTTACTGTGTATTGCTATATTTACTACTTAGTAGTAGTAGTGTTCTCGTATAGTTTGTATAGTATATATGTGTGCTATTTGCATTGTGGTAGTGATGTAAAAGCAGACAACGTGCATGGAGAAAGTGGCGGGGACCAGTTAGAAAGTCGGCAGTTCCAACTGACAGACATATTTTCACCGTAAACATCGTAGCTGCTTACTTCTTCCATATTTGCTTGCAACAGTTGGTGTTTTTAGCAGCCAGCTTTACTCTTCCCCCTTGCTTGCTTTTCCCTCTCGTTTTCTTTCTCCCATTCTCTTTCTTTCGTTCGCTTAATTCTCTCTCTCACTCTTCTGTTGTTCTCTCATTACCTGCACCCCTCTCTTATTTGCTTTCTCTCTATTCATTTGTGTATATTTTCTGCTGTCTTGTACTCTTTCGCTTGTCTTGTTTTTCATCTCTACCTCTCTCTTAATATTCTTTGCTCCTCCTTCTTTCTTTGTGTGACTCCTTTCTTGTCCACCTCTTCCTCCTTTCTCTCTCTCTCTGTTATTGCTTCTAATTCCATTATACTCTCTGTTGTACCCTCTCACTTCCATCTGCGTTTCTGTCTTTCTCCGCCTCTCACTTATTTGAATGTTCTGTCTGCTCTAACAACACCCTCCCCGCCTTCAATTCTCTTATTTTTACCTTGCCTCCTCCTCTGGCTGTCTGTTCTTTCTGTCTAATCAACATCCTTCCACCCTTTCCTAATATCTTCAGCTTCTCTTCCTCTTTATCTTTTCCTTTTAGTCTTTGTTCTTTCCTCCCTCCTTCATAACCTTCTGTTTCCCCTTCCATCCTCTCCCTCTGATAACCTTGCCACTCCCCCCATCGTGTCAGCCCTTCCACTCTTAATTTGTTTACTTCAAATAACATTAATCTGTGTGGGTGTGTATGTGTGTGAGACTTGTTCTCTATCTCTTTTATCTCTATCTGTTTATCTCTTCATTTACCTCTCTTTCTCATTCTTTCACATTTCTTATCTCTTTGATTTTCTGTCTTTTAAAGATCTCTTTCTATTTTACTATCTTTCTCACACTCCCTTCCTTCACTATCTGCTTAGCTTTATGTCTATTCCCGATCTATCTATCTATCAACGCTCTACCCGTTCTCTCTAATCTCCCTCTTCTACCACCCTCATAATTCCCTCTTTTTCTACCGCGTCCTTTCTTTCTCAACATCACATCTTCCACCCTTCGCCTCTGTCTTCCTCCCCCCCCTCTAACCTGGCTCTTCTCCAAACCCCAGTTACTAGTCGATTCCGTCATCAGACTGTATTTTGGTTGTAATAGACTGGCTTCCCCACCCTGGCCACCACCCCATCTCCTGGGTTGCTGTTGTCCTTCACCTTCTAGAGAAGGATAGTTTGCGGGTCGACGGGGCGGAAGAGACGGTCTGACGGAGTGGGGGAAGGGCGAGCCGTTCTTGCTGATACGGTGGGGTAGAGGCGGTGAGTGAGTGATGGATAGATGGGTAGTGTGGCATATTAGACTGAGTGACTGTTTAAGTGAGAGAGAGAGTGGGAGTACGCTGTGTGAAGCGGAGAGACACAGACAGATAGAAGTAAGCTAGCTGAGGGAGGGGGAGAACAGACTGTCAGCGAAGCTAACCTAACTATAGAACTTGTTTATTTGGATCTGCTCACAACTCTCACCCGCCCCCACTTGGCGCGCGCGCACACACACACTATATATATAATTCGTATAGGAACATAGTTATACACACACATATTTGTAAACACAGACATACACACACATTTCTCTCAAGGTTTCTTTTTCTTATTATAGCCACATCACCATTATACTGCTGTTTTTCTGTTACAATTCTGTCTCTGTTTATATTATGTGTTGTTTTTTGTTATTACATACAGTGTGTGCATGTGTGGTGTTGCTGTTTAGACCCAGGTCAGCCCTGATTGAGCAGACTTGTAATGAAAGACGTTTCAGCCGTGACCATCTCGTCTTTAAGGCATAGTGTGGACAGCAATTGTGTGTGATATATTAAATGTTTTTTTACGTGTTTATATACTTGCGTTACGTGACTTTATATGCAGCTTTTATTTACGTATTATGTAAATATGCTTGTGTCTTAGTGTGTATTCATATTGATTACATGGTGGTAATGTGATGGCGTGTTCTAGTGGATGAGATCTTTGTGTATATGTTGATTACATGGTCGTGGTATTTACTAACATAGATGCTTGGTATGTGTGTGTGTGTGTGTGTATGTATGTATGTATGTATGTACGTACGCATATAGGTGTGTATATGTTGATTCCATGCGTACTCTGATTTTGTGTATTTGCATTTGTTGGTCTGGGTGTGTTACATGTGATTACATAAATGTTAGTCTGGTGTATGTTGCACGTACACGCGTCCATGGTGTTATTAAGCATGATGATGATGATGTGTGTACATACACACACACACACACATATATTATGAGTGTTGCAGCACCGGGGCCCAGAAGGCCCATGAATAATATAATTTCATCATATTTCGATGGGGGTGGGGCCCACTTCTTCGATACAGTACCCGTGCCCATGAGCACCTAAAGATGGCCCATGATAATACCATTGTCGCGCGTGCCTACACACCCACACATGTTACATATAGTCCTCATAACATTATCTACGTGTGGTAATACACACGTCATATGTGCGTGTACAATCGCACTCTGTATGTATAGGTACATATATGTGGGGTGGTTGATTTCGTCTTCTGTGAATGTGTGTGCGCGCGCGGTATATTTCGTCATTTGTGTGTAATATATGTAGGTACTGTATTTATTTGCCTTTTACCTTCTGTGGCCCTAACTAGTGCAAGGAAGGTCCGGATGAGAGAAAATGAACAGGCGGTAATAACAGTAATGTAATACAATCGAATTAAAAAACCCAGTCTTCGTTGACGTGATTGTGCTTACAAATGTGGAGGAAGTGTATATATAACACACTATTTCATTGCTTTTGGCTTCGTGGTTAAATCTACTGTAGGTGCTGCTTGTTGTGATGATGTCTCTTCAAATCCCCCTCACATTCCTTGTGTGTACATGCACACAAATATATACCCTTAAGCTTTTGAAAATGCGCCCATTGATGTTTGTGTACATTTCTTTTATAACAACTATTGTATGTGTGTAATGTATAGGTGTATATGTATGCATACATATTTGTTTGTGTATAATGAATATGTATATCATGGTTTGCAGTTGGAATTGATAAATAATATTGGCTAGGATGTGGCACAGGCTTTTACTTCAGATGATGCGACAGTGCTACTCTCTCTCTCTCTCGCTTTCTTTCTCCTCTCTCTCTCGCTTTCTTTCTCCTCTCTCTCTCTTTCTTTCTCCTCTCTCTCTCTCATGTATGCAGTTACATTACATATGTAATAAAATATTCTTTATACATCTATAACTTAACTAAAATCGTAATAGCTTGTTAGTTGAAATAGTTGTTGACATCACTCACCGTCATTGTCTACGTATTACAAGATTAAAAAGATATAAAATAAAACTTCTAGAGATAAACTTTTAATAGCCTTTTGGAAGGAAGGCCTGCAGAGGGAGTTAATAGATATTTACAGGTGTATGACATGAGTGAATCCAAATGTAAAAGTATGGTTAGTGGGCTACGATGTATATAATAAGGTTCTTAGCACTAACTGGTATACATTCTAGACAGTAACGGTAAGTTGTCTACACACATGGCCCCTCGTTATGCCTGTCAGTTACGTCCCTTTACGTTCTTCTGTTCAAATTCTGCCGGGGTCGACGTTGCCCTTCGTCCTTTTGTGGGCGATAACATAAGTAAGTACCCGACAAGTAAGGGGATCGATATATCGACTATACTATCTCCCCAAATGTGCGGTCTCATGTACATGTTGGAAATCATCATTATTAAAAGGGCGGGATTGCAGAAATGGTAGTGCCAGACTAAAAGCCCTGTGGCATTTAGTTACGTTTTAAGTTCAAATCCGATTTTCATTCTTTCAGGGGTCAATAAAATAAGTACCAGTCAAATGCTGGAATCGATTCGATCTATTACATCCTTTCCAAATTTGCTGCCTTGTGTCTATTTTAGAAATCATTATATACATAGTGTGTGTTCTATTTTACATCTCCATTAGAATGTAACACTTGTTTTCAATAACACAAGATAAAAAAAATAAATAAAAAATTTAAAAAAACCATCGAGGACTATATACGCAGGCATGGCTGTGTGGTTAAGAAGCTCGCTTCGTAACCACGTGGTTTCGGGTTCAGTCTCACTGCGTGGCACATTTGGCAATGTCTTCTACTATAGCCTCGGGTCGACCAATGTCTTGTGAGTGGAATTGGTAGACGGAAACTGTGCAGAAGCCCGTTGTATATATATATATATAAATAAATGTATAAATAAATGTATATGTGTCTGTGTTTGTGTTTGTCTTCGTAACTGTCTTGTTTGTTTATCTCCCGTAACTTAGTGGTTCGGCAATAGAGACCGATACAATAAGTACCAGACTTAGAAATAAGTACTGGGGTCGATCTGATCGACTAAAACCTTCCTATGCGGTGCCCCAGCATGGCCGCAGTCAAATGACTGAAACAAGTAAAAGAGAGGATTTAACAATGTATATTTTTTTCACCGTTTAGCCAGAGAGGGAAGGGTAGCGCCCATGACCCCTTTTTTTCAGGGCCTCTGAGGTTGGTGGGAGGAAAGGAGGAAGTTATCCTCAAACCGGATATCTGGTTAATGTCTTAGATAGGCTGGATGATGAAAAAAAAAAAAGGACGGAATGGTCACGGCTGAAACGGCTTTCATCATAGATCTACTGGATCTAGGTTGACGAATCACTTGTCAATTCCACAGTGTTGCCGCTGCTTACTGGGACAGTATGCTTAAACACCACCCCCTCCTCAATTTAACACTACATTGGGTAACTTCAGCAGTGTTCACTGTCGCAAGCATTCAAACCAGGCCTTCGGTTATCTCACCGCCAGCGTTTTTCCTGCATATATTAACCTACAGATGTTCAGATTGGACATTGGCCACACCAATCTCACTAGTCAAGGAGGGCCTGAAATGGTCATCGACATTGCTTCTCTTCTAAGTAACTTATATAAACAAATCCTAATGAAGTGTGGTTAATTGGTAAATTATTTGAAGATTGTTTTATTTAATCTTTGATTGTCTGAGTGGATAGGTTACCGGCATAGAGCTGAGAGGCCGGCGGTTCGTATCCTGTCAGCGGCAGTATGTTGTGTCAATGGCAAACATACTTCACTTTCAAATGACCCAGTCCACCTCGCTGTAAGTAGGTATCACAGTGTAGTAACAAGTCACTGCTCCAAACAGTAACATCAGTGTAAAATTGGCTCATTAAAGTGCAGTGCTGATTACAAGTGGTTTGTTAGATTGCAGTCCTGAGTCCAACTCCTCCTGTGGATATATAACTTGGACAAGGATGCTCTCCGCCAAGCTCAAAATAGCAAACAACAAAAGCAAAAGGCTGCTTCTGCTCTTGAGAGTAAACAAGCCATGAACGTCAAACTTCTTCTCCACATCCATTTCCCAACATTCTTTGGTCTTCACCAAGCATATACCCAAGATATACACTCCATGAAGATGGAATCTTCAGTTGTACCCTTACAGCCCAGTTAGTTAAATGACGCGCCACAGTATTTTTATCAATCATTTTGTAGTGAGGATTGCTGGAAATTTAACTTTGTATTCAAGGTGTTATTTGTAGACAATGTTTCTTGATCCCCCTAATCCCGTTGATAAACTCCTGTACCCTGATCCCTAAACTTAAAATTTAAAACTCATGTGTCAAGTTGTGTGTAGGTCAGATATGTTCACCTAACCTCCGAACAACTTGACAAATTGAGCCAGCCACTTGATTTAAGGATAGTGGCTATACTTAATATGTATTACAACCAAAGGGAGAGACACAACTAGTGGATTTGATAGTACAACTCCTGCGACGATAAGATATTGTAACCAATATTATGCTTTCGAGGGATAAACTAAATCATCCAAAATGATTTACAATCTTGAAAGGTTACGAGAAAATATCGTGTTTATGATTTTTTTTTTCAATTCAGTTCAATAAAATGTTATATTTACAATAACACTTTCCTTGTATGCCAAGCTGCAACATTTATTCATACACAACATTAACGCAACAAACCTATACCACTTAATACACAGTATCAGAAAATAACATATAATATCACATGACAACACAATAATATATAATGGTAATAAATACATAATGAAACATAATACACATGTATTCAATTGTGTGACGGCCCTGAGGAAGAACTGTTCTTGAAACTGGTTTTCTGGGCTTGAATATATCTACCAGCTCTCGGGTAAGTGAATAGCCCATGGTTGGGGTGGCTAACATGCTGATTGCTCCCTTCACACAGTGAGTCTGGTAGATCTCTTCCATGGATAGGAGTAGACTGGCAATTATCCAGGAGAGCAGGTGAAGTGGACTAGTTCAATAAAATTATTAGAGCTTGGCTTGAAGAATCGTGTATAACAACTCTGGAATATGATGATCTGGAAAGATATAACATAACAATAGTAAGATATGCATAACAATGGTAATCTGGAGGTCTGCGTCATGGTAAGGTAATGAAATATCCAAAATGTTTCAGGAAAACAACACTCTCTCTCTCTCTCTCTCCCCCATCTCTCTGTGGAGAAAATGCACTTGCATAAGAAGTAATAGACATGGAAATCAATTGTTATAGGAAACTGCAAACAGATTTACGCTTTGTAATGTAGTAAAAGAAAAACTAAACCACCATAATAGTCTGGTATTATAAAAATTGTTGATAAACTTTGATTTTGTCATGAAAGAACATTTCAGTAATTTTGAAAAAACTCAGAAGACAATCATATTTATCACCATTAGTACAGAATTAATGTATTCAACTGATGGCTTCTACTATTCGCCAAACCATAGCATTCATAAGACCAAATATTTCGGCCTCATGTTTGATTCTACTCTAGATCAAGCACATCGAGACCAAATAGTAGAAATACTTCGTTATGTTGATATTGATTTTAAGGAGAAAACGATTTTTATAAAAGGATCTTTTCTTGGATTTATCCAGTTAAAACGAAAGCATGCTGAAAACATGGAAGTAATTTTGGAACAGCTGGTAAAACACGAAATGCCCTTAGAATTCTGTCGATCTCAGTGCTATGACAATGTTGCAGTTATGGCTGGTTATAAAAACGGTGTTCAATAGAGGACTAATGGAAAAAATTGCAAAGCTGTTTTTGTAAACTGCGATAATCACTTTCAATTTGGTTAGAGTGCGTGCTGCTAACCATAATGTATTGATGGTAACTTTTTTTCGTTACAATTCAGTCGCTTTATTTATTATTTTCCTGATCAACCCTCCTAAAGCTGAAAGATGCCAAACAAATAGTTGTCAAATCTGAATCTGAAACTCAATGGCATTTCAGAAGAGACTGAAGCCAGTGAACACTTTGATATCATTGTGGAACTTTTGTGAAACATGGTTGGTGATCAAAATCAAACTGCTGATACGAGAAATGGTGCAAGGCGGGTGCTGAATCAAATCTTGATTAATAATTTTTTGGTTTTGCTTGAATTTTTGAATAAAATTCTTATTCAGAGTGACCGTGCTCAAAAAACGACTAGAATTATTTGATTTCAATAAATGTTAACACATTTTTGTATTGTTTTATTTCTAAATGTATTAGTAATTGTTTTTTAAAATATATTTTATGTTTTATATATGTATTATATATAACTGTTTCTCATTTGCATTAAAATAAATTACTTCTTAAAAGTATATTGAGTTATTATTCCGAGTAACGAGTTTGAGTACCATAATAGGAATTAGCTAAAATTATAAAGAACAGTGACTTTATAGGTGCCATTTATTGATTTGCCCTAACCCTACTTACTACCCACTCACCACGGTGCTGCTTTTTTAGTCTTTAATGTGAGAATCGGAAGTTTCAATGCCTCATACAGCACACCTCAGACGGTGATGTCAGATGAGGACAAGGCTAAATTGTTGGCGTAGATAGAAATAAACCCTAGAGGTAATGACTTCTAACTTTGGCACAAGACCATGAATTTACAGGCGAAAGGTTATGCAGGGTCAGTCGGAGGGATTTGAACACAGCACGTAACTCAATACTGCAAAATGTTTAGTGCGCCACTCTACCATTTATGTATGACACCTCCTGCTCCCCAGGAGTAATAAAACATATTCCAGGTAGTATTTTATATAGTAGAGTATGACAACATGGAAGCACGCACATCAACACACCCATCTTCTCACACGCTTTTGATTATATAGGTTTGCTGGATCATGGCTAACCTGGAGCTAAAACAACAACTCTTAACAGCTAGATTCTTTAAGTTCGTCCACTCAAGTGTTATTGTTAACTGCCGTATTTAGGATGTTGTTGTTTTTTTTTTATCAAATAAAGTATATAAAATAAATAGCGCATATACAGTTCATCGTTGCGGGACGTGCATTCCATTATTTAAAAGGATTTATTTGTATATATTTCTACATGCGAAGATTTCCAGCAACTTTATCCTCGCACATATCGAAGACCTTCTCTATAAGTGTGTGTCGCTACCTAGCAACTGGAACTTAATGGCCGACTGTTTATTTGTTGGCTTCTCGTAGTCTCCGTGACAAGTTCATACTTATCCCTGCAGCTTCAAAGTACCACACGTTTGTGTGTGTGGTTCAGATTTCACCTTTTTAATACAAATGCACATGCATTGTCTAACACTAGAATGTATGTAAGTTAAGTGCATCCTTGCTAACATAAATCTCTGAGGATACAATATATATATATATATATATACACACACACACAATATGGGGCAACAGCTATTCTTCTAAACATGTATTCTTAAAAACATGATTGATCAGCTTTTGTAATTTTTTTATTAAGTTTTCTTTTTCGTATTTCCTTGTTGGTCTTTTATATTTTGTTTAGGACAATAAAGTTCCTAGTTGCAGATAAATTGAGTTCCTTGTTACAGAAGGATTTAACTGGAGCATAGTCGATTTTAAAAGTGCATACATATTATACAGTGGGCCTTTTTCTGTCTTAAATTATTGCTTCCACTGTGTGTGTGTATATGTATATATATATATGTATATATATATATATGTATATATATATATATATATATACACACACACACACACACACATAGAAAAGTATGTTTCTATAAAAACTTGAGCTACACGGCTACTAAAAGCTATTGTAACAATGGTGATTTATTGTTATCTGGCCTGTTAATGTACCAAGTTGGTATGAATGTTATGTAGACTAGTAATTACTACTCGTTGTATG
>JAOPJM010001604.1:2649781-2661905 GCA_027124095.1 Muusoctopus leioderma | reverse complement strand
TATATATATATATATATATATATATATATATATATATATGTGTGTGTGTGTGTGTGTGTGTGTGTGTGGGAGTGGGTGTGTGTACGTGTGTGTATATATAATTGTTCGAGTGTAGCTATTTCGGCAAACTGAGTTCCCCTTTTAGCTTGTTATTTGCTGAATTTTCAAATACATATATATATATATATATATACATAGTGACTCCTACCTCATATAATTCCTAATAGCATCGGAAACGAACATGGATTTATATGTAAATTATATACTTATATATATATATATATATATTAGTTTGAAAGTTTTACATCTCCCATTTACACAAATGTTAATATATTCACTACATGGAGTATTGCTAACAGCTGGATCCCTGATTTACTGTTTATGTGCCCGGACTCGGTTCATTAATTTTGTTCCTGCTTGGCGGATATACTTCTCATTTAATTGCTGGAAAGTAATGCATTAAATTATTAATTTTTTTTTAAATTCATATTTGCATTTACTTTGAACCCCTTTCCATTCTTGAATTTTATAATTTCACTCTGTCTCCCAACCCTGCATCAGTCATCAAATCTGAGCGAAATTATCAAAGCGTCACAGATTACTAACAGTCAGGGACAACGATCGAATCTTAAAAGATTCTTGAAAAAGGCTAGATTTACATCGAAAGAAATTATGTGGGAAATGAAGTGTGAAGAACTTCGTTGTGGAGCGTGTGATTACACGTACGTATGTGTTTGTGCGTACATATATGTGTATACTGATATTGACTGAAAATGTTAACGAACCAACAAAACTCTAAGTGATGTGCACTCCATAATTTACGCTAAACAGTAATACCCCTTCTTCTATCTTATTATGATTCTCTTCCCACCTCTTAATTCTCACTACCCTAATTTCTCTATATGTTTACGTCGTTCACTACTCCCACCTCCACCTCATCATCTTTGGTCAGTGGTTGGCTATGATTCTTCCTCATTTCACTTCTCAATTTCCTTTGTAGGTCAATGTCTTGGGTCCTAGATTAGGGTGGGGGTTCTAAGGTTCATGACCCGTAGTTGGTAGCAGGAATCTGTTAGTGGCTGTGGCAACAAGCCCTTCACAAAGATATAATGGTAGCAGTCAGTTAGGTAGTGGTAGTAGTAGTAGTCAGTTGGTATCATATACATACACACACTAGAACATACATACACCTACGTACGAATCTCTCGCACACACATACGCACACACCCAATTACGCGCAAACAACCGTTCAAACCCCAAATACGCGTACACACGCGCGCACGTACATAAAACATATGCACATACGCAAAACTAATACTCACCCACATGAACGCCACATCTACATACACGCAAAGCTATATATATGTAAAACATATACTCACTCACACGAACGCCCACATATACATACACACTCTAGAACATGCATACAAACTTACGTACAAATAATCGCACAAACATACGCACACACCCAATTACGCGCACACATACGCTCACACCCAAAAACACGCACACACGCGCGCACATACATAACACAAACACATGCACTCACCCACATTTAAAACAGGGGAATAATGTCATCACTCTACTTCTAACAAGTAGAATCCGGGTGTTAGGTACCTCCCTGATAAGGGTGTTACTGTCCCCCCATTCGGACTTCCTGTTTAGGCTCGGTTTGTACTCCTTAATGTACACCGATTCGGTAACCTGTCTCAGCATGTTATCAGAGGGATGAGTAGCTAGGATGACTAATCTAAGTCTAAGTCAACCTATGGAGTCTTTATAGCTCTCAAGTGCATGTTTGTAGAACACTGAGGTCGGCATTTTGTTGACATATCAGTTCCAATGTTCATTAAAACGCTCGCTAAGGCTGCGAGAAGATTCACCCACGTACGTCTCGGAGAGGCCTGAACAAGCTCCTTCCAAGCACCTTATACGGTACACGGTGTTTCTGGTCTTGCAATTAACATGCGGGTTAGAGATGCATACCACGCAGTTATGTATGTTAGTGTGTGTATGTATATGATACCAACTGACTACTACTACCACTACCTAACTGACTGCTACCATTGTGTCTTTCTGAAGGGCTTGTTGCCACTGCTACTAACAGATTGCTGCTACCAACTACGGGTCATGAAGCTTAGAACCCACACCCTAATCTAGAACCCGATACATTGACCTACACAGGAAATTGAGAAATGAAATGAGGAAGAATTATAACCAAACACTGACCAAAGAAGATCGAGGTGGAGGTGGGAGGGGAGATGACAGTGACACTGCCCCCCCCCACAAAAAAACATTTTTGTTGCAGAAAATCCTTGTCGGTGATAAGGCCACGAAAGCCGTGGCGAACATTTCGACAGTAAATAAATCTATTTGAAGTAATTAACAGTTTGTGTGTTTTTTATATGGCTAATATGGGTCTTTCACGCTGCGACCACTTTAGTTTCAACACACGATCTCAGATCAAATCACTTGCCAGACAAGTACAACTCCGAAACATATATATATATATATATATATGCATACATATATATATATATATATAATACTCTTTTACCTGTTCCAGCTCATGGGGTGCGGCCTTGTTTGGGTACCACCATTTCTCTTACTGCTGCTTCTATAGCGCTCATTCAGTGCTTGGTTTTTGACGAAGGAGTGTGTTTGATACTGTTGCTCTCATTTGTGTTTCATGCTGTGATGTAGGTTCATCTGGGATCTTAGATAGGATGTCCAATTGTTTCTTCAAAACATTTACATTTACTCCATGTAGATCTCTCAAGCTCTTCGTCAGGATATTGAAAAGCTGTGGGCCCTTGAACCCTAAACTATTGTAGTATCTGGACCTAACTTTGGATGGGGAAGGAGGGACCTTTTACCGTATGCTGTGGTGTCCAGTTTGGGGATTGATATAGCTCTCAATGCCAAAGTTTGCTGCTCGCCCTCACAGTATCTTCCATATATATATTACTACATATCTTTCCCATCTTTGCTCCAGGATGTAGAATCTTAGTTCTTTCAGCCTCTCCCAGTACCTTATCTGTCACACTGAGGCAATCTTCTCAGTGTAGCAGCGTTGGATTGCTTCGAGTTCTGCTGTCAGTTTTGCACTATATGGTAACCATAGTTGAGAGCAATAGTCCAGATGGCTGAGAACAAATGTTCTCCACAGGACCAGCATGGTTTCTTGTTCGCTCGTTCTGAATAATCTCAGAAGCCATTCCACCAGTCGTCTACACATTGTTGCTATCTTAATAATATGCGCATGAAAAGATGCAGCATTGCTTATATTGACTCCCAGGTCACGCAGTGATTGTGACTCTGGGATTGCAACCCATTCTGGTCCTGTATATCCTGATTACAATGTGTTTGTGTTTCTGGGCTGATAGCGGAGTGCTTTGCATGTTGTTTTCTTCAGCTCATTTGTATATTGCATTTAGGTCTCGCTGTAGGTTCGCGACATCAACAGGATTCTTGATTGCATGTGATACTTTCGTATCGTCAGTATAGCTGGTGAGAGTGGCAGCCTGTATAACTGAGGCCGTGTCTGACAGAGCCACTACAAACAGAAATGGCTCCCAGACAGTTCCCCGAGGGACTCCACTCAGAATTAGTGTTTCCTTTGAGAGGACACCGTTGGCTGCAACTGTCTGACTTCTGTCTAAGTCATGCAGCCACTCCCCTAGTTTTCCAACTTTGCTGAGACCACGCAGTTTGTAACATATCATTCCATGATCAAACTTATCGAAGGCCTTCCACATTTGAATTGTTGAACAGCTGTTTAAATACCAAGTCATAATGTCATAGAATCTGTGAGAGGCAGTTTCTTCCCGGATGGAAACCATGCTGGGTGTCAGTTAGCAAGTCATTTTCTTCTAAGAACGTGATCAGTTTCCCTCTGATAATATGTTCCATGACTTTGATATGTGAAGTCAGAGAGATAGGCCTATAATTTTTAGCATCTGCTCTGCTTCCTCCTTTATGGATAGGATATATTATACTTTCTTTTAATTTTCGGAGGAGTTTACTTACCACTTGCAAGGAAGCTTTGGAAAAGTATCTGAAGTGGTTTTGCCAAAGCCTGTTTACATGTTTTTAAGAGAGTTTGGGGTAATCCGTCAGGGCTTGATGCTGAGTTTAAGCTCATTTCATCTATGGCTGATATTACATCTTCCTCTTTTATGTTGATGAAATCGATGGTTGCCACTTCTAGAGCTGTAATGTTAAAGAACTCAGCTTTCTTATTTAATTGCATGTATTCCAACGGGTTGGTGAAAATACTTTTGTATTGTTCATTCAGTATTTCACTTAACCCTTTGGGGTCAGTAGTTATTGAGCTATTTCCTTGGAACAATGACTCTATTTTGTAATGTACTGAAGCTGACTCTTTTACAAATTTATAGAAAGCTTTAGGATTTGTTTTTATATTTCCTACGGCACTGGTTTCTCTTTTTGCTCTCTTCTTTTCATAGGAGAGTCTGAGTTTATGTTCAATTTCTAAAAGTGTCCTTTTTAAGTGGGATTTTTCGCTGTCCTTTAGTTGTTTATTTAAACGATTCGAGATCTGTGTTCTTCGTCTCATAAGAACTTTTCTGTCTCTTAGAATTATATTATCGTGTATGTTGGCCTTTCTTTTTGGGACAAAATTAATGCATATGGCTTGCATTATTGACATAAATTGCTGAAGTTGTATGTCGTTGTCTTGCATAGAGAGACTTTCAGGTCAGTTCTGTTTAAGGATCTCTTGTTAAATTGATTTCCAGTTAGCTTTGTGGAAGCTCAGGCTGGACAGATTTTGAGTGTTTCTGGTGCATATCTACGGTTTACTCTGGACCATACATTGTAAGTTCTATGTTGTGGTCTGAGAAAATCACCAGCCTCACCTTCACATTATGGATGAGGTCCGTGTTATTTTTGAAACAGAGATCTAAGGTGTTGTTGCCCCTGGTTGGGCAGAGTATTATTTACTCCATGAACAGCACATTATACAGGCCGAGTAAGGACTCTGCTTGTCTTTGTTCATGCAGTGACATACCTGAGAGGATGTCTCCTTTGAGCCATTTGATAGTGGGTAAGTTGAAATCACCCAAGAGCAATACACTGATGTGCTGGTCTAGTTTCATTAATATCTCTTTTATCTTTCTAAGACTACCTGCAAATTTATCATGAGATGAGGCATCCGGTGGATGATATGTTGTACATATAACTACACTGAGTTGCTTTATATGTACTATTAGAGTGTCACAATCCGAGTTTGAGTGTGACAGCAGAATTAAGGGTGTAACATCTTCATGGATGTACATGGCAACTTCACCATGACTACTTTCTTTCCTGTCAGTACGAGGTACGGTATACTTTGGAATGTGTATTTCCGCATCAGCTATGTTTGTTGTTAGATATGTTTCTGTTAGTGCTATGCATATTGCTTGATTCCATGTGGCAAGGTCTCTCAGGTGGGGGATTTTACATCCGTTCCTAAGTTGTAACAGTCCCTTAACATTTAGCAGTAGTATTTCTGACATTTGGATAGGTGTCAGTAGTGGCCACCTTGGGTCTATTATTTATGGTGGCCTTGCGTGTTGCTGTACAATGCTTTGACTCTGCATCTGTTGCAGCCAGGTCAGATGCTGCACAATGCTTAAAGAAGATGCTGCTCGGCTACTGCAGTTCGTACTACCTCTGCATATTGCTTTTTGATGGGGGTAGACGGTGTTCAATGTGTCCTCTTCAGGTGGGTGTTTGTACTTCTTTCAATCGGGTTATACTTCTTTACTGATGATGTTCTGTGAGTGATTAGATTCTTTGGGTGTGTTTTTCTTCGTCCGTTGGGCTTGTGGGGAGAAATTACCCCATTTAGCGCAACTCTGACAGGGCTTGGGATGAGCAAAACGAGTTTATCTCATTTTCTCCATGCTAGCAGGAACCTTTCAGGTAAAATCTACAGGTGAATTGGACTGTTATTTATCTTTCTAGTATCATTATTTTTAGTTTTTTTTATTGTTTTTGTTTATTTTTGATATCTGGCATGTGTCTTTTGGACTACTTGTGCCTCTCCCAGATTGTTCACTTTTTTATCCTTGATGACAGTTTCACTGTCACCTTGTTCAGTTTCTTTACCTCCACTGCTGTCCTCAGTGGTGTCTTTAGGGCTGTTCAGGTTTGTTTGTTCTTTTTGGCATCCTCCTTTGTCACGATGCCAGCTTGACTCTTCTGGTCATGTACGGAATCTGTGGGACCACCATTACTGGTTTCTTTGCTCCTTGCCTTCACCCACTTCATCCTTCATGATGCCATATAGTAAGCTCCTTGATTGAATTGCACATTGCTGCTGCTAAAAACAGGGATATATTTACTCTTGTAACTGCACACACGCTGGCGTATTGGAATGCATTTTGCATGTATTTATGTGGTCTTTCATAAATGCTGGTTATAAGATTTGTTTATGTTCCAACAGGAACATCTGATTGTGTTTACTGCACAGTTCTTTTCGAAACCACGTCATTTTGAAGCAAGCTTATTAACTTCACAGTACATCATGTAGGTAACTGATCAAACATCTTGTTACAATCTACAGATTCAGCACACTGGATATGCAATGTGGTCTTCAGTCTGGACAGGTTGTTGTTTAGCCCCAATCCAGCAAACTTACAATCGAAGATGCTCTAGCTCTGAACATCTCTCCTTCTATCCAGACATAATATATCTAAGACTACATTATCTAATGTATTTTTACTGTTTTTAAGATGGTGGGTTGTGATTTGAGGGAAATTTGGCTGCTATTTCTAGTAGGTTGAACGACCAAGTAGAGGTTCCCCTCTTCTGCTGTTCTTGCATGTTTGTAGTCTCTAGTAGTGGCCACAGCAGATGCTGACAAGAACTCAGATGGAGATTGACAATAGTCTCTTCAGTGCATATCCCAGTACAGTGTTGCTATTATTTATTTGGAGGTATCTGCTGTTGTGAGGAGTGAAATGGGATTCCTATATTGAAGATGGGAGTTACAAATGAAGCCAACTACTATCACTTGGACTAAAGTATGCCTGATACTGGTGTCTGTAGTATAGATCTTTATGACTGAGTAAGTACCATAACCAATGAAGTTGTGTGTGGCATAGATTGTAGGATTACCACTGAAACTCCATCTTTGTGGGTAACAAATCAATCTGGCAGAGGCCATCCCTCTCCAAGCTATACCCAGAGGAAAAGTTGAACACAGCAGTATTTAAAGCTAACAAACCTCTTGTCAGTACCCTTTTCACACTCTCCAATGGGTTATAGGAAGCTACAATTAAATATTTTGACTAAGTAGTGGACCTAGGGCAAGTCTGTTGGTAGGATTTAATATAAGTACTGCAAGTTTATGAAACACTTGTCAATTACAGGGATTTTGCTGCTTCATATTGAACATATTTAGACTGAGCCATTTGATGTTTAAGTATTCAATGGGCATGATGTGAAATAAACTAAATCCTGTTGACCTGGCCAACTGTGGCTCACTTCAACAAGATGATGTTTCAACATAAGCAGCCTCGATACTGCACAATATTTTGTTCCTTTCAGACTCAAAGAATTCCATCTATTGCAGTGTTTACATCATTACTACACACCATTTTAACCCTCTATGATCCTAATAAAAAAAACCAGGTTCCACCATTAACTTGAACAATTGACATTTACAAGTCAATAGGGATCCTCTCTGCAGTCATTTGACCTGCTAGAAATATCAGTCAAGTCTTCCTCAAATACCACCCTACCATCTCAAAAAAGAAGCCTAGGCATAGCACCTATTTACAGCTAGTTGGATTCCAATACCAATTAAATCTATTGACCAAGAGTATACACATAGTCAGTGGCAGCATACAAAATGTTGACCACTTGATTCCCCCTCCCCCCTGATGTGCTGCTTGCTAAGAGAACCCCAAACTGAAACAGACAGGCAATGAGTTCACAAGGTTAGTCACCTAATAGATTAGAACTGTTTAGGCCAATCATTACGTGGAGAAACTCTGAAATATGGCACAATTTTCTGTACATTAATTATCCTGATTTTTAAAAAAAATCAATTTATCTTCCTTTATACTTCTGATAGTGTTTGAGTTCATGGCAACTAGAACCACCATCCACTGGTATAATCCATAGATGAATTAAAAACTAATGAGTTGCACTTCCACTGGACTAAACTAGGTACCATTTCTTTTCTAAATTCATCTCCCTGAGTTAACACTAAATTTGAAGCAGTTTCATCTCTTCATAACAATAGTCTTTGCTTATCAGAAGCTAGTAACACCACCACAATAGTCTCCTGACAGAAGTGTCATGCCAAACAGACCTTTCTCTCTGAAACTATATATAGTCTTAGTAAATCTTTTGTATGTAAATTCTTTCAATGAAATATTAACCCAAATTTCTCAATGATCACTTTCTACTCCAGAAGGAGCCTATATGGTCTAATTATTTTAAACTGAGCTAACTACTACTACTACAACCACCAGCAGATGTTCCACCTAGACCACTGATCTCATTCATTAAAATATTGGTTAAATAGCAGTAGTAAGCTAACTAGTGACAAACTAAAACCCTTAACACAACTTTATCGCTGGAAACTTGGGAAAAGAACAGGTTTACCACAAAAGGTGGTCTGCATCTGCAGAGAAAGAGAGAAAGAAATAAAAAAATAAAAATAAAATAAAGCAGCTTCTGTTTCAAAACTTCATGAGGTAGTTTATTGGCAAAAAAACAAGAGTACAAACTTGGATAAATTTTCACTTAGAGCTTTTCTTTTTCCATTTTTTAATCAATATCTGAATTTAATGAAAAAAAAAAAAAAAAAATGATTTCCAATTTTGTTTTACATATTTTTATTTGTTTATTCCAACTAATTTCAGACTCTAAAAAATAAGACTGAAATTAGTCAAATCATCCATTGCCTTCAATGACCATTTGGGTGGAATACAGAAAATACAATCTACACCCACATCTAGTGGCATGAGTATATTATAAAAATTGTCAGCGAGCAATGCACAGCTGTACAGAGGAGCTGAAGACATGCACACGACATGGCCATCAGGTAAAAACAAAAGTAGTCTTTAACAATGAACAACAGGTGAATAATTTCAGAGTATGATAATGTTTACATATTGAAAATACCTCAATCTTGTGCACAAGGAATTAGGAAACAACAGATTGTTCTTTTCTCTTTATTTTTTAAACATTTGGGGGTTTTTTCTGTGTATATTTTCTGGAAGAATATTTATTTAAAAAATAGTCCCTATTTCTGTTTTGAATTTCCAAGTATAGTGTACCAAATGAATTACATTTAGTTATTTCTACACTAAAAGCTTCATTTAAAAAATACTGCAAGTAATCTGAGTGCAGGATGGGGAAGTATCTTAGCATTAAATGGGATAATTTCCAAAGAACAGAAGAAATTCTATTAAAAAATAATGTCCTTTGTGATTTTTTAAATATAAATTGGAATTATTACCAGTAACTCTGTAACTGGTATTGAGAGAGAGTGTTGTGCCTTTTGTAACCACTCACTCACTCTTTTTAGTCTAGTGTCTTTATATGTTGCTTAGAATCCAGAGTTTTTTTCATGTTTTTTTTACCAAAAAATAATTCAATGTAAATTATTTCTTAGATATATTTATCATGGACAAATTCATAAACCACTTTTCTAGTTGTAGACAACGTGGCAATGAATAGGGAGGGTAGAGTTAATAGTAAAAAAATAAAATTTCATCAACCTGATAAAGGGTTGTTTTACTGGCACACAACTTAGGAGGATGTTGTGTCCTTCACAACACAAAAGTCACCTGCTAATACAGAAGACTGAAGCTACCTTCCAACTAGAGAACAAAGTTCAAGGCATATAACTAATAATAATAAAAAATAATACTATTCATTTCTTACATTGGCATTAAGCCTCAGATAAAAAAATAATAATAAAAAGACAGAGGAAGGAAGAAGTTGTGTCCATCAAAGAACTGTACTACACACTTGCCAATAATAAGACATAAAGCCTTAATATAGACAAAGATAATATGGGTGGGATAATGGAGAGTTGAGTCAGTCATGCCCATCCCAAGGGCATAGACAGCATAAGTGAAGCATTCCTTACCCATCATCAAAATAGGGCTGTGGATGGAATTTGCTGTACATGACATGACACCATTACAAAGCTCAATAACAAAAACAAGTCTATTATAGAAGTAAATGGCAACAAAGAGTACATGTTTGGCAGCTGCAGGAGTAATTGTTAAGCTTGAGCTGCTCCAATATACATGACTCAAGTGGATTACTGATGGAGAACACTGAACTCTAAAATATATGAGAAGATCCTATTGACATACTGACTGAAGTACTTGGTCACTTAGAATTATACTGTTGAAAATTTTGTGTGTGCTAAGATAAATGCACACTGACAGATACTAGTTTATAAAATTGCCATTCAAAACAATTTTAAACATACACAAAACTTTACGAAATTAAGTGGAGGGATAATTAACTAAATAATAATAATAATTCTTTCTAATATTGGCACAAGGCCAGAAAATTTAGGGGAGGAGTAAGTCAATTAAATCTACCCCAGTACTTGACTGGTACTTTGTTTATCGATCCCAGATGGATGAAAGGCAAAGTTGGCCTCGGCGGGGTTTGAACTCAGAGTGTAGAGAGCCGGAACGAATACTGCAAGGCATACTATCCGACGCGCTAACGATTCTGCTATTTCACCGAAAAGTTGACTTCGGCGGGATTTGAACTCAGAATGTAGAGAGCCGGAATAATTACCACAAAGCATTGTATCCGACGCTCTAACGATTCTGCTAAGTCACCTTTGCAGAATACAATAAATACCTGAAGAATAATTAATCACATTGTTTATGGCGGTTTATTAGTTGGAGGTTTCATACACTGGAAACTAGGTCAGTGTTATGGAATATGCACAGAAAAGAGACAGTAAAAGAAAAGGCTTCAGTGAAAGATAATATGGCCATAATCTGGGATATGTCATTTCATACAGAAAGAGAAATGAAGGAAAATTTCCTAAATACTATTGTCAACTACTATCAGTAAAACATCATCTACTAATCGACGTATCAGTCTCAACAGACAACAATATACCACTGAAAGAAATGAGGAAACTATCCAAATATAAAGATCTGGAAATGGAGACAACCAGAGTGTGGGGATTGAAAACAGAAACAATTCCTTGGGAATGATAAAAAGATATGTAGATAAATACATAAGCAAAAATCCCAAGATTTAAACATGTACATAACATACAGAAAATAGCACAACTAGAAATTGCGCACATATTACGTAGAGAATTTTTAATACAATAGAAAAACACACACACAAAAAAAGAAAGAAAACAAAACACTGTTGTGTACTTTGGGTATGTACTCGGTTGTGCAGAAAGCACAAAATACCGAAAAGCCGACTGAAATAACAAAAATAATATCTAACATAGGCACAAGGTCAAATATTGGGGGAGAGAACAGTCGGTTGTATCGTCTTTGGTACTTGACGGCTACTGATTTTATTGAACCGGAAGAATAAAAGACAAAGTTCATATCGGTGGGATTTTAACTCGGAACGTAATGGTCTGTAACTAAATACCGCAGGGTATTTTGTGCAGAGCGTTTTTTATGACTTAGTCCGAGAAGACGGAGCAGCATCTAAGACCATGTTGTAGAGCCTCCAAGACGGATAGGAAAGAGATGTGAATATCTTTATAACCTCAGTCCGTAGACTTGTGCCAAATCCTTGCAACAGAGTGGTTGTTGTTGTTGCTGTTGTTGTTTAACCCAAGGTCAGCTCTGATCAAGCAGAATATGATCAAAGGTGTCCTATCTCTGATCAACCCATATTTTTATATATATCAGTGTACTCTTGTTTATTTAAGATAAAAGGGTGTGATATGAGAGATATTTGGATGCTATTTCTAGCAGATAGAACGACTACAAAGAGTCTCCAATTTTATCTTTAAAAAATAGAAGTAATCGATCGCTGATGAGTCTATAATGAAAGACGAAACTGGTCGGTTGGATCCTCATTACAAGCTGCCGAAAAAACCTGTGCATACTTTCACAGCGTGTGTATATGTGTGTATGTGTGTGTGTGT
>JAOPJM010001604.1:2638141-2649260 GCA_027124095.1 Muusoctopus leioderma | reverse complement strand
ATAGATACACACACACATATAGACATATGTATATATATATATATATATATATAGATACACACACATATACAGACATATGTGTATATATATATATATATTATATATATATATACACACACACATTCATACATACATACATATATGTATGTATATGAGTAATAAGGGGGTTGCAATGATTTGTAGGGGTCGGTAGAAAAGATTAGCAGAAGGATAGGAGGTTAGAAAACAAAAAATAAAAAGTAAAAATAAAAATGCACATGATCAACTGAATAATAATTAGAAACATAATTGTTATGGGTAGTATATTATCGTGTATGCACATGTGTTATAATTAAGATATGACCTGAGAAACTGTTAAGTGAGAAAGGGGGATTCAAAAAGACTGTACCATCAGTGTACATAAAATTGCTACAGAAATCACATGTTCCATCCAGCTCATTGAATAATCAAGAACCTTTTTTCAGAATCACACAATTCACATCCTATCTTTAGCATTTCAACTATAAAATACTAAACAATGACCATAAACAGAAATCCCACATATACCATTTAAAAGAGAATTACAAATAAAACTATTTGTAAACATTTATATAAAAAAAAAAAAGGATTATTAGAAATGTGGTCAGTATTTAAAATGGTAACAGTAATAATAAAGTTTGGATGAGGAGGAGGGGGGGGGGGGGGTACAATACAGATTTGGTGAATGGAGAAAGTAACAAACACATTGGTTGCAGAACTGACTGTTGTATAACCTAGCAAAAAGAAAATTCAGCTCTGGGTGGCACTCACATTGAATTCCACTAATTCAACTAACTCTCGTTTTCCACACGGAAGCTCACAGCAAAGTGTCACCAGCATCAGCAATACTAATATACCATACCAAACTACATTACTGCACAACTTTAGGACTATATTGGGGTAGGTGGGGGGTGAATAACCCCACCAAAAAAAAACCAACTTCAATGAACTGGAATAGCAAAGGATGACAGAAAATAGCAATGCAGTGGAAAAGTGCATTGTATTTTGCAGTTTAATTTGATATATGTAGAGGAGTCTCATATCAAAATATCACTATATACATATATTTTCAATTCTACACATATAGAGGCATACATGCAGAAAGTAGAATGATCACTGAAATAACCACACCCTTTTTTTATTTTTGTTTATTTAAACAGAAGACTAGAGAAGATGAGAGGGAGGAAGGGGGCAAGGGTCAACAAGTGTCTAGAGACCCTTACTCTGGACATTATCTCCATCACCTCTCGCTAGCAGCTAAGTCAAATTTACTGTGAAATACTGATTGGAAAAATGCTATTTTCTGTTTTCTTTCTTACAGAGCAGTTAAGTTTGGAATGTTGCAGCATTTTCTCCTGGAATCCAGAGAGGTCAGTTAAACCTCCCTGGCTTGCTCTCTTTTAGTCAGCAGTAGAAATGTTCATCTTAAAATATACAGTTTCAATTAAAAGTGGAGGGTTGAGAAACTTGTTTGTATATGTTGTTTGTGTGCATAGAAAAAAGTCTACCAATAACATTAGTTAGTTTTCCCCCAGATTCTGGCCAAAGTTCTAGCTCGGTGAAAGCTCACTCATCGACACAAGTGTTCCATGTTGAGCTGGATTTTTCTCAGTGTGGACGGTTGCTTAAATGTAAAATCCTTGGGGGCTTAGAATAAATCTGCCACGTGAAGCATGGTTCTTTAGTGAAGAGTTTTGTTATTTACATCTGTAACAGCATTTGATTTTATCAGCTCATTTGCACTTCAAAAAGCCAAATAATACAAAAGGAGCAGGTTAACCTGACTAAAACAAAGTAGTCTCAGAAAAATGTGACTCATCAAAATAACCTGTTTAGAAATCTGTACACCTTGGTTTGAACAAATAGTAAAGTACACCACGCACGCATGCACGCACACACACACACACACACACACACACACACACACACACACGCATGCACACACAGACAGACACAATGTCAATTTATATGACATTTAGTAACACAGCATTTTTAACTGAAGCTAAAATTTGAAAAGAATTGTTTTTTTTAAGAAGATTAATCCGGATTTAAATTGTTGCATTGAAAGTTCTAAGGATCAATACACACACACACACACACACACACAATATAAAATATATATATATTGTATATATAATATAATATATATAGATATTGTAATATATATGTATTATATAATATATATATAATATAATAATATATATTGTATATATATAAAATATATATATTGTATATATATAAAATATATATATTGTATATATATATTATATATACAACATATATAATATAATAATAATAATATATATATATATATATATATATTACAGAGAGAGAGAGAGTTGAAAGTACCAATCTGAGCAAGTTTCTAAACTGGAATAATGAAAGGTTAGTTGATAGAGGGCATCAGAAGCAATGTCTAAAGCTGGCTGTGATGCCAATGTGTGGTTTTTCTCTTTTTTTTTTTTTTGATTTTTTTTTTTAGCAGTTGAATGAGGTAGGGAAAAATGAAATGGTACAAAGCAAAAGAGCAACAATTCACAATAAAAAGCAGAAAATATTAGAACTTTGATTAATAGAATAATCTGGAAAACTCTTTCAGGATGGATGATAATCACGTTCCCAGTGACAAAGCTAATCAACCAAATACATATATAAAAAGTTAGCATTAGTCACCAGAATCATCAGCCTAATGGGGAGGCCAAGTCCTAAATACATATAGCAATGATTAGGCAAGTAGTGACATCATTGTGCCATAAAACAAAATAATTTCTAAGTTTTCAGTAACAAATTGTATATTTTCAGTGCTACGAGAGCTGTCTAAAAATACATTTATTGGTTCATTTTTCTATATATAGAAATATTTGAGGATTAAAATTAATTTTCATTAGCATTTTCCAAAGTAAATAGGGTTTTTTTTCTCATTTTTAATTTTTTTTGTGTGTCTTTTAATAGCAAACAAATTAATTTTATTTGTTCATATTGTAAAGCAACTTAATTTTAATATTGAAAAATTCTTAATGACAAAAGGGGGGAAAAGAAATGAAATACTAAGAAACAAATTTAAATATACCCAGTTTGCTTCTATTATTGCAAATAAAAGTGTATGTGTATGTGTATGTATGTATATATGTGCATGTGTATATTATATATATATATATAAACACACACGTGTGTATAACACATGTGCATATATATACACACACACATGCATATTATACATGTGCATATATATATATACACACACACACACACATATACATACATACACACACACATATATATGAAAGAGGAAGTGTGTTAAGTAATTAAATTCCACTATAGAAATACATAACAAAACACACACTGTCTCTTTATTTACTTGACATATTTTTCCAACCACAATCCAAAGTTAGAAAACCAATACTTCTAGTAGTGAAGCACATTGCTAGTGCATACAGAGAGATTTACCTGCCCTTTCTCAATTCTATATAAACAACAATGAAAATGTCAATTTATCTAGTTTCACCCTGCCAATTAGCTTTTGTTGTCAACACAAAAGTGTTATCCGTAATAAGCTTTGCATCATCAGCTCTGTATAATTGTTTTTTATGTATATGTGTATAATATATATATTAACTGTGTGTCATTTAAATTTGGGGGGAGAGGGGTAAAATGGGTAAAGAAACAAGATTTGGATTGTGGCTGTTGACACATGACAAGGTCGAGAAAACTTGGTTCCCAGTTATGCAAAATAAAAATTAAAATAAATAATGATGATAGTAATAGTACTAATAATAATAATAATAATAAAAACAAATGACTGTGAAAGGTTTGAAATCTAATGTGGGTCCTGATTTCATAATATGTGTAATAACAATGTTGATTCAGTAAATGATGGTTGGTTTCAGAAGTTTTGAAAATAAACAACGGATGTTGAAGGAAACTTCACACATTAAAGAGTTATTTTAATCCGGAACTAAAATGTTTCAATTTCTAATTAAACTAAACTTAATTTGCTTAAACAAGTTTTTTTTAAATTTTAATTTTATTTTCTAATATAAAATGAAAAAATGAAAAAAAAAAAAATCAATACAAATTTAGATTTGAAAATATAAAAAAAAATACTTTATATCAATCTATATTAAAAATAAAAGAGAAGAATAATTAATGTAAAAATTTATTTTATTAATATAGATTATTAGAAATGTGGTCAGTATTTTAAAATATTATCAGTAATATTGAATTATAAAGTAATAACTGAGATATTTATATACCATAATGTTGATTTCTTTCAATTAGGTACAAGTCTAAGGGAAAATTTTGCAGGAGAGGTTTATAGTCCATGGAATTAACCAACTATTTTATTGGAACTTAATTTGCTGACCGACTTCAGAGAATTGAGTGCAAAGTCAAGCCCAGGCAAGATTTGAACCCAGAATATAAAGGATGAAACTAAACACTATAAAGTTTTTAGTCTGGTCTCCTACTGTTTTTGCTGACTCAACAACATTCGTTGGGGTGAGGAGGGGTTCAATATAAACATGAAAATAAAAATTATTAAAACATATATATGTATATATATATATATACACACACACAGTGTATATATAGATATATACATTCATACTTATACTATATATACACACACACACATACACATATGTATGTATGTATGTATGTATATAGCATTATCATATTTAACTTGTGTCAGTTTATTTTGAATTCTGTCTGTGGTTATTGAGACATATATTATATTGAAGAATTTGAAAAGTTTAAAATATTCTTGGAGTAAGCAAGAGATCGTTTAATAAAGGTAATTTTAAATAAAAGTAATGTGTGTGATGTTATCAAAAACCATATCTGTGATACTGTAAAGACAGTCTGGTGTGAATAAGGAAAACTTAATAAACTCCCTTCCACAGTCATGAAGAGAAAGAAATTAAGAATGGAAATAAGATTAAATAAAAACAGAAAAAAAAGTAACCCAGAAAAACAGAAAATCACATAGAGTAAGTATAAAACATAGTTCACAGAGGTAGTTTTTAGAACAAGCAATCGATAAGTGTTTTGTGCTTTTGTTCATTTAATTTAGAATTCTCCCTGCCAATTAAATGGTAACTAGTTACTGTGCAGTGATGCACAGTTCACCACCACCAACACCTCCACTATAGGTTATTGTTACAGACACAATACTGTACATCCCAAGTGTTGCTTAAATAAATAGAATTGCAGTAAGAAAAGAGTGTAGAAATTAAAAAAAATAAAGAGGAGGAAAAAGTGTTTGTTTAAAAAAAATAAAAACAGAGTGTAAAAAAATAATAATAAGGGGAGGGAACCAATGTTTACAGACAAATTATCCCTGAATCCTTTCTGCTTAAACTAAAAAGTCAAGCTACAGTGACCAATTTCTGAGATCAGTCCTAGTGAAAGATCTAATCAAAGATGGTGTCGATCACAGCTGCGCAGATTGCAGAGAAATAGTCAAACAGTGAAAGAGAGATGTCGATGCATGTGAAGAGTGAAGGAAAGAAAGATCTCTTATATAGCAACTGGATTATATAATACAAAATGAATGACATTTTTCATAAAACCTTAGCCAAAAATTTGTAATTAGTTATCAGCTTTCTAATAAGCCAAAATAGTCCCCCAATTTGCTTAACATGTTTTAGCAAAATTATGATGAAAAAATGTTTATGTATATGTATGACTGTATGTGCATGCATGGATATATGAGTGTGTGTCTATGTGTATATACATACACACACACCCATATATATACACACACACACAAACATACACAAACTATGTTAGATTAAAAATATATATATATTTATAAACAAAAAAAAAACTAAAACAATTATTATTTTCTTTCCATTTTCCTTATTCTATGCTTCATCTAGAATAGACAAAAAAATGTGTCGAGGTAGGATGTGCCAACGTTATTGCAATAGCATGCATCAAAACAAAACTTAAGAGCTAGCTTTCCTACTTTAAATGTTCTGAAATATGCAAACTAAAGTATATCCTATCATGGCAGTCTTCATTACAGACTGGACAAAGATAGGGCCGGCTCTCATCTTTAACATGCAGCTTTTGATGGATGCGATACATGGCATATTCCTTGAAGTAACATTCACAGTATTCACAGACAAACATACGTCCAGTTGTGAGCAGAGAAGAAACTGTTTCTCCATTAAATGAGCTTCCTATTTTGTCAAATTTCACCGGCGATGTCCCATTTGACACGGTAACTGGACTGTAACGTAAGCTGCTCTCCTGTTTAATCAAACGGGATGCTGGCATGTGAGCGCCATACATGTTGGCTTGGACGTTATCTTCAATTGTACGGCTACATTCACACAAGTTAGTTTGAGCTTCGAAATCACGATATTCAGCTTTGGGTTGAGAAACCTTATAAGCAGAATGCTTGGTTGGCAGTAGTTCACTGTTGTTTATTTGCAGAAGTAATGGAGTGGACATTTTGCTTTCCAAATTGGAAGATATGCTTGTAGATGAAGAGGTAGGCCACTGCAGGTTCCAGGATGTCCTCAGCATTTCTGGGCTTTGATACTGCACATCACGTTTGTTTCGTATACTGAGATTGAGGGCAGTGAGTGGAGGAGAGTTCGGGGAGTATGAGGTAACGGAAGAAGTGGGTTGGATGGCTGCTGAGGTAGCTAAAGGTGAATGGTATGTATGTTGAGTTGCTGAGTGTTTGTAGTTTAGGTATATACTACCGTTGGCTATAGACTGAGGTATGGAGGATTCGGCTGAATGTGAATCATAGTTCTGACGATTCTGGTCAGAACTATCTGGAATGACTCCGATTTGAGAAGTATAGTTTGTTTTACTAGTGTGTATTGATGAAGCAACAGCAGCAGCAGCCACTTTTTTGGCTAGATTACTGGCATTGAATGCTTGTGACTGTGATATTCCAGAGTTTGAAAACAGGTCCCATATTGATGTAGCCATGATGCCATGCTTACGAGCATGCCTTCGAAGCGTAGACCCTCGAGTAAATTTTGCATCACAGACACAGCACTGATATGGTTTAATTCCAGCATGAAGTTTCAGATGAGATTTCATGTTATTTTTATATCCAAATCTTTTCCCACAGATGGGACACTCAAATGGTTTCAAGCCAGCATGTACCTTTATATGGTATTTGAGCAAGTAAGGTCGTGTGAACTCTTTACCACAATCGTTACACTTCACCTTGGCCTTAGCATCATCTTCCTCTCTTGTAGTTAGTGCCACAGTAGTCTTACCACTTTCATCTGGCAGTTTGTTGTTAGTTTGACTAACAGATCCAGAGTCACTTGGTGGATCAGCCTCCTTTTTAGGTGATTCTGGATTATCCTGCTGTTCTGCAGCTTTGGGTGTAGTTGAAGAAAAACTGGTTATGCCAGTCGCTGTAGGTTCCATTTGGCTGCTATTGTTGTTATCTTTAGCAGTAAAAGCATCATAAGGTTCATGTTTCTGAGTGTGGAATTTGAGACTGCTTAAAGAATCACACACCTTTCCACAATCAGTACAGATACAAGGACCCCGAGAATGCCGGCGCTGCTCATGCAGTTTTAGGCTATAGTTTCGAGTAAATGATGACCCACACGCAATACACATAAATGGCTTTTCCCCAAGGTGAGAACGCTCGTGACGAATTCTCATTGCTGATTTTGTAAATCGCTGACCACAGAAGCGGCAAGTATATGGCCTAAATTTAGTATGTAGTTGCTCATGCATCTGAAGCTGTTTCTGGGTATCAAACAGCTTGCCACACAAGCCGCATCGATGTTTATTTATCATTTTAGATATTCTTCGTTCAATTCTAAAAGCTGATGAGTGGGAAGCTCCCTGAGTAGACTGTTGTAAACGTGAAAATTTATGAGGACGAGCTGACAAAGAGGCCACACCACCTTGCAACATTTGGTCCAAATGTGTTGAAGAATGGTTTTCATATATACTGGTTTCTGAACCATCAGTTTTTGGGACATCTGTCTCTGTTTTCTCAATTCTAATAGTTCTGAGAGAATCACTCTCCACATTTGAGTGTGATTCAACATTTCCTGCCTGATCATACCTAGATGTAGATGTAATGATAGGTTCACCATTAACATCTTTGTTACTGCTACTGGATTGGGACGGAAAGCTTACCAATGACTTTGAAGATTCCTGCTTATTACTGTCAGAATTTACAAATAGATTATTTTCGGATGAACTTGTCCACGATGTTGTTGAAGACCTACTAACATACAAATTGAGAAACTCAGAAGGTTCTTGTTTAACAAAGACACTTTCAAAATTGGCTTGGTCAAATGACCTTCTTCGATTTGGGACTGGCTGTTTTGAAAGCTCGTCTTCAACTCCAGTACGACAAGAATCAGAAGCAGGACTAATTGAATTGGTGAGTGACGTTGGACTTTGTGATCCGATTGCATAAAATTTGTGATCAGTTGAAGCAGTTGCTCCATTATCAACAGGTTGTTCATTCTGTTCCACTAAACTACCAGCAGCACGTAGAAGTGGACATCGCTTTTCATGATAGCGTCTCGTTGTCGATCGGGTGAAAGATTTTCCACAGTAACAACATACCCGTGATTTTCGGGGAAAACTCTTTCGCGAATAATTATAAACACTGCCGCTATAGCCATAATCAGGCATAGCAACACCACTGATTCCATAAGGAAAGGATTCACCACCATATGTGACTCGCCTCTGGGTGGTAGGACTATCATCTGAAATCATGGAGGTGTTCAGGAAACTTTTGTGAAAGGCACTAGAACCTGGTAAATCCATTTCACAGGAGGATGACCCCTAGTCACAAGAACAATAATATCATAAGTAACCATTCAGTTCTGAAAAATAAAGAAAATAGTAAAGGAAAATTATTTTCTATTTCAATGCATTATATAATAGTAATATTAATAACAATAACAACAATAATAATAATTGTTTCTAACATAGGCACACGGACAACAACCCCAGTACTTGACTGGTACTTTATTTTATCGATCCTGGAATGATGAAAGGCAAAGTTGACCTCGGTAGGATTTGAACTCAGGGGGCAGTGAGCCAGAATGAATACTGCAAGGCATTCTGTCCAACTGTCTAATGCGCTGATGACTCTGCCAATTCGCTAATAATGATGATGATGATGATGATGATAATAATAATAATCTGTACATACATTAATATTTTCACTTTAGGGTATAAACAGAGAAAATGTTGTAAATGTTTTAAATATTTACTTTCCAATGTTTCTACAATCGGAAGCTCTTTCACACATTTCTTTCTTCAAATCTTTGTAGATCTAAAAATCTCCTACGATGGTGATGATGATGAATATTAAAAAAAAAGCAAAAACAAAACAAAACCCAAAACAAAATGACATTGATTTCCTACAACTACATGCGCCTATAAAGGGCTCCTATCTTCTTTCATATGCTTGCCCAATAGACATCCTGCTTTTAATAATAGGAGTTGTATAAGGCAAACTTTGGAACCACCATATACACTTGTTTTCAGAATGCTTAGCCATATATGGAGATCCCAACAGTATACTACCGGGACAAAGCTTCAATTATACCAGAGCTGTGTCTTGTCCACTCTACTCTATGGCTCAGAATGCTAGAGAATGACAGAAAGAGACCTTTTGTGTGGTAGTCTTCTACACAAAAAGCCTCAGAAGAATATTTGGTATTTTCTGGCCAAACATAATTTTGAATGAAAGATTGCTTGCCCAATGCCAACAAGAAAGCATTGAGACTACACTAATGAGAAGGCGATGGAGATGGATTGGTGACATGCTGAGAAAGGATCCAGATGATATATCTTGTGTTCCATTACAATGGACGCTAAATGGGAAAAGGAAGAAAGGACGACCAAAGAACACTTGGAGAAGGACTGTGGTAAGCAAGCTGAGTACCCTTGGTAACACTTGGGGGAACTGTGCAGATGATGGCCTAAGACAGCCAACTGTGGAGGAATTGTGTTGCTGCCCTTCATGCCAGCCGGCATAATGGGCATTATTTAATTAACGTACACTTGTGACATCTACAAGTGTATCATCAACAAATGGCAAATGTCACATACATCTTTATAACTACATACTTACTCTACTACCTCCGTAATCAATTTTATTTAAGATTTATCATAAGCACATTTTCATTTCATTGTTAGATGTAAGTACAAGGGTAACGTAACAGCACTAAGTTCTGTTGGTAGCACCATACTTGCACAGAACAATAGAAAATACACTGTTTTAGTGATTGATTTCCAAAGAAATATAAGTAAGATGGACACAACTTTCCACTGCATCAAATCCTGTGAATCAACTCACATTCTTTCTCTAATAATATAGTTTCTTTTATAATACAACTCTAGCATATGTTTGTCAAATTACATCAAATCTTGCTTCATAATATCAGATTTATCATAGCAGAATTAGTTGTAGGCCAAGAGGCTGACTGGATAATATAATGTGTTTGAAGGCACAACCTACTGACAGGTTGTGACTTAAAATACACTAAACATGTTGCCTCAGTTCATCCAGTTGTTTAGATCATCCGAGAATATTACTTGTGACCAACATCCTATCAATTTCATACATAAAACTGGAGTTAAGCACTGGCCTTTAAGACTGAGTAGATATTTATTTACATTTGTCATAATGAATAAATTGAATGCTGCAGTCAACAGCTTATTAAGTTGAAATAGGCCTCACTAGTATTGTAGCTAGGGGAGGCGTGGTGGTGAAAAGAGGTAGATGTAAGCTCTTTTATTTAGGATTGGATCAATTCTTTCCTAGGCACATGGCCCTGTTTGCAAAAAGGAAAGGATCACAGTTGACTGGCTAAAGCCTTAATATATTGCTAGTACTTACCAGAAAGAATGTCTGTTTTACCTCACACACATACTCTACTGGTATGGGTTCAACTAACATTTCTAAAACTCTTAAATATTAATGATTCAGTTTTGTCTTATCTGATATAACACAACATGAGACTTCGGTGGAAATCATTTCCTCAATAATGAACTGTTAATTGTTAATAATAATTGTTTCTAACATAGGCACAAGGCCAACAACCCCAGTACTTGACTGGTACTTTATTTTATCGACCCC
>JAOPJM010001604.1:2541864-2555906 GCA_027124095.1 Muusoctopus leioderma | reverse complement strand
CAGTGGTAGGATTTCCATACTTAATCAGTATGGTTGGTGACAGGAAGAGCATCCGACCGTAAAATGCTGCCTCAAGATATCTGTCCAACCCAAGTTCGCAGAGAAACACGGACATAAAAACGATGATGATGATGAAGTTAAATTCGTAATCTCAAACTGCCTTTTACTGACATCAATCAACTTGATATTTTTATATGCTTCATTTAGTTCTTGTTGACTCCATCTTACTGAAAAGTTTCCTATGCTGTAGAATAAACTTGTCTTGAGACACAGCTAACCACTGTGGCTTTATGTAACAATTAGTAAGACTCCTACAACATATAGAACTTAGAAAGTTAGGTATTGTAGATGAGATGACAAGAGAGATATATTAGACATAAATTGGTTATTTTGCAGTCATGTTCGATAAATATTGATGTGAGACTGATGATAATTTTGAACTGGCAGTCATTTAGCGTATCAGACAGAATGCCTTGCAGTATTCTTTCTGGCTCACTGCATTCTGAATTCAAACCCTCGCCGAGGTCAACTTTGCCTTTCGTCCTTTTGGGGTAGATAAATGAAGTACCAGTCAAGGGTGGTGGAATCGTTAGAGCATCGGATGGGATGCCTTGCATTATTTGTTCTGGCTCTTTGTATTTTGAGTTTAATCCCGCCATGGTAGACTTAATCCGTTGCCCGGTTTAACACCACCAACTGGCTCTTGGGTGCCTTTAGCGGAGCCTACTCAGTTGCAAGCATTTGGGCAAGGTCTCTGGTCTGAGGATACTTTCCTCCCTCCATCCCACCAGTCTCAGAGGCCCTGGAAAAAAGAGTGATAGGCAATGCCTTCCCTCCAGACTAAGCAGTAAACCAAAAAGAAAAATGTTAAAGAAAATAACAATATAAGGCTTAGAAATCATAATTAGAAGATTAATTACTGTAAATAATTTGTTTTGTCATATAGTACCTCTAACCTATTGATGCTGTCACTTCTCTGCAGTTTTGCTCACTGAATTCAGATAATTAAGGCTTTCAGTTATGAGTTTTCAGTATGAGAAATTTCATCATTATCACTATTGTTTATTCAATGTTGACTTAGTTTTTCCTCTAGCTAATGAGATAATTTGCTTTTCACATTATTGTCTAGCTATAGATAGAGAAAATAAAACAAAAATAGGTGATTTATGAGGAAGGATAGTGAGATCAAGAAAACTGATCCATTAACATTAAAAAAATCTAAAAAGGGTTTTATTAATATCATTTACACTAAAAAGAGATATTTAAAACATTTTTAGACACAGTTTTTGAAGCAAACTGAATACTTAGGCTGTAATGGGGTGAAGGCGCATGGCCTAGTGGTTAGGTGATTGGGCTCACAATTGTAAGGACGTGGGTTCAATTCTCAGACCGGGCAGCACAGTGTCCTTGAGCAAGGCACTTTATTTCATTTTGCTCCAGTCCGTTCAGCTGAAAATGAGTACAAGCAGGGGGTTAATTCTGCAATGGACTGGTGTCCTGTTCAGGGGGAGTCTTGCACTCTCAGTCACTTAATGCCACGGAAACCAGAATAAGCTCCGTCTCTAATGGCCCCATAATAAAGGGCTCGAGAAAGACTAACTTAATGAGAAAAAGATTTGTATCAAAGCAAACTGAATATTTACATTCATTATTTTATGTCTGCTTTCCATGCTGGCATGGGTTGGACAGGGGATTTTGGCCTGCGTCCATTGTGAATGGACTCACCATTCTCCTAGACAGGTCGGGGGACCATGCTTCACTTGTTTCGTTTGGCTTGGTTTCTACAGCTGGATGCCCTTCCTCACACCAATCACTTTACAGAGTGTACTGGCTGCATTTATCGTGGCACCAACACTAGAGAGGTTGTCATGTCCACGACATGACTACAGAGCCCTCTCGACCCTGTGTTGCCTTCGAACAATCGCCAAACACTTAACAGAGTGCACTGGGTGCATTTATCGTGTCACCAGCACTAGTGGGCGGGGGAGGGGTGCCTAGTCTCTATGAGAGTAAACGTGACTTGAGAGTGTAAGTGAGTAGGAGATAGATGAGGCAAAGGGGAAAAGATTTGTTTTCAAATTTTCTCAAATCTGATTTTCAGATTCCATAACAAAATTGAAAGAAAAAATGAAAAAGTTGGAACAAATGACATCACAAAAGAGCTAAACATATTTCTCTGAGAAATTTCTGTATATTGTTGTAATGTAAATAAAGCAAAAATATATATCTTTTTTATGAAATATTGTTGTATTTTCATTGTTTAGAAGATAATTTGTAATACTTAATTTAAGAAAGTCAAAGTGAAATTTCGTTTATTTTTCCTTTTACCTCCAAATGTCCCTCAGATCACACACTACCATCTTAAATAAAGGATATATTAGACAATGCAGTTCCTGATATACAAAAAGACGGGATGGTCACAACTGGAATGCTTGTCGTCATAGGTCTGTTCGATCAGGGTTGATCTGGGGTAAAACAAAAATAACAAAGTTTTCTTTGAGCCTACAAGGGAAGGCCTCTGTGCAGTCACTCAGCCTGCTAGAAATAGAAGCCAAATTTCTCTCAAATCACACCCTGCTGTCTTAAGTTAGGAAAGGACACAGGGTGTTTCTCCTAGTATTTATGATTTGGTATAAAATACACGTACAGTATGAAGTGTATACAACCATTATTTAAAAATAAAAACAATCATTTTAAGTATTCTAGTTTTTCATTTTAAAATTAATAGAATTGTTAATTCTTTTCTTAACTTTATCTTCAAGGACATAACTCCTATTTAATACTTAATTCTTGTTCAAATTTAAGATATATATACACATATACAACAGGCTTCTTACAGTTTCTGTCTACCAATTTCACTCACAAGGCATTGGTCGACCTGAGACTATAGTAGAAGACACATATCCAAGGTGCCATGCAGTGGGACAGAACCTGAAACCACGTGGTTGCAAAGCGTACTTCTTAACCACACAGCCATGCCTGTGGCTCACACACAAATTAAAATACAACAAAACCAGTGTATCATTAGAATTTCACTTTTAATACAGAAAAGCTCAATGAAATTATATCCAATCAGCATTATCTCAGAACAATTATCGTCTATCTGTCTTTCCCACACCACGTTTGCCACTGAAAAGATGTTTGGGTTTCAAATCATGTATATGTCGATCAGATTCTCCTTTACGGCCATCCATTGTGAAAGACTTCATAGCCTTGCGAGTCATCTTCTTTACTTTGATGACCATCTAAAATATTTAAGATTAGGTTTTAATGAACATATGAAAAATAATATACAATCTTATTTAAAGTTCTGGTGAATCTAAAAAAAAACTTAGTAAAAGTCATATGAAATGTCAAAGACATTTATACAGGCTTAAGTTGAAATGGTTAATTATATAATAATTACATTACAACAACTTTATTGATTTCTTACTATGGCACATTTCAGGGGAAGGAAGTAGAGGACTAATTAACCTCAGTATACTACTGGTACTTATTTTATCGACCCTTCCTCCTGAAGAATTAAAGTAATATAAAGCCGACCATGGTAGGGTTTGAACTCAGAACTTAAAGGGACGTAACAAAATACTGGAAGGCAAGATTGAGACCCAAAACAGTATGGAAAATGAATGTTAACCCTTTCGTTACCATATTTCCAATGAAACACAACCTATGATTTTCAATTATTTTGAAAATAATCAAGAATTTGGAGGGATTTAGTAAAATAACTAACTTCTCATTATTAAGTTGGTGTTTGGAACATAACTTAACAAAATATTCTTACATAAAATCATAATGGAAGGTTTTAATTTAAATATGAACACTTTAAACAAATGGGTTTTTTATCATAGTAACAGGGGTAGTTTTAGGCGGGTTGGTACCAAAAGGGTTAAAGGATCAGTAGGTGGGTGCAGCAGAAGCAAAGTGTACTCAGTTGTTAGACAACATCCTCAATTACCCAGTATTTATTAAAAGTGGTAACCAAGCTCAGAGTTTCGGCCTAGTGAGACAACTGATGTTGCAGCTATTTTGGTGTGTATGTCTATTTATTTGAATAAGTTAACAGAGACAAAAACATTTCAGATGGTGTTTAGTAGCAGTCTAATGTGTTGCATGTTTTTCTCCAGATGGTTGTTCCTGTTTTTAGGTGTTTGAGGATGATTGGATGATTGGGTTCATAAAGTCTCTAGTAATAAACTGTGTTACTCATATGTACAAGTTTAGATAGTCGTTTAGCCTCAGGTCAGGCCAAATCAAGTAGACCTATGACCAAAGCCATTCCAGCCATGACCATCCTGTATGTTTTTTGAAACATAGTGTATCTAGGACTACATTATGCAATGTGTCCTCATTTTTATCCAGTAGGATGTGATTTGAGGGAAATTTGGCAACTATATCTAGGAGTTTGAGTGACCACGCAATAACTCCCTTGTTGGTGTGGAGTTTAGATAGCTTTATTTTTCTGTGTACACCAATGGATGTGGTGCATATATGTGTGTGTGTGTGTGTGTGTGTGTGTATGTGCAGCTGGAAGAATATATTTTCAGAAAATCTGAAACATATATAATACAGATATATCTACAGTTTTTTTTCTTTCTTGAAAGCCTTCACTGTGAAGCTAGTAAACAGTCATTCCCAATTATTTTTCTGTTTACTTCAGAAAACGATTTCAAAAATAAAAAAAAATAAAAAAGCTGTAAATATATCTACATTATATTCATTCATTCATTCATCGCTTTTTACTTCCGTTTTTCCATGCTAGCATAGGTTGGATAGAGATTTCTTGAGGCAGCATTTTATGGTCGGATGCTCTTCCTGTCACCAACCATATTGAGTCACATTTCATATTTTCTGATTTATGCTGTGTTCTATATTTTCAAAACTAAGAAGCATCAGGAAAGCAAAAGTATCATACTGGATGCAATAGGAGGACTGGAGTGTTAAATTAGGGAATGAAAATGGAAGATGGTAATCAAGTGTGAAATGATTTAAGTATTTAAATAACAGCAATTACAACAGAAGCTATATAAAACATCTAGAAGAAAGTGGAAAGTTCTGAAGTGAATGAATTTGTACTGAGACAAGTAATCTTGAACATGATGCCATAAGCTAAGGCCACTGAGCTTTTCTGTTGAGATAGGGAGTTCAATCTAACATTGTGTATCCCCTGTTGAAGTTCAGACAAGTAGAATTAGAACTTTTATCTTAGGACATAATGCAAGGCAGAATATTGACCTAGTGGTTATTCAAGACTCATCAGAGCTATATCAAACAGAAGAGGTCAAGAATTCTTTTTTTAAGAAGGTAAGGCATGATTTAAGAGATATTTGGCTGCTATTTCTAGCAGGTTGAGTAACTACTTAGAGGCTCCCTTGCTGACTCGAGGAGGACGGATTATGTATGTAGGTGAAATATCTATTTGGGATATATGTTTAAACTAGTTCTCAAATGTAACATCAACAAAATAGGTGGACAAATCAAAAATATTGGTTTCATCAGTACAAAGGACAAGTAGGTTTCCTGATATGGAGTATATAAAATCAATATGTACAGAATCATATCTCAAATACCAGTTTAAATGTTATCAGAATGATATGGAAAGGAAAAATCCTTAAGTAAAGTTACAATAGCTAATAAGACAATAGTCGATAAATAAACAGAAATTAACGGCATTGCTTGAACAACAAAACTCACCTCTCCTCATGTCATATACACTTATTTTACAAATTTAATAAAAAGTTTACCAAACTCTACATGGAGAACAATCATTAACAATGTTCTCCTGCAACAACTAAAATCTATCTCCTCAATGACTGAAAAGTCAGATCCACTGGATATCTCAGTGATACTATGCGAGACTCAATGCTCTAGCAATCACCATAAATCTCTCCCACCCAGTCCAGAAAAACACAATGAACAAATACATACAAAAAATATCAGTAACATCAATAGCCTTATTCACCCTAACCAAACACTATGTTGGAATGTACACCACTAATGATAAGTGTAAGGGAACAGCAACTGTCGCGCTCTGATTCAGTCTTTTTACCTGCCTCTGCTGTGGCCATCACCAAAGTCTACAGATATACAGAAATAAACTGGATAGTGGAGAGAGTACATGTCCAGGTTGCAATACTGCACTCCATACAATTAACCACTGCATATTAAAATGTGCAATGTGATCTTCAGCTAGGAGGAGGTATGGTATATCTGAAGTGATGGAGCTATGGATCATATCTAGTTATTCTACTGACTACCTATATGCCATAGGCCTGCTCAATCAGAGCTGACCTGGGACAACAACAACAACAACTTTATGTACTCCTGCACAGATACCATAACCAACAACTACTCTGCATCCTTTACCTCCAACATTTTCTTCACTGTTACTTTTATCAATCAGGAGCTTTATTGTATTTTTCAATGGCTAACTAATTGTTAATATTTAATAACTTCAAAATGCACATGTTTAACAGTAGGAAAAACATCCAGATGTAATAACAACTGCTCCAGTAAAAACTATTCATTCATAATAGCATGGAAAAATAGATGTAAAACTGTAGAAAAAAAAAAGGAATAACAGCCACTCACTCCCATTTCTCATGAATGATTCTCAACTATACAACTAATGTTAGGATTGTATGATTCTAGAGAATTCTCCTCAAAGTTTCATATTAAATAAAACTATGGTGCGATATAACTTTCTATCTAGGGACTGTACTAGGAAGTAGCTGTGGTCTCACTGAAAGACATAAAGAGAATTTTAAAAGATGACTAGATATTGACCAGTGTGTGTGCGTGTGTGTGTAAAATATTGTAATTAAGCATGACATTCTTTAATGTTTTAGTAAAGATAGAAAGATGTTGACTGTGTGGTTAATAGTTGAGTATTGCCCACATTATGAGTTCAAAACCTATAGTATTGTACACCCAAGATAAGACAGGCTACCAGACAAAAACATAGGAAACATACTCATTGCATAGCTAAAGGGTTAGCATTAAAATGTGCACCCATCCATAAAATACATTGCCCAATAATCTATGTAAATATCTAAATCTGAAAAACATTCAACCCAAGCTAGCAGTAAATGGCAGTAAAACATTAAAAAAAAAATAATTTAACAGAATTTCTGATAAGTTCTCTAAAAACTAATATTCAAATTTTGTGATTTTGTTTTAGATTTTATTAAAAAAGGAAAAATATTTCCTGCTATTCTACTTTGTGATTAAAAAAAAATAAAAATTAGGAAATTTTAAAGTAAAATATTCTGCATACTATTTTTTTATATAATATTTTAAGAAACTAGGTAAAAAGCAGGACTTGAGTGTTTAGGTGACAAGATCTGCACTAATCATGAAACGTTTAAGGTATTCGGTTTGAAATTGTTTTGATCAAAATTTAAATTTTATACTGACTTTGATGAGAACTATACCTGACATTAACCACTCAGAATATAACCAGATATGGAGCTTGATTAATATTTACTAATGACAGAGACATTAGAAGTAATGTCATTTTCTTAGATAGATTCATTGAGATGAAATACATTTGTAAATGTCACTTTAAAACATAAACATTAAACAAGTATTCGATCTTTTACACGTTTTATAAAATATACTATTTGTGATTTGTCCTTGCAGTAAAGTAATAATAACTTTCAATTTTACTGCAAGAGTTGGCTCCCTGGGTTTCATGTAAATACTCGACTTACAACATATTTGTTCAAAACATGTTTACAGCTGGACACCCTTCCCACTGTTTGCCACTTCAGCATTGAAAACTAAATGAAAGATATTTTCAAAAACTCTAGATTATGCTCAGAATTAAAAATCTGGATTAAATTAATACATTTAGCCAAATGTTCCGGTAGCCATACCTTGCTCAGTGCAATTAGTTATTTATGTTAATCACCCCACCCACCAAACATCAAACAGAATAATATCCACTAATATTTAAATTGTCATTTATCTTCCCCTGGAATTATGAAATGATGTTTAGAAACATGTAGACATGATACTGTTTTGTTCTGAAACCTAAACTATATTACAAGATTAATGGGTCATGAAGAGCTTACTTAAGGGTAACAAAACAGATCTGGAATTAAATTTAGAGGACAGTACACAAATACAAGGATTAAAGAGTCTTACCTATCTTAGTAACAGAAGGGTTTATCGGCATGATATTTTATATAGTAGTAGAAACTGATTATAATATTCAATAGTTGTATATTGAAGATATAATTTAAAACAAAGAGATTACTTGAATTTTGGAAAAAGAACTTAAATGGTTGCTTGGGAAATAAACTATTATTTATTGTTTATATGAAATATTTTATGATATGTAAGTTGGGTGAGACCATACAACAATTGGCTTAGTTATTTTAATACTAAATGATAATTCTTTGATGCATTTGTGAGGTAATATATGGCAGTGAACCATGGAAGATACACAAGCTAAAGAAGAAGAATATGCCACTTGGGCATGCAAGGTAGATTTTGGAAATAGGCTAAGTTGAGGCAAGTTAAACCCAAGTCCATGGGAACCAAGAGATGCTTACATGATAAAAATATTGTATTGATTATATATATATATATATATATATATATATATATTCATGCACTATCATTATAGAGTCAACTGTTTGATCATTTATCACCAGAGATATTCATCAACAGGTGATCAGCTCTATTAACATTAAAGGGTGCTGGTGATGGGGAATGGCGGTTGTGATGGTCATAACTTTCCTAAGTGAACTAGTCAAGTAAATAAAATATCTAGATCTATTCACAGACTTAATTCATCAAAGACTTAAAACCTATTCCATGGCACTCACCATATACAAATGTGTGTGTGTGACACACACACACACACACACACACCCCCGGAAGAATGATGAACTGTTTGAGGAAGTCATAAAAATCAGTGGAAGAAAGTTTTTGATGTGAAGGAAAACTTTGATCATGTTAATATTAAGTGAAGACGGTTGAAGCTAACAACAGAAGACATGGTCCAGTAAAAAGAACAGCTATAGAGAGTAAATATTGAATAATTATCTCACGGAATGAAAGACAAAATAAATTGTAAATTTAAACTTGTACTAAGTGTAAGAAAAGAATAGAAGAACGTTGACAAATCAGTGTTTTGTTAAGTCAAAGTATATAGATGTTGATGTGAAAACATGAAATACCAAACAAGAGATTACAGTTTCCAAAGTAAATATAATAAAGAGAAGTAGATGTCAAGGAGCTAGACTACTGATCAAAAGTTCTTCAGTTCAAATCTTACTAGTCATAGGGAAGGCACATTACTTGGCTTATATTGGTCTTCTCTAGCTGAAAAATAGGTGCCATCTAGCTTAACAAACATCTAGCTATAAAAACACTCCCTTTAACAAAATGCAAATGTCCATATTTGCAATAAACCATCCCACTCATACTACCATGAACACAGAAAGGATGTCATATGTTAAAAAATAAAAAATACTTTGAAACCATTAAAATATCTGCATATGTCTACATGTGTTTAAACAGTTGCATAAGGCAGCAGCTTAGGATTTTATTAATGTACTGCAATCTATTGTGACATAACGTATGTGCAATTCGTCTGTGTTTATGTTTTTTTCATTCTTAGCTTCATTAACAACTTTTGTCATTGCTATCATCATTATCATCATCAATTTTATCCGTCTCTCTGGCATCAAGAAGGGTATCTAGTTATAAACATTTTCATTCTACTTACACATAGTTCATAGAGAAAACGTTAACACAGTTTGGAAAGAGATAAATCAAGCCATGCAAAACCATTAAACTTGTGCAAGTATAGAAAAATGAATACTAAATGAAATGATAAGACAGTAGATATAACTAACTGTATACATGAATAAATCAACCTATCTAGGTTTACAGAAAATTTACTTCGTCTGCTAGTATATAATAGCCTGTTTTAAGAAATACTGGCCTTGTGTGATTTTTACTAAGTACTTATATTTCATCATGATTAATTAGTTAGTATTTATTTCAAAATTTAAACCCTTTTCTTCTACATTTAGAAGTTACAAGACATATACACACATAAGTGCTTATATAGGTACAAAAATAGTTTATGTATGAAAAGTAAATTTTACATTTTAAGCCTTATCTAGATTAAATGACTTATGCCGAGTGTAAAAAAACTGATTTGTGAGCAGCAACTCAGCAACATTGTCAACAAAATCTACAAGCATTTAAATTAATAATATGTCTCTCTTACAGTCACTACATGTGTAATATTTTCTTTTCAGCTAAAATATTAGATTATGTTAACTTGTAGTTTAAAATAAAAAGGAAAAGATATTTTTATTCCCAATATAAAAATACAATTTTTACTAGAACAGAAATGGAAGCAGTTCAAATACATGCTTCTAAGATGTATTTACTTACTTTTTTTAAATTTAAAGTTTCTAAATCATATTAGGAATTATTATTTAATCAAGGTAACTTTCTTTTTGTAGTTAACCTGATGGTAATTTACTGAATTAAAAAACAAAAATGTAGAAAAAGTTCAATTTATTTCAAGCATATCAAAAAACAGCTGGCTCTGTTTACTAAACCTTCAACTTAATTCAAATGCACTTTTACTTTTCGCAAATATCAAATTTCTTTTAAGTATATTATTTATGTTTGTGAACATTTGTGAAAATGTTGACCAGTAAATGTAATGTTGTGAAAGCATTCAGACACAAGTAACCATCAGCTATACCACCAACAGCAATAAGAAACTAATTATCAGCTGACTGACTGCTGGACAACTGAGAACACTTTTTGCTACCAGTAAACAAAGCACAGAATTTTCTTAGCAGAGAAAGTTTTTGTTGCAGATAAAACAGTGACATATCCGAACAAACTAAAACTCCACATAAAATATAGCACTAATTAAATAATTAGCATATTTTAAACCAGTAAGTATATAATTAGTAAGTAAAAGTTGAATTTGGAAAGTTTAGAAAATATCCGGTCAAATAACAATGTAACACAAACATTTCTGGTTTATACACTCCCACATATGTTTAGAGGTAAATAAAATAGCACTCCTAGAATACTTAGATTAAGAGAAGGTTCTCAGTAAAAAGAATATTTAAAATTTTTAAATCTGGCTAAATAAAAATTTGAAAGAGTTAGATTTTTAGTATTATTATTATTAATATATATTAAGTGGTTGTGTAGATCTAAAGGTATTTTTCTTAAAAGCAAATGGTTGTCTAAATTACATTACAATTATACATGAAATTATGAAACACAAGTAGGGGAACAGGTATTTATCAGAAATACAATCAGATTACACATCAAAAGAAAAAAAAATGAAGAAAAAGTAATTTGGATTCCCTTTTACTTTGGTGTGCTAAATCAAGCAAAGAAAATTAGAGGATAGAGAGAGAAAGCGAAAGAGACCCCCAAATTAGTAATTGTTATGTAACAGCATCAGATAATTACAGGAAGTAAGTAGAACAGACACGTGTGCATGTGTGTTACAGTTTCTTCATCTCTAATTCTTCATCTATGCCCACACCTTACAGAAAACATTGACAGTGCCCCCCCCCCCTCATTTTTTAAATAAACACAGTTCATTGGAAACGTGTATTGTTCTCATAAAGGAAAATGATATATAGGCTAAAAACTTATTCACTATACATTACAACCTAGTTGAGAGGGAGTTATGAGAAAACCAGCTTTTGTAGCTTAGTTTTCAAAGTGGAACTATATATTTAAAGTAGACTACAAATAACTATGTTTTAGTGGAATGTCAGCATGAGGCATGACATGGTAAAACAAATAAAAGAAAGAATGTAAAAAAAAAGTATTGGGAACCAAGAGACCAAGCGAAATTTAAACACAATCTATTGATATGTTAGGAATAGAGAAGGTGGTAAGAGAAGCAAGGAAAAAAGTAGATAACAACACAAACTAAAGAGTTTACTGAGTAACATTCAGTGACAAAATCAGTTAGAAAGTTTATATATATGTATATGTGCGTATGTATGTATGTATATATATATATATATACGTACAACCATTATCAATTCGTTTTAAAAATCAATAAAAAAAAAGAAGAAACTATACATTAAGAAAGAAAGTTAATAATTTGTTGCTTAGTGTTTACTTACCCCTCAACTAAAAGAACATGAATATAGAGTTGAGATTTACTGTAAAAGATGATTGATAATGAAAATATTCAAGATTTTTTTCTTAGTGTGTTGATCAGGACTACTTATTGCCTTGCTTTGCAATGAAAGGTTTGCAGCTGGGCAGAAGGCAAGTGAATAAGCATTGTTAAGTTGCTCAGTCAGGTTAATATGCTTCCTCCGTGAGCAGGGCAGAAACAGTGATGATGCAGCAGAGACTCTAACTGCTGCTACTGCTGTGTATAGACTTGTTGTTGACAGTAGTGTTGCTGCACACATAAAGCAATTTCTTTTAACCATGCAAGCAGCAACAGCTACTGTTGCTGCTGCTGCTGCATGGTTAATTATGCGGTTATCTGTACTCTTACTGGGTGGCTTGCATTCATTTAGGCAACCAACCATCCAGCCCATCCCCAGCTAGCTATACTGCTTGCCTGCCTGCCCACTCCACCACTGCTACTGACAGGTCAGGTGCACTTTAACAATTCCTGCAAAAGTAGGCCATTGGCTTGTTAATGCAGTTAAAAGCAAGGAGTGTGTTCAGCGAGAGCAACAGTTAAAAATGAGCGAGCAGTACGATTGCATAGCTAATTCTGTGCAGTGCAAACTGATTCTAGGCCAACAAGGTGAATGAGGGAGTGTACAGTCTTTCCAAAATCAAGTACTAATATATGTAAAGGACAATTTTTTTTTTAATTTGTCATGTTATTTGCTGGTCAATGTGTAAAACAAACTATGAACATACAACTGTTGATACATTGCAGTTAATGAACAGCTGTTAGACTAAATGTTGTCACTTTCTAGATTCCACTAACACATTGTAAACACACTGATCATAAGATTAAATTAGTCTGTGTGAAGGTATGACTATTCGTTACAGTAGATAGTACTGAACAATATTTTAATGACTAATTATTTATGTTAGCTAAAGTATTACACACTGAATTTTTAAAAAAAAACTAAAATCGCACGCACACACACACACACGCACGCATACCACGAGAAAGAAAATATTCCTAAAATACTAGAAATGAAATTGTTTGCATTTAATTTTGTCCTTACTGCCATAAAGTTGAATCACAAATACATTTATTTCAAAAAAATATATAAAACAATAACTGCCTTTAAAGTATAAATTTGTTGATTTTATTTAATTGTAAAAAGTGAAAAAGTAAATACTCCACTCCCCTAATAATAATTATCTTTTCTTTCAATTACATACAACGATAAGTTAATTAAACCAACCTCACTCACTATATTAAGGTATAACCTGCAGAAATAAAAAGTTAAGTCAAACCTGATAAAAGTTTCACTCAAAATAGGGAGTTACCTAACGAGTATAAAGTATGCAGTCATCTCTCTACTGTCTCGGCCAATAATTATAGTGATGACTTTTCACACTGGCACAAGTCCATACATTTGTACAGGTGATTGTCTTGACCCCCTAGATTGGTATTTATTTTATCAAACCTGGATGGATGAAAGGCCAAGTTGAATCTGATGGAATTTGAACACAGAATATTGAGGGATGAAAGTAAATACCGATAGGTAGTATAGCACTCAACCATTTCCCTTCACTGCTGCCTAATAATAATAATATTTTTTTTAAAAATTATTACTAATATAGGCACAAGGACAGAGATTTTGAAGGAGGGGTATTGTTGATTAAATTTACCCTAGTACTTTATCTGGTACTTCGGAAGAATGAAAGGTAATAATAGAGCTGGGTGGGATTTGGACTCCACACGTAAAGTCATAACTAAATACAGTAAATCATTTTCTACTATACACTGTCCTAATAATAATAATAATAATTGTTTCTAATTTAGGCACAAGGCCAACAATTCCAGTACTTGACTGGTACTTTATTTTATCGACCCCGGA
>JAOPJM010001604.1:2522293-2533074 GCA_027124095.1 Muusoctopus leioderma | reverse complement strand
GGTTGATAACCCTCTTGATTATGTAAATAGATAAGCATGACATTTGACGTAGTAATGTGAATGCTAAAGGGTTAAGATGGTCTGCTAAAATATTACCTTTAATGCTGTCATTACATAATTCATTGTTTTTAGATAGATCAATAAACTGAACCCACCACATCACAAATTCAAAGTCGACTCGGAGCTAAAAATGAAATAAAATGTTCTAATACTTCAGTGTAGTTGAACATTTTCTTTAGAGAACTGTTAATAGTAGTACTGATAGTAGTAGTAGCAGCAGCAGCACCAACAAAAGCATCAATATAAGAAATACTAAAAAAAATAGAGGAATTTTTTTAAAGAAATAATATTTAAAAATTATAAGCTAAGCTTACTTGTAGTAATACTGTAGCAATCATTGCAGATATACTCAACATAATTTCAGTGATAAAATGAGCAAATTTGAGTATATAAAAGCTTCTACTGCTGCAAACCAACCAATATGTGTTACATCTAGGACAATCTAAGCACACATACAGAATGATAAATAAATAGCATTTTATTGTTGTTTTCCATAACACGAGTTAGATATTGAAATGTTGGGGCTGTTTGGGAAATGTTCACCAGCTGTCACTTGCACTGTTTAGATAATTGTATATTAATACTGATTTACTATTTCATCTATCTCTAAATTATAGTAATACCAAAATAAATTTCTATTATGCACAGCAACAGCTTAAAGAAATAAAAATAGATGAGTAGTGTTTATACATTGATAATAATCACTTAACGTCCTGTGGGACATGGTTCCACACGATACCACATCACCAAATTGATATGAATCATTGAACTATATATATATGGTGAAAGTGAAATACTTTTGTGTGAAAATGCCCAAGCACCTGTGTTTCCTACTTGTAAATTTCCTAATAAATAAGCTGCAAAAAACCTCGTTTTTAAGCATTTTCTGCTCAAACATTACAGGATTCAGAAAACTTTTAACAGGATGTTAAGAGTTAATAGTTGGTTGAGATGACTGACACCTCTCACTTGCAATGTCTTCTTCATATTCCAGCATTAAAACTAAACCCCTTTGCCCCCCCCCCCTCAAGGCCTAACTGCAGTTAAAGGAAGGCCAACAGAGGAATTAACAAATGCTATTGCTAGGAAAGTTGTACAAGCCAAACCAAAGACCTAGTCTTTGGTGACATTTCAGTGCTACTACTACTATTATTATTTGAATTTTGGTTTATTGGAGGTATTCAACAACTAATTTGGTACTTTGATTCATGAAGTTAATGCTATAAGTTTTATTACAACAAATTTCAGATAACATTTAAAAATAAAATAAAATTAAAAATAGAATGAAATTCCAAATTTCATTAAATCAAGATGCTAAAATTTAAAATTTTAACAAAAATAAATTTATAATGATAAATGTGAAAGAAAGATAAAATTGTGAAAGTAGATTATGTACATAATTTAACTCTTAGCTAAACCAAAATTTCTCTTGATTATTTTACAATATTTATTACACCACAGAAATGTTATCAATTACTGCAGAATATTCAATAATTGAATCAAAATTTCAAACAAGTACTAAAAATATAAAATATACAGACTTGTTTCTTACTTCTGATTTTGCATCACTAGTTATTTTTTTAAAGAAATATTGGTATAATGCAACAAATCTTCAGCTGCATTGAACTATCATAGAGAGTCTCACAAATATTTTAGCGGTCAAAAATGTCTTAGAAATAAGCTATTTTCAAACATTATATGACTATACCTATTTTGAGGTTAGGAAACATTTTACATGCTATGAAAATACTTCCAACAACCACCTCTATCATTAGCAATAAAACATAACCACTTATTTAAAACTTCACACAAGAATATATTTAGATTAGTGGAGGAATTTGGAAAGCCATGACTTTTACGAGTGATCTCTCATTGTTGATTGGTTCATTAATAGCAACCTTTTGATGAGACAAAACTGCCCATTTTAAAATGTTCATATCTATAATATTATTCTGCTTCGGTCTATGTATGTAATGCATTAACTATGGAATGAAATCAAAGACAATCTATTATACACACAACATTTATATTATTCATAAGACAATTGATTGATAAATAAATATTTTAAATTGTGATATATATTACTGATATATTTTTTTTAGAATCCACAGCTGGGACTGTGGGTTCAAGTCCAGCCATATATGCACTTTTCTCTGATATGAAAATAAGGATGTAGCATATTGTATTAAGATTTGTTAAAGCTTTATCAACATGGCTATACCATACCAGAATAATATTATAGATAATGTCTTCAATTTTGTTCCATAGTTAAGATTGTTTACTTCTTAGTGTAAAGATAAAAATAACAATTCTCAAGGTAGAAGAGGTGACAAGTGTATAACAAAGAATATAGTTTTCAAAGGTGTTCTACCCTAAGACTGTACCATCAGTACTACCTATGTAGACTTTACACCATCTCAAGAATCAAATGCTTCATAAAAGATACAATTTCAAAAGAAATTATGTATTTCATGGTTCTCTATAAACTTTCAACAATCTGAGTTTTCAAAATAACTGTGGCATTTTCAAAGGTATTGCTAGTTTAAATTAAAACCTTTCGTCATTATTTTATGTAAGAAGCTTTTTTTTTTTTTAAGTTATGTTCCAAACACCAACTTAATAATAGAAAAGTTAGTTATTTTTACAGAATCCCTCCAAATTGTTAATTAGTTCAAAATTAATTTAAATACCTATACTGCCGATGTGTTTTATTTGAAAGATTGTCATGAAAGAATTAACTAAATTGTTGAATTGTATTATAAATCTAACTCGTTATTTTTTCACCCAAACATTACCAAATGAAGTAAAATTTCAATAGAATGCAATATATTATAGAAATATAATTTCGTAAATCTTATTTTTTTGTTCTGATATTTATTTCTGAAATTTGATTTCTTCTTAATATATTTCTCATATCTGTTGCTTTTTATACTTATTGACTATACTATTATCATAAGTTATTTCTTTTTCATACTATAGGGAAACAAGGCTTGTTTTTATGAGTAATATGAGATTAAATAACATTTTCATTCATCATTCTAACTAAAACCATTTATGAAAATTGGAAATACAATATATTCAGAGTTGTTATTTCCAGATTATGTTTTGAGAAAAATGTTGCAAGAGTCAAATCAGATGTTCCCCTGAATATTTTTTGATATGTAGTCAACAGTTGAAAGGAGCCATGTATTGTTCCATTGTATAAAAATGTATGTAAAACATTAATCTGATAGGGTCACTTTCAAAAGAATTGAGTAATTTGGTGTGTATTGTCCCATTAAGTTCTGAATTCAAATCCCACTGAGATTGACTTTACTTTTCATTCTTCTGGGGTCTATAAAATAACTACCAGTTAAGTACTAGGGTTGATTAAATCCGTTATAACCTGCTCCTCAAATCTGTGACCTTGTATCATAGTTAGGAATTGTTGTTATTATTATTTTCTTTCCTTATTCAAAGGTCTTAGACTAGAGGTTGCTGCCTTTAGAGGTGGTCATGGTGGGAATTACTACTAGCAATTTTTAGTCACTCAGTACTTTAATAAAGCAGACTTTTGGAAACATTCTGTTCTGATTTTGATTATTACTTTAGTTAACGACTTATCAAGTCTATTAGGATCATACATAAGGATTTATTACTACTGGTATTACTTTGTATCTTCTTTAACAACCAAAAATTTGCAAAATCATTCTTGAAATCCTCATATTTCTTCACCTTTTTCTGTTCCTTGATCCCAATTTTAGCATCCTCAGGTATTGTAATATCAACTATTTTTACATTGTCTTGATTTATTGTTCCCTATGATAATATCAGGTCTCCTGCTATCTTTCTTATTTCCACATTAGATAATAAACTAGTGAATGGATTTTGATGTCATTAGGAAGTTGGTGTTGATATTATTTATCTATTTGTTCTGAATTTATTTTTCCACATAATTCTCAATGGATAATCCATGTAACATCGTCATACCTTCTATTAAATTCTGTCTGAACTAATTTACTGCATTCTCTTTTCAAATGTGCTACACTTTCACCTATTTTACCACATGTTTTGCATGGTAGAAATTCAGTGGTGTTGCATAGATGTAATTTCATGTTTGTTCTAAGGCCTGTTTCTGTGCTGCAAAGATCAATGCTTTGGTCTTAAATCTGATTTTCTTATCCATGTCCTTGATTTATCCACATCCACATATTTATCCATCTCCCTAAAAACTGCCCATATATATATATATTTTCTTTTCTTGTCAAACCTTCTGTGTTTTCTAGATATCCCCTCCTGGATTGATCAGTTGCCATATATTCTTCAGCCAATGGTTCTACATTATTCTTTATGTACCATGCTACAGCATTTTCTTGTTTATTCTATTTTAGGATTCCTCCACTATAACTCAGAGAGATAATAGGGCCTGTGTGTTAATGGCTAGATCTTTAAGCACTAATTACAACAACAAAAAAGTTATTTCATGTTATTTTCCTTTTGTTACACCTAAGTATTTAAAACCTTTTTGTCTACCTTACTTTATCTGGTAATTGTATCCCATTTCTTTCCACTATCTTTCTTATTTTCATTATTAAAACTCCACTATTTTTTATTCCACATTCAATCACAATATCTTCATTAAATACATGTACTGTTTGATTCTACGGTGAATTTTATCTTCATTCCTTGTGAACAGTTTGAAGTTAGCAATGAAGATATATATGCCGAAGCATGTCAACAAGATAACTGAAGACTATTGCTTTATGAATGAAGTCCCTTAAGGTATTTGTTCAGTATCGAGTTACAGATACTCTCTCATCACTGTTACCATCAGAAATGCTGTGAACCAATGATTGGCTCCTTGGGAACTTGTCACCAAGGACTCTATTGGTCTCCAATTGTGATATATAACATAAATAAATAAATGTTTAGTACAGAGTTTAATGTGGGTGATGGGAGAAGAAGACAGGTACATCAGAAGGGATACAGCTAGCTAGCTAGTTCAAGCAACTGAAGAGATATATGAAGAATATAGCCTATCAAAAGGTCAGTAGTTAGTTATAGCATGTTGGTGAATGAGACTTGCTCATCAGCCTTTTTTTAGTGATGGATTTAAACAAAAACAATTGTTGCTAATACTAGCAAATGCCTAGTTCTTTTGTTAGCTTGAGAAGAATTATAAGATGGAAGTTGATGCTGATTTGTATGTGAATAAAGTGAGTGGTAGGGAGAGTAAATTCTATGTATGTATAGACAACACTACTTACTGTGAAATTGGGATACAGAGTGTAGCTTGGACAGTAGAGATAGGGGATGAGAGATTTATATCTCAGAGAGAAATATGATGAGAAGTTTAAGTGTTAGTTAGAGGAAGTATGAATCTGTTGGACAATTCTTCCACCTCTACAACAAGATCTGTGGACTTCAGTCCACAGATGTTGTAGAGGTAGAATAATAGATTGATACTTGCTCTCTTTCATAGACTTCTTAAATTTTTTATTTAGAACTGTTTAGGTGGCGGAATGGATGGCAGAAAGCACAACAGTGAAATAATTTCCATCTTCAGTACAGATAATGTCAGTAACAAAATTTACTTACTATTTAGGAACAGTAATACAGTGGTAAGCCAGTGTGCTTTGAACGTAGCTAGCTAATTTTCAATTTAGGGTTCAATCTAGTAGTTATTAGTGTAGTATATTTAATTGGACTATTAACCATATTCTTTAGGTTTGCATAATTATCTATATTATATATATATATATATATATATTATTTTAAAATAAGTATGGTTGGTGACAGGAAGGGCATCCGGCTGTAAAATAATGCTTCAAAAAAATCTCTGTCCAACCCATGCCAGCATGGAAACACAGACGTAAAAACGATGATGATGGTGGTGGTGGTGATGGTGATGGTGGTGGTGGTGGTGATGGTGGTGGTGGTGGTGGTGATGATGGTGGTGGTGGTGATGGTGATGGTGGTGGTGGTGGTGGTGATGATGATAGTGGTGGTGGTGGTGGCGGCGGCGGCAATGATGACGGTGGCGGTGGTGGTCGCGGCAGCTGCGATGATGATGATGGTGATAATGGTGGTGGTGGTGATGATGATGATGTCCTGTATATTCTTATTTCAGTTGGAATTACCAGCTGGGTGTTCATCTTCAACATGTCCACTTTGTAAAAAGACAAGAACTAACGACACAGCATTAAGTGTTACTGGGTAAGTTGATATTTTTTTAATTAAAAAAAAAAAAAAAAAATCTTTGGGGCTAAAACCACCCCTAATTCAAAAAAAGGTGAGTGATGTATGAGAGGGCAGAAGGGAAAGGTGGTGGTGATGTTGGCACTGTTGATGGTGGTGATGGTGGTAGCAGCAGCTGTAGTGGTGATGACAGAGGAGGTGATGATGGTATTTGATATAAAATAGTGTTGTTTAATGTTGTTGTTTGGTTCCAGGTCAGCCCTGACCCAGCAGACCTTATGATCAAAAGCGTTCCAACCGTGACCATCCCGTTCTGTCTTTTTTCTTGGGCACAGTGAATTGTGCACCCCAGAACGACATTACCTATTGCATTATTTTTCTTTTTTATCTTTAAGACAGTAGGGTACTATGGGCATGTGGTTAAAATGTCTGAGGAAAGAATCGCAGGACAGATTTTATGGGCAAGGCCAACCGGCAGGAGACCCAGAGGTAGACCACGAGCAAGATGGTTGGATAACATCCATCACCTCGGTTGGTCTCACTTGGGGATCCAGCCGGATCATTTGCTGACGGTTGCTTCTGATAGGACCCTCTGAAAGGCGTGTCTGAGGACTCTGCCCCCACGACCCTCTCAGGAATAAATGGGCGAGGAAGATGGATGGATGGATGTCTTATTTTACTTAATAGGAGGATAGGCGGCACCAAGACTTTCCGAGGTCATCTACGACTAGCCAATGACAGATTTGACTCTCATTCATTTAACATTACAAATGTGAAATTTGAGTGCAATCTCAATGAAAACTGATGTTTAGGAAGGTAATGATCTGTATAAAATGGAAGTTGTTTTTGAAATGCAATCGAATTATATCAGTACTAAAATTTACCAGTCTGAGAGGTTTCTTAATTTAAAGATATCTAACTTCTACTCAAAATAACACTTTTCTTCGATAACCAGTTATTAGTGACACTTTTGTGTTATTAACCTCTCATTGTTTTAAATTCAAGAAACATTTCCCTATGTGTCAAATAAAACAGCAGCAGAAAGTGTTTTTCGTTTTAGTTGACTGATATAATTCGATTGCATTTCAAAAACAAGTGGTGAAATTAAAATGATGTTTTCAGTGGTAGAATAGTAACTTAGATGTTCTACAATAATCAGTTATTAATCAACTAACAATAGGACTTCTACTATTATGGAATCAATGCTACTGGTTTTCATTAAGATTGCAATAGCTGTAAAGTGTCAATCAGAGATAACAAATTACAAATGTCGTTAGTGACATGTCAATATGAAGAGAGCATGATTCTCAATGATAAGAATGAGGTTTTGAGTTAAACGTTTTAAAGAAAAATAATAATAATAAAAATACCTTAAAATAGGGGTTTTCTGGATCAGGATATCTCAAAATCCCAATATCCACGACGTCACGGGTTACCCTTTTGTTGGCATAGAATAATGTTGCGAAACTTTTAACGGCGACACCAGTAGCAGAAACAACATTTTTGAAATCCTGTAAATCGATTTTGGTTGATCGAGCAATATCTGAGCTGTTAATCAATTCTCCCTTGAACCATGAATCAACTTCCATCGCCTATATGAACAAAGAATTACTTTTTTTTAATTATTAAAATACACCATTATTTTCTTTTTTTTTTTTCAATTGTTAAAATAACCTATTATTTTCTATATAGATAAGTAGTTGTCGTACAATTATCTCATACATACTAATACACTGAAAAATAGCATCAAAAGGATTGAAAGGTTCTTTACTGCTTAGAGATTATGGAAGGTTTTAAAATTAAAGAATCGTCATAGATTGACGTATAATATTTGTGTATATATGCACACAAACGCATACATGAGTGGAAGAGTCATGATAATCATTTAAAACTCACATATACCCTTATATTCACTTTTGTTCCTTGATAGTATTGTAAAGTGTCCAAAAAAGTTCGCCGCACATCTATGACCGGGACATTGGACACTATTCCACCGTAACTATTGAAAGTCAATTTTTGGCCAGTTCTTGTAGTCCGTAGAGGAGATTTGTTTTGCTTGTTCCTCCTTTTCTCTTTCTCCTTTAATTTTTATTTATTATTTTCTTTTCTTTTTACTTATCGAAATGGTTAATGGCTTTAACTTATCAATTTCACATGTAGTCATTCTTCGATATATGTAATGTTAGTTTCAACGGCACCAGTTGGTTACAGGCACCATAACAATAAAATCGGGAGGCCTTGATGAATTATAAAGATCATTCCTACTAGTCAATTCAGGTCACGAGATGGAAGACTGCTAGGTGTTTTAGCGGTTGCTGAATGAGGGTGTAATAGATAAGAGAGTAGTCACCCTTGCTTTCAATTCCAGTAGAACTTCAGTAAAGTTTCAGTAAAAACGACGAAACAGTGTTATGAACTAATGGTTTGAAATTAGCTAATAGGGAGCTCCGTACATGACAGCAGTATATCCCTGGACCTGAAGTAGTGCATATGCTGATTGAACCTTGCTTTGAAGTCAGCCCGCTGTAAACCTTAACAAGAAGACTGAACACACACACACACACACACACACACACACACACACACACACACACACACACGTGTGTGTATGTGTGTATGTATATGTATATATCTAGCTTCCACATAGGTTCCGTCTACCAAATTTCACTCATAAGGTTTTGGTCAACCCAAAGCTATGGTAGAAAATGCTTTCCCTAAGGTACTATGCAATCCTTAACAAACATGCACAAATAATGTTTTATACTTCTCTATTTCCATTAGTATTGAGAAGGTATATAAGCTAGGACTTACGGTTATGCCTTTTAACCAGTTCTTAATCAGTTTAACCAGTTCTTAATCTAAAGATTTATTTTTCCATGTAAGTTTTTGCTATACAAATTATCACTCGCAAATAACAGAATGAGAGCTTAGGTTCATAAATTAAGATTTAATCTCTTTTATTCTTTCCCCACAACATTTCGATTTATTCCCAGTTTGGAATTAAAATCCCAAATGTTTTTATCACATTCCCTTTACCCCTTCATTTATGTTTTTGGTAGTACCAGTTTGATAACTGGTGAAACTCTTAGATAATAAAAATTATCTTAAAATAATCCCAAATGTTAAAGAAAAAAAGTGATATTACATAGTACATGCAGTAACAAAAAGTAAACTATGTTTCAAAGTTTGATTATACTTTAAACGAATCTTACCACATTTTCCCGTTTACGTCCATCTGAAATTCCATTATAATTAAATTCCTTATATTTATTTCTATAGATATAACCATTTGGTTTTTTCTCAACAAAATGATTTTGTAACATTGCAGACATATAATCATCGAATTTTAAGTTCTCAGTGCCCTCTCTTGCGATCAGCTTTTCGAGTTTAACCTTAGACGCCGCAATCATTACCTACACAATGTAACAAATAACATGGGCAATTAATATTTATCTGTCATCCGTCTGGTGTCAACAATATGAGTACCAGTAATATAATCAAGTCACCTTAGTAATCCGCTCTCATGTCTAAGAAAACAGGATTTCCTTTGTTGCCAACGTAAGAGATCAATATTATCAGATACTGTGGTGAGTGTTGTGGCGAAAGAAGCAGGATCCTGGCGTGTCGAACCCCTACAGTGCGATTTCAATTCCAAGCTGAAAGGAATTTAACTTCACCTGCACCTGAGAAAACAATAACGTTATGTGGGTCCTCTTTTTCCTCTCACTAATATTACAAGATATGTCAAAAATAGAAAATATTTAGAGAGATTTATTGCTGTAGGGTAGTAATTTATTTATTTCTGCCTATAGTTACTATATTTGTTAACGTTAATTTCTTACATTGGCACAAGGCCAGAATTTTGTAGGCCAGAGGAAAAATTGATCATCATCAATTACAGTACATAACTGGTGCCTACTTTATTAAAGTTTGTACTAGTAATGAAAATTTAAGTCGATCTCGGTGAGAGTTGAACTCAGAACGTAAATGGGCATAACTAAATACTGAATGACACTTGTCGTCGGGTACATTTCCACTTAACGAGTGTTTTCATCGTGAACAGACCACGGATCTGATGATAGAGCATTCGATCTAATGAAGTCATTCTTCACATTCAATCTTTTCCTCGTACATTTCAACTGAAAACGTTTATATGCGAAAGCGCTATAACAATTATCCAAAGAACCAAAAAAATAACTGCAAGTTTTAGATAAACCTACTATGAAAACCCTAAAATATCATGGGGGGAAAATTTAAACGTGAAGCTTCAGTTTTGGTTCTTTTGTTCAGACTTTACTTAACTATGTTCATATCCAGCATGGCTGTGTGGTTAAGGAGTTCGCTTCGGAACCACGTGGTTTCGGGTTCGGTCCCATTACGTGGGACCTTGGACAAGTGTCTTCTACAATAGCCTCGGGCCAACCAATGCCTTGTGAGTGAATTTGGTAGACGGAAACTGTAGAAGCCCGTCGTGTATGTATGTATGTATGTATGTATGTATGTATGTATGTATGTATGTATGTATGTATGTATGTATGTATGTA